>CM053784.1:342370289-342970289 GCA_028749045.1 Cupressus sempervirens
AATTAAATTAGAGTTGCATTTAAATAATGAGCTTTAATCATTATTATTAATCTAAATAATAAACTACACTTTACATAGTGCTTGCATTAATCAATAAAGTGGAGGAAAAGAAAAGAAAAGAATATTTTAATTAAAATGTTCTTTACATGTGTATGAAATGATTAAACAATTAAACAATTAATATTTTAAATAAAGTTATGGCTTTTAAAATACGAGGGAATAGAAACCCTAGTTAGGGTTATGGTTCTTTATTAGAGGGTTTGTTGTTCATTTGGGGGACATAGATTTTGGGGAGCAAAATTTAGAATTAGATAAAAAGAATTGTTCAAAGTTTTAGAGGGTTTGGATTTGCATGCATTCACATATTGTCTCAGATTTTAGTTATGGTTTTGAGGTAGGGTTTGAAAATCCATTGTATAATTTAATAGAAAGATCTATTTATTTCCTGTCTTCCTAAGTGCTTGCATAATGCTTATTAATTTATTGTATTGATTTTGGATAAAGAATTATGTTGTATATTTTTAAAAGGTAAAACTTATTAATCAATAAAACTTGACTAGGGAAAACTATAGAAATGGATTAGAATATTATTATGATTGTTATTTTAAAACCTTTTCTAATATACATAAAATATATTATTAAAAAATTGGAAGAAAACAACAAATTGAACAACTAGGGTTTCAACTTTAAATTTTCCATTAGAAAAATGTGATTATCATGAATTTTCTAAATAAAGATAAATATTCTTCTTATATCTAAAATAATTTGGTTGCAAAATTTATTGAAAAAATAAAAAATTAATTAAGAACAAAACATGTTGTAACTAAACTTATACATGCATGTGAAAACAAATATACTAAAGATAGAAAACTAAGTATATTATGATTGCATGATTTGAGAGATCAAAGGCATGCGAAAACACTAATTGCATTATTATTTTTATTTTATAAAAATATAATATAATTTTCAGATTTATTTAAAAAAATTAAAAAATATATAATTATGACTAATTATTAATTTCAAAAATTTAAAATTTTATTTATTAAAGAATATTCAATTAAAAATATATATTATTTAATTATTTCAAAAATTAAATAAATAAATACTATTTATTTTCTTATTAGTGGGTTTTTAATATTAGTTACTTTAAAAACTTTTAGTGGGATATAACTTATTATATATTTATTAATGCAAGTGTAGTTACAAATTAATAAATATATAAATGTGATTTAGTTATATTTTAAGAGAATTTATAATGGAGTTCACTATATAATCATCTAGTTATGCCCATTTAATATTATGGGAGAAATTGTAGATAACTTAATTAAAATTATAATTTCAAATTTGAGTTATCTCTACTTGCATTATGAATTACAGAAAAGTAAATATTAATATTAGACTCAAATAGAAGTCAAATTAATATTTTCGAAATGAAATTGATATTAATATTTAATTTAACAATATACATTTATGTTATTAATTAAATCATTTATGATTTAAGATTATTTAAATTAATAACATGATAATGTTACATGATTTTTTATATGTACAAAGAGATTTGACATTTAAATACTTATTGATTTAAATAAGTATATTAGCATAACAATTTATATTAAAATGTGTATTCTTGCTTTATCTCTAAACACATCCTTATAACCCAAACTAAATAAGAGAAATTGATGGAATTAACTCACGTGGCTGATAACAATGTGTTTTCTTATATTCCATTTATAGTCTTGTGATGCTTATTTTCATGATAGTTTTTTTTGTGGATTGTTTAGTTGGCCAAGCTAAGATGTGCATTAGAGGTGTTTTTGAGATTTTTTAATAATTATTTGACTGGATGTCATGAAGTATTTTATGATTCAAATTGAGATTTATTTTATGAGATATCTTTTGATAAAAATTTATGAAAACTTGGGTTTTGAGAACCAATGTTATTTTCGGATTGCCTATTGAGGAACCAAATTCAATCAATATTACTTTTTTGGTATGGGACACAATTGTGGTTTGTAATTTTTGGGAAGGTAGTCTAGGTGCATGTCTATGAGAGTGGCTTCTAATGAGGGCCAAAGCCCAAAGTGGCTGCCAAGATAACTCATTGAAAGTTATGTAATAAGTGATAATATAGTAATTAATATTGGAAAACACACTAACAAGGTAAGTTAGAGATATTGCCTCACCCATGCCTTGAGTGCTTGTATAGGCTAAGGATGGGAATGAGATGATACCTAATGAGAGGTATGACTGGTTTTTTCTTGTCTTCCTTATCTTCTTCTGCCTACTTGTGCTATTAAAGTTTTTGCAATTCATGAAGTAAGAGCTATGCCTGGTAATGATCTGACACTTGATGGTCTAATTGGTTGGTTGATTGCATTTGAGTTGAGAAATTATGATAACAATATAATTACAATGGGAAATGCATTTAAGTCTTCACTAACCATAAAAAATTCAAAGAAAGAAAAGAAAAGTAAGGAAGAAAGTGAGTCTAAATCTAAAGGTTATCTAGATGAGCTTGAAGCATTGCTTGCAAGGAGGTTACCAAGAGGTAAAGGTAAATACAAAGGTAAACTGCCCCAAATTTGTTTTAAATGTAATGAGGTTGGTCATTTTATTGCTAAATGTCCTAATATAAATAAGAATGACAAAAATTACAAGACAAATTTCAAGTATAGGAAGAACAAGAACAACGAAGACAAAGAAAAGAAGTCATGCTACTTAGCCAAGGAAGAGCATACTGAGTCTAGTTTTGATGATAACAAGGAAGAGTTGAAATGATTAATGTTTCAATCAAGGAAGATCCAAATGGTGAAAGCTATGAAAATGAAGCTACCCTTATTTCACATGTTAGTAAGAATGACTCATGGATTATTGATAGTGGATGTTCACATGAGATAATTGGTGATCTAAGTTTGATAAATTTGAAAAAATTGATGATGGTGGAACAATTAAGCTAGGTAATGATGTTCCATGCTCGGTGAAAGGTAAAGGATAACTAATAGTAAATGATAAGATCAAATGTGATGATGCATATTATGTTTAAGGACTTAAATATAATCTTTTGAGTGTTGCATAGTTGAATAATCCATGTCATAAGTTGGGATTTGAGAAAATAAAGGTTAAGATATTTGATGGTGAAGGTAATATGATTGGAACAGGAATGTAAAAAAAAGGTAACTTATTCTACCTTGATTTTGTAGTTGAGACATGCTTATTTTCTAGAATTGAGGATGTGTGGTTATAAAATAAAAGGCATTGTCATGTAAACTTTGAGAATATGGTGACAATTAGTAGAAAGAAACAAGTGAGAGGCTTACTAAATTTGCAAAAACTAGAGAATGTTATGTATAAATAATGTCAACTCGATAATATGATAAAGTCTAGTTTTATATCCTAGAATTGGTGCATACAGATCTATATGGTCTAACTGGTGTTGATAGTTACTATGGGGATAAATATTTCATATTGTTTGTTGATGATTATTCAAGAATGATGACTATAATGTTCATGAAGGTGAAATCATATGCTTTTGATATGTTCAAATGGTATAAAGTTAGAGTTGAAAGGGAAACCGGTAAATCTTTGAAATATCTAAGATCTAATAGAGGTGGTGAGTTTATGTCTCTTGGATTTACTAACTTTTTTTTGCTAAGAAAGATATTAAAAGACATTTATTGACACTGAGGACACCACAACAAAATGAGATTGCTAAAAGGAGAATTATGTCAATTATGGACCATGTAAGGAATTTGATAATTAAGAAGGAGGTTTCTAAGAGATTCTAAAGAGAAACAATTAGTATTATTGTTTACACTCTCGACTAAGTTCAATTGAAGAAAGGAACAAATAAGACTCCCTATGAACTTTCTTATGGTCATACAATGATTGTAAGTTATTTAAAAATCTTTAGAAGTATGTATTATATTCATAATGCTACAAGGAATGGTAAACTTGATGTTAAAGGAGATGAAGGTATATTCCTTGGTTATTAATCTAAGAGGACAGTTTATAAATATTTGAATAAAGCTACTAAAGATGATTGAAAGTTAAAAATATAAGATTTGATGAGTTTGCAAAAAAGAATGATGTGGAAAGCAAGAAGGAACTTGAAGATTTAAACAAGTTTGTATATGTCTCTAAAGAGACACCTGATACTCTACCTAAGTTATAACAAGGAGCTACCAAGAATTAGTCAGTGACACTCGAGTTATAGAATGTTTTACTCATGTACCAAAAAGTTCAACCCAGGCAAGAAGCTAAACCTCTACCAAGCAAAGGAAATTTTTAAAATTAAAGAACTAAACTTGTTTTGGAAAAATATGTGAGGAAGAATCATTCACCTAATTGGAGGCATAAGTGCCGAGGTACAAACAAGAAGTAAGTTAAGAGACATTGTTTGTTTGACCAATAATTTTGAACCAAGAATAGTAAAGGCTTCATTGTAAAGTGAATGTTGGGTTAATGCTATGAATTAAGGGATTGATCATATTGAGAAGAACAATACCTGGACACTAGTATTGAGACCTACTGATAAAAATGCAATCGGAACCAAATGGATTTTCATTAAAAAGTTAAATGAGATTGGAGAAGTGGTTAGAACAAGACAATATTAGTTTGCAAAGGTTATGTGCAAGAAGGAATTGATTATGGTGAAACTTTTGCTCCTATGGTAGGATTAGAAGGAGTAAAAACATTGTTGGCTTACACTACATACAAGAAGTTCAAAGTAATATCAAATGGATGTAAAATCTTCATTTGTAAATGGGATACTTGACGATGGAGTATATATTGAAAAACCTAAAGGATTCATTGACCCTGAAAAGAAGAACATCATCTGCAAGTTGAACAAAGCATTGTATAGACTGAAATGAGCCTTAAGAGCATGGTATGAAAGATTACACTCTTATCTAATTAAGATTGGACTAGCTAGAATAAGTGAAAACAATAATATACATTTGAAAAAAGAATCTAAATATATTGTATTGATTACTAAAATATTTGTTGATGACATAATATTGGGTGGAAATGACATGTTGAGTAAGACATTTGCTGAATAAATGAGTACTGGATTTGAAATGTCAATGTTTGGTGAGATAAAAAATTCATTGGATTTCAACTTTATCAAATAAAGAATGGTATATATATGTGACATAGTCTAAGTATGTGAAAGAAATCTTAAAGACATTTGGGATAGATGAATCTAAGCTAGTTAGTACACCTATGGTGATTGGAGTAAAATTATCAAAGGAAGACACTATAGGCGAGGTAAATGAAACTCAATAAAGATCTATGATTGGAAATTTATACTATGTTGTATGTAGTAGACCAGATATTGCACTTTCTATTGGAATTTTTGCAAGATTTTCATCTAATCCAAAAGAGACTCACATGACTATTGTGAAAAGGATATTTAGATATCTTAAAGGAACTAAAGATGATGGCATACGATATAAACAAGAGGATTAATTTAATATTAAAGTCTACTTAGATGTTGATTAGGCTAGTAATGTTGATGACAAAAAAAGAACAAGTGCTAGCAATTTATTTTTAGGAGAAAGATGGATGACATGGATAAGTAAGAAACAAATTTATATTTCACAGTTTTCTACTGAAGTTGAATATGTTATTATTGCAATCAATTGTTCAAATATTGTATGGATTAAGAAACTATTGGAAGGCATGCCAGAAGAGGTAACTGAGCCTATTACTATTTATTGCAATGATATTAGTGCCATGAATATTTCAAAAAAATTCGTGATGCATGAAAAAAAAGAGAGCATATCAATCAAATATCATTACTTGAGAGAGAAAGTATAAGAGAAATAAGTGAGGCTTGAATATGTAAAGTATAAGGAACAAATTGCTGACATATTTACCAAGCCATTGCCTAAGGATTCTTTTGAGTATCCCAAAGCTAAACTGGAGGTCCTACCCCTATCCACAATTCACTACGTGGAGATACATGTTGCATCAATTCACATGGACAAATTGTAATATCTTTTTGGAATTGATGCATAAGGGTTCACACTTTGGGAACATTTTTGAAGTTGTGAAAGTGACTATGATGAAATTATGTAATCAGTATGTGCAAGGTACAAGGATAATTACAAGGTTTTATAAGTTTCATGATGAAATTTATAATGAACTTTGGTATTGCTGTCAAAGGGGGAGAGAATGAGTAAGGGAGAGATTAACTAAAGTGAAGAGAATGACTAGAGAAGATGATAATGTTAAAGATATGAAGATGGAGAGAATATCAGATTGAAGACTGAAGCTAGAATAAGAGATCATATCCTAAGGGGGAGAAATGTTGAAAAGATTGTTCTTGTTGCTAGAGATATAGACAAAATACATTTGATGAACCAAAATGAAGACAAGAGATGAAAGTTTTATTGTTGCAAATGCTACATTTTATTATCTTATGTAATGTAAGTTCATACATTATGTGTTTCTATCAATGCCAAAGGGGGAGATTGTTAGCCCCAACTAATAATGTAATAGGTAATGCTCTAAATTTTTGTGAAAGAGTCATATCAATTGTTATATTTATGCTAACTTAGTAGAGTGCCATATCATTTGATTGATGAAGAGGATTTGAAGAAAGTATGATGAAGATAAAGTTGATAAGTATCATTCAATGGGTACTTAAATGAGTTGGAAAACGATAATAAAATATTGGCTTGATTTTTTCACAATCATATATTGTTGCAATGTATTGAAGAACAAAGGCTTAACTAAGTGACAATGTTAATGAAGGGAGACTGCATTGATTGAGTGACTATAGTATTTCCTAAGTAATTGGAAAAACAAAATAGAAATTCAATATTTCCCAAGTGAGTCTAGTAGTAACCAAGTTCTATATTACTTGAGTAAATGTTATGTTTATTGATTAACAACTTCATGGAAAAGTTTGGAGAATTGGAATCTAAGGTCAACTTGTGATGGAAATATGAAGTTTGAGATGGTCCAAGGCATGAGTCAAAGTTTGTTACAAGATAAAAAACTAGGAAAAAAATCAATAAGGATATGATCATGGAGATTGAAGAAGGATAAGGACGAGCACAAATTATATGAAAGTTATGTTTTTTGAGTGTCTAAATTCATTGTATGATGTTTTGAATTCAAAAATTTGGTATGAACCTAAGCTTGATGATTATAATTAAGTAGAAAAAGATGGAAGAATATAGAAGCTTAGAGATGACTATCTAAGGAGGAAATCAAGACAATTTTAGGTTGTTGGGTTTGTTATGTTTCTAGTTAGATGTTGATCAATTAAATGTGAAGTTCTTGAAGCTAAAAGAGGATAGTTGAGTTAGTTAAACTAAACAAAGGAACGAGAGCAGGTGTAAATGAACCACTCAAAAGTTAAAAGTGAAAGGAGATCAAAGTAAGAGATCATATAGAGGCAAGAGCATAATAGATATCTGAACAAGAAAAGGTAGTTTCTATTCTTAACATATCATTTCTATTGTTACTTTTTCACTATTATAGAAAAAAATTTGGAAAATCAAGTGGACCTAACAAGTCTATGGAACCCTACATAGTAACATCGATTAGTGGTGTTTGTAAGTCCTTTAAAGTAGGCCACTCTTTAGGAAAGATCACTGAGTGATAAGGTCTAGATGATCTTTTGGTGAAATCCTTTAACAAGGTCACATTAACAATGTGTATGTAACCTTTAACAAGATTGGCTCCTAGTAGAGCTCACTTTAGAAGAGTGACTATTTTTGGGTTGCCGATCCTAGGTGGTTTTTCCCTTCATGGGGTTTCCACACTAAATTATTGTTCCAAATGTGTGAATGTTATTTGTGTTGTAATTTATTTTACCTATTTTACAATTTACTACAACCCAATAATAACTAAGTTCTTTTATTGACACATGGTAATGCAAAGAATAATAAGTCAACAGTTTGGAACTAAGTGATTGAAAGAGTTAAATGATAAGTTGAATGGTTACACCAATAAATTTTTGATAAAATTTATGAAGCTTTATTGGTAGTAAAATTATTTGAAGGGACTATATGATAACTAAAAATAATTGATTAACCACCCCTCTCACTTATCTAACAATCACTTGTCAACCTAATACAAATTTTATGTACAATTCCTAATGATTCTCATGAAGTAAATGTTGAATTATTCTAAAATAATAACCACCTGAATCAATTATCCCTAATGAAGCATGAAATACTATGAAGCCATCAACATAGGTTCTCCACTAATATAATGATATATCAAACATTTGTTCAATGAAGTCTAGAACATATTAACCTAATATAACCAAATAGGTGATCTAAAATGAATATAAGTGAAAATCTATATTATCCTCAAATAGAATTTCATAATTCATTATTGATAAAGGGAATGCTAGAAATGACATACAAGAATCCTAAAAACCTTCTTACTAACATCCTTTCATAAAATGCACCGAGAAAAATATATGATTCATATCCTATTTCTCATAGAAGGTCAAATATTTTCCTTAGCTAAAACATCTCATCTTACACACTTAACCTTTCCTAACCCTCTATCAAAGGTCATATTCATAAAATTTAATATTTTATTGCATGTAGAAGAGAGGAGGGGTCTTAAAACCCCTACCTTTGACATCCTCCTAGAAGTCAACTCAAACTTTGGAATGTACACCACATTCTAGGTCCATACGTATACTTAATTAGAACTACCCTTATCAGAGAGGTATTTAAATTAGGAATCACATATAAATCCCTAGGTGTTAGGTGTGAATACTTATGTATCCTTATGACATACAAAGCTCATTCCATAATACACATTGAAGATATGGTTTCCACTATTGGATACTTCATGAATCTATGGGTTAGGTATAATTTGACGGAATAGTTTACCAACAAAAATCTTAGGGTAATAATAATGGGTCTCCTTTACATAATTCCTAAAGTTTCAAGTGACCACACATATACATAATATCTCAAATACCAA
The DNA here is from genome assembly GCA_028749045.1 of Cupressus sempervirens. Lineage (NCBI taxonomy): Eukaryota > Viridiplantae > Streptophyta > Pinopsida > Cupressales > Cupressaceae > Cupressus > Cupressus sempervirens. The sequence goes on from CM053784.1 coordinate 342,379,248, forward strand.
TTTTTGCAATATAGTTTCTTGCAGGTGTATTTGGTACATGGAACCTCCTTTAGCACAAAACTTAATGCAATTGAAATATTGCCTTACTTAAGATGTAGATGCCTACATCTCAAAATTTCATCATAATAATAGTTAAAGTTAAATGCTAGCACAATATCACAATATTTTCAATCATAGTTAAGATCTTTGCTGCAAGTTGCAAAAAGAGGTGACGGTCAAACAAAGTAGTAATCACATTTTCAAAGCTCAAAAGCTAAGGTGAAGAAGTGAAGTTATGAGCTCACAAATAATCAAAGTGTTATAGTTAAAGATCATAATCACCACTTCACATGGTTTCATTTACTATTAGTATTTTAAGTTCCAAAGTGGCAAAGAACTATTATCACACTTTTAGAAGCTTTGAAAGGAAAGTGAAATTTTGTGTTGCGATGTTGCAAGATGAAGAAAATGTTGTGGAAAATTCTCAATGCAACATCACACGATTAAAGTAAGCATCATGTTTGGCGGTTGTGAAGAAGCGGCAAAGCAAATATATGAAGCATTGCACCGTTGCAAGTATAAAAGATGTTATGTCCTAAATAATGGCAAAGATCTAAGTAGTAAAGGAAAAGGTCATCATTAGATTGCAGTAGTTAGTAAGATAAAGTGGTAAACAATTGTGAAGTGAAGACAAAGTACAAAATGAAGTGGGCACAGTCTCGCAAGCCTATGTGGTCAGCAAAGTAATGAAGTTGTGAACAAAGGGAGTTGTAACATCATAGGCTAGATTTAGTAGTTAAAGAAAAGAGGTGCAAGGTTGTAAAACAATAAAGATCGCCTTATTCACATGGTCATAACTAGAGATAAGAAAAGAGAGGAAACCATGGAGAAACAATGATAAAGAGGTAATTGCACATCATAGCTTTAAGTTTTAAACTGTAAAAGTAGTTTTAATGGCCATGTTTGAGCCGGATAAAAAGAGTATGAGCTAGAAGTAAAAACTATGAAAAAGTGAAGATTTTCCATCTTTTCGAGGATTGATGGGTTTTGAAGTGTGCCAATTTAAATGCAATTAATGCCACACTCCTATTGGAGAGATAGATAAATTCTGGAAGACATAGAGATTTTCATTACCAGTTGTATAATTGTTTGAGTTTCCAGAGAAAAAATTGAGTTGTAGAGTGATTTTTCAGTGATTATTCAACGTATAGCATTTAGAATTATTTTTACTACTTGAAGAGATGGCTCAAAAAGAAGGAGAATTGATTACATAGACCATGATTGAAGAATCTACTTCACAAACTAAAAGCCCTCACTTTTTGTAGAAGGGTGGATGAACATTCTACTTGTTTCAACTAATGCACAATCTACAAATGACCATGCTTTTAGAGATCCATATGTATTCTATAGATATGTAGAGGTTCTAGACATAAATGGATGTGAATTGTTTTGGTTCTTCTACAAGAATAGAATGGAGAAGGTTCGAGTTTGCAAACCTTGGGTCAAAAATTTGGGCAAACTACTCATGCAAGAGGTATTTGTAGATGTGAAACTAGTGAAGGCATTAATCAAGTGTTACAATCTACTCAGTAAGTCATTCCATAGGAGAGAAACGAGAATTTTCTTATCCTTAGACAAAGAAACATTTATAGAGGCATTTGATTTGGAAGGCCTAATGTTATTGCTTATTGACATTGATGATCTAAATGAGAATTTCAAAACCCAGAATAAATTTTATATGGTCAGGGAAATTACAAGGCAAATCCCTATGTCCCATAAGAGAAGGGAGAAATTACAAAGAAGAAGGAGATAGATAACCTTAGGTCCCTTGATTTTTCTAGAGGTATTTCTAGAATACTATCTTCAGTTTGAATAAAGTCCTAGGTGTAGATGAAACTATGAATGCCCTAAGAGGACACTATATCATGGCATTGAATATTCAAGACCCCAACACCAAAGTTGGGTATGATTATGTGACATACATAATTGAAAAAATCCATGAGGAGATCATCATTGCACAATAGGGACAATTGGAAATTTTTAGGTTCCCTCACTACTCCTTGATCATGCATTTGATCCTATTCAAGAATGCTAATTCCTTTGATTAGAGCTTTTTTGAATCCACAGAGGAAAGGGGAGAAAGAAAACCAGTGCAAAGATGGTCAAGAGTATGGGAAAGTTTCTTCCCATATTAAAATGTTATTTCTTTCTATAATGATTTTGTTTATCCTATTTTAAAAATGATAGGATTGGCTAATGAAAGAATTTCAAGGAATGTTAGGAAGATTGTTAAGCCTAACATGTGTTTTGATAGACAATTGACTCATGATTGGGGGAGTGGTTTTCTATTTGAGGAGTATACTATCATTAGAATATAATATGGATGTCCTTAGCCACCCCACATTCTACCTGAATACATCCCAGAAAGACTAGGGTTTGTAGAAGTATTTTAATTAATTTCACTTAATAGCAAATACCTAGGCAAGGCTATTACGAAAGGAACATTTTTATGTAGATGCACTAAGGTAGGATATTTTGAGATAGGCAAAAATGATGTTGAGGAAACTAATTCCTATTTGAGAAACCACAAATTTCCAACTAGGCCAGCAAGAATGTATGGATCCTGCAGTGTAGTTAGGAATGCCATAAAATGTATGAGGGGATACAATTTACCTCCTATAAAACCTATGTGGGAAGAGGATGTCATTTCTAATAGATGAGAGTGTTTTTAGGGAAATAATGATCAAGTTTCAAGATGTTTTCAGTTTTGAGTAGGAGATGAAAAAGGTAGATCCATCCTTTAAGGAATTCTATCTTAGAATAGATTACTAGGTTAGATTGGAAAAATGTGTCAAAAATAATGATGAGATATCAACCCAAGTGCCTGAGGAGATAAGAAAGAAGGTTGATCCTAATTACTTCGATGATGACATTATTGTTGAGGTCAATGATGATGAAGAGGACCATCCTGAAAGATGGTGGAGATTCCACAAAAGGCTTAGCAAAAAGCCTTGAAATTTTTGCCAAGGGGTAGTCAATACTTTGATGTTGTTATGAGACCTATATCTAATAGATCATGCATCTGAGGATGAGAAAAGGCACAAGAAATTGCACTTACAAGCTCAAATGATTGATGATAGAATCGTTGAAGCCAATGAATTTATGAGTGATGATAACTTTATTAAAACTAAAGAGTTCAAGATGTTTCTATTTAAGTTGAAATAGAATGAATTATCCTTGCAAATGAAGCTAGGGGACTCTAACGAGGTAGTGGCTAAGATGGTTTAGAAACTGCAAGAGTATGATCCTGCTAGTGAAACCCTCACTGTCAAAGAAGCAAGAGACTTAGTGAGAAGAAGTGGCATGATTGTCTTCCTAGGATGGGATATTAGTTCTTCTTTCCTACTAGACCAGATGAGGTGATATAATAAGTCTATCTCATTTGAGAATGAGAATCAACTGGGAGAATTGAGAGGCTCTGGGTAAAATATTGATGCCCAAACTATGACAATATGGAGCTTGGCTCCAAAAAACTAGAAGCCTACTTTGATGGAAATCAAAGAGTCCCCAAGGGGGAATGCTATATTTTGGAATGTGCACTCCACATCCAATAGGTAGCTATATGGTATGCAAACATCTATGGCATTGTTAGGAAAGAATAAGATGGATGTGCTTGAAGCACAACTGGAGGAAGCCTATGAAAGGTACATTAAAACCAAGAGGCACTATGAGGAAGAAATGAAGAAGACTTATGTCTTAGATTAGAATACCCTTAGATTGGAAAATGAGGTAGCAATATTAAGAAATACTGTCATACCAGCTATAGAAATTAAAGACCAAGGCATCCATAGAGGGCCAAGCATCAGAGATAGGAGGTACTTCAAGTTAGGATATGGAAGTTGATAAAGAGGACTTGGAATCAAGAAATGAGATTGAAATTAGAACTATCAAGCACTTGTTGGTTCATAAAATAATGCATTAAAAGTGGTGTCCTAGAATGTGCACAGAAATTTTCTTGTGCTACAAGGAGAAGAATACAAATGTTTAGAGGAAGTTGCCCTATTGTCTCCTCTCTTTACCACATGGGGTCCTTATACTCCATTTTTTTATAGTTTGGTACCTTTGTTCACACAAAATAAACATTTTCCTAAGGTAACTATTATAAAAACTAGAAAGTCGATGATCAATAAAGTAAGAGATCTAAATGGTTTCTTTACTAGCAAGTTGCAGGCAATTCAAAATAAGATGAAAAAAATTTCCACAGGAACACCCAATTTTGTGCCTACAATTTTGGAGAGTGATGGAAGAGTTAAGGACTGGGTGGAATGGCCAGCATCTTTTGATAGAATTTTGAACTATCCTAATATGATTTAATTGACATGCTCTACAAATTAGAGTCAGAAACATCACAGATAATTGTAGAGGTTAAGGCTATAATTGATGCCAAATGGAATAAATGCCTCAAGGAGTTAGATACAGTTAGGGATGCTAATTGGCCTAATATAGATAATGATGTTGCCATCTGGGAGGTCATATTAGATATAAAGGCCCTACCATCCAGTGATAGTGATTAGGCAGTGCAAACATGTAGTTAGAGGAAAAAGGAACAAGGAAAAGGGAAAGAAAGCAATAGGAGCTTGAAGACAAAAAAAATTATGTTGAAGAGACCTGTAGAAAATGCCACTTGCCAGTTTTTTAACTGCATCCAAAATTTTGAGAAAATACAAAAAATGTTTGAAATGTAACTAAATATGAAATATCTTTGTATTTGTTTTTGTTATCACAAGATCTTGCACACTTGCCTAAAGTTTTTACCTAAAGGAAACCTTATGAAACATTGAAACAATCTACAAGCTGTGGGACTTAAACTATTAGATTAAGTCTCTAGAGAAGGCCAACTTTCTTACTATCAAGATGCATCTAATCTACTTCTTGAGAGGAAAAGAGAGAAGGAATGAATAAAAGAAAACTACCTAATCTAATCTAGAGGAGGTGATACACCAAAATAGTTTGTTCAGTCTTATCTTTTCCTAACAATGCACTATTCATCAATATAAGCTCAAAATACATTGATTCAATCTTTATCTTAATCCAATAGTTTCATATATATTAGAAACCAAATGAAATGCTACAAGGAAGGGACTTCATAAAATTTTAAGAATGAAAACAAAACACCAACAGAGGCAAGAAGGTTTTGCACTAATATTGATGGGAGAATGAGGTAAAGTAGAGGATTACATTCATTCATTGAAAAAAGGAAATTACAGTAGCAGAGCATGGAATGCAATACTAATGAATCAAACAAAAACTAACCTTAAGAAGGGTTACAAAATCTACTTTTATAGCTCAACCATAACTAAGATAGCTTCTACACTAAGGCAAAGCACAACAATTGCATTTATGTTTGTAGAGAACAATCACTGCAAATCTAAAGAAGAATGATCTTGGTACACATTTAGATGTAGGAAAATCATATCTTTCACCCAAAATAGCCTTGAGAAGACATAAGCAATAACCATTAATGCCTTAACCAAGTAGATAGATAATTAGGTGGTGATGGAGTGTCCCTATGCATTTATTAGGCATAGAGAACATTCATAAGTGGTTGTATATGATCAAGAAGATCATATTTTCCATTGAAGAGTTGTCTTTCTTTGTTCTTGACATGAAAAATTAGATATATCAACAAGTCAATGTATGTCAACCATCTAAACTTGCGACATGGCCCAATGCCCTTGAAGTATCCTTCCATCTCATCCAACTGCTATCTGATGTTGACCTGCTAATTGTCTAGTGTTCATAGATTTGTAGTTTGAATTTCTCTTTAACTATTTGGCCTTGCAAAATTGTGACAACCCTTGTTTATGGTTGATCACTATGTCGTAGCCTAAAATTGATATAACATTAAATGCTTGTGACCTTTGGAATAATGTGAACTTGACTACATGCATACCTTTCACATGTTCATGACTGACTGCTGATCATTCCCACTAACCATTGCAACCAAGTGATGAAGGAAGATCATGCATGGGGTCCATCGAGACGTGTGTCATTTGGTTGTATTCTCACATTAGTTAAACTTTGAGCACCTTCATAATGTGATAATAAAACAATCCTAGATCCTCATCTGATCAATGAGTATTGGAGAACTGGGGCCCTTGGCAAAATTTAGTATATCTGAAAAATAGAACATGCCCACCTAGAAAAACTCTAACACACTCATCGGCTTCTGTAGCTCACTCAAAGAGGCTGGCCCCACAAATCCACATGGAAACCACTCACTTTCCCATGTTTAAAGTTCACTAATCTTGGAAACATTGGAAAATGTCATTTGTCGATCATTTGAGATCCAATTTCCAAGATCAATTTGAAAAGTCACTCCATTTTTCCAATACTTAAATCCAACTAGAACATGCCATCTATCCTCATTCTGACATCCTTTCACTCTATGTAGCCCACAACTAGAATTACAACCCTACTTGGCCACGTGGCATGATGGTGTTTCCCAACATTGTTTAAAGTTCTTGATAGGTTAGCTTAATAGCTAGGTGGGAGAAACTTTGGAGAAGGTGATTGAAAATCCTATGTATTAGGTGGGTTTAATAGCTTATTATAAATCCTTTAATAGGGTGACACTTCATGTAAGTGTTTGTAAATCCTCTAACTAGGTCACTATTGACACAGTGTAAAGCCTTTAATAGGGAAGACCATCAGAAGTGTTTAAACATTGATTGTTGCAATAATTTTTGTGGGTATCATCCCCACCCTAGTTTTACCTTCTTATTCGTAGAGGGTTTCTGGGTTATCAATTCTAGTGTTATGTGTTGTTGCATGTGATTTACTTTATGTTTCTTTATATGTTTACATGCATGCAATTTATTTTTCAGTTATATGTTTAAAGGATTGAATATTGTTCAAAAATGTGGTACTTTTGATTCACCCCCCTCTCAGAAGTACTCTTCCCATTTTGAACATTCCAACAATTGGTATCAGAGCTATTGCTTCTCACAAGGAGAAGCCTAATAGCTTGGAGAAAAAGATTAGAAGATGGAAGTCTTCAAACTTGGGAAGATCATAGATAATCAAGCGATTGATGTGCAACTAGCTCTACACAAAGTAGAGGAAGCCAAAGAAGAATTGAGAAAATCCTTGAAAAGAAGAAAGGAGATAGCCATAGCTGAAAATGACATACACTACAAGGAGATTGATACCACACAAGTGTTTTCCAATGGAGACTCCAAGGAATTTGATGTAGCAATAGAAGAACTAATGGAAAAAAATAGAGCACAAGCTAAAGAAATCAGATCACTCAAGCATGAACAAGAATCACAAGCCATAATACTTTGTGAAGTAACTAAACAAAAGAAAAGAACTATTGAAGACAAGGTCATGATGGAAGATGAAAAAAGAACTCTCACCAATAGACTGGAGGAGAAGACAATTGAATTTGAAAATATCCCAAACATGCAGCTAGACACCTTAAGACAGATGATGAATGCTCATCATGAGCTAGACATGAAGGACATTGAGATTTCCACTCTAAAGTTGCAACATGAAAATTTTTAGAATGAATTGAAGAGAGAAAAGGAGATAGTAGAAAGTGACAACGAACCCAATGAGGCCATCAAGTACTTTGAGCAATTGCTGAAATCACCAAGGACTAGTAATGATACTTTAGAACTTGGCTACATCAACACTAAACAAGGAGAATCATCCAAGACTATAGAAGAAAGAAGCAAAAAAGGTAAGAATACTAAACCTACTTGTCATTTCTGTGGTAAAAAGGGACATACCTCTAATCTGTGTAGAAGCAAGAATAGTCATCAACATGATAAGCCTACAAATGCAAGTTTTTTCTCACAAGTGCAAAAAGAAAGGACATCAAGCACATGAATGTAGAACCAAGATCATAAGGTCACCAAGATTTTAAGGTCACTACTACAATTGCAAAAAGTATGGACATAGAGCTTTTGAGTGTAGATCAAAGCCTATGTGGACACCTAATCAACTTACAAGAGGAACCAATCATGCACATCACTATAATTGGGATTACAATACCACGTATAGCTGTCACTATTTTAAAGAGTATGGGCACATTCCTAAAAATTGTATAAGGACACATTTTAGAGGAAGTTACAGTAGGTGGTTAAACCGAACTACATGTTTTAATTGCTTGAAGACTGGTCATATCAGTAGGAATTGTCCTACAAAGTCAAAAGCACCAAAGATAGAGGTCAACAAAGGAAAATAAAAGGTTGATGTTGAAAAAATAAGAGGAAAAATGAACAAGATTTGGAAGAAGAAAGGTGAGTGTAGCACATCTAATAAAGAGATCACTTCACCTAAGAGGTCAAGTGATCACACTTCATCTAACTAAGAAAAGAAAAGTGCATGGGACTGATATACAAAGTCAAATCATACATCAGTTCCAAAGAATAAAGAAGTAATGCAAAGAAGAAATCTACATGAGGAAAGATACCAAGAAATTTTTTGAAGAAGCTATAGAGTTACTCTTAGATGTCGAGTGAAGTTCCAATGGATGCTAAGTTTTCAACAACTGTCGAGTTGATAGTTGAAGCCGAGTAAGAAAGAAGCCTAGTGGAAGCTGAGTTATACTGAATCCTTCAAGTGCTGAGATTATAGCTATATGCATGAAGCATTTCATGCTAGGTCATTGATAGGTATAAGCTTGATTTTCATTCATTTTCAGGCTATTCAAACGAAGAGAAAAGACAAGAAGAGCAAAGAGGTGATCAAGCAGCTACCTTACAATCATTTGTATCAATTTCAATAGAGATTCAACACAAACTCATCAATTCCAAGGTATTTATTAAGTGCCAAGCTACACAGAGTTTTAGTTTTTAATACATTTTAAAGCCCTAGTTTGGTAATATGGCTTCTAGCTCAAGAAACCTTAAGGCTAAGGGAAACCATGAGATTCAACTAGTTAGCAATGAAGTTAAACAACCCCAATTTAGACCAATCCCCAAAGTTGCCTATAAAAATGGCCCAGCTGGTGCACTATCTGTCATTCTACCCAAAGTTTTCATGGTTCAGGATGTAAGGAAGTGCTACAATTGTAAAATTGGTGCCATAGGTGACCTAGAAATTTTCAATACCTATGATAAGTTGTGTGAGAATGGAATACTGAAAGATGAGTTTCAAATTGTCAAGAAGAAGGGTTTAACTAAAACCCTAGTTTTTTCCATAGTATTTAAAATAGAATGGATTTGCATTGTTCTTAGCTGAATTCATGATGGATATCTTTGGCTAGAGACGAGACCTATTAAGATTACTAAAGCACAAGGTTACTAGTCTTCCAACCCTAGATAGGCCAAAGACATTGAGAAGTGATAGAAAGGAGGTAATTGAGAAGAACACAGGTGCAAAATGGAACAATAGGGGAATGACTATTGATACTATAACAAAACCCCTACTTGACGTTGCTGTGAGGATAATCTCACATAAATTCTATCAATCCAATAGACTGAACAACATTCCCTACATAGCTATTGATGTGGCATATAAGTTGGTGAAGAAAGATCATACCTATGATTTGGCTGAACTCATGTTGCAACAAATCAATGAGAACCTAGGAGCTCCAAGGAGATCAAAAGGTTCTCAATGCAAATTTGGCTCAGTTCTCATGTGCATATTCTTTTATGTGATGGTAGAATTCCCTTCAATTGGGAAGGTGAACTAGAATTCTAACAAGTTAGTAGTCACGCAAATTAATGAGTTCATTGATCAAATGGGAGATAATTTTGAAGCCCAGATGACTAGCTATTTTGAAGAGTTTAAGAAGTCTATGAAGCAAAGGATGGGGATACTAGTCTCATTAGTTTAGAAACATGTCAATGACAAATATTTCTTGGTTGATATTGATTTCACATACATTTAGGCAGCAATACCAAGGGTAAGATGGCTAAGGCCATTAGAATATGAACTGGATGTCGATGAAGCCTCAATAACAATCACAAGATTGCTGGTAGAAGAAATTGAAAAGGCAACTCCTCACTTTGGGACCTATGATGTTTCTAAGTCCAAAGTTGAGATGGAGTTGAAAACTACTTCAGTTATTAAGAAGAAGGATAAGATGGTAAGAAAAATAAAGAAGACATTTGGGGCAAACAATGAAGGTGAAGCAGGAGAAGAAGAAGTAGAAGTTGAAGAAGACAATGAAGAAGAAGAAGAAGAACAAGGGAAAGAGCCAGTTGAGATGACACAAGGGCAAGGAGAAGATAATAAGGAAGGTGGTGAGGAAGAAGAAGCTGAGGAGACACCTATACCTATCAAGCATAAGAAGAGAAAGGAAAAAACACATCCTACAACTCAGCCAAAGCCCAAAAAGGTAACAAAACTAGCTCTAATCAAGCTAGCTCCAGTTAATCTAGTAGCAATAAGGGCCACAACAAGAGCATCAACTCAAAAGGCCAAATAGGTAGTAAACAAAAAGAAGAAAGCTACTACACAACCTACTGAAGAGCCCAATAAAAGAAGAAGATATGTAGCTCAACTAGATACAGATGATGAAAGGACATAATCTGAGGATATAAACAAATTCAAAGTGGTAAGCCATCCTCCAAAATCTGCAATACATAAAATTTGCAATAAAATAAAAAATGTAGATTTAAATGATTTAAAGTCTTTAAATTTCAATAAGCTCAGTAGGGAGGAGTAGAATGAAATAGAGGAATCTATGTATGCAATGATGGCAGGATTCAAAACCACACCTCTAGAGCTTGATAACACTATGCCAAAGGAACTATATGAGATAGTGGAGCATAAATGGCATTATTGTTTACAAATGGAAAGGGAGATTAGAGAGTCTACCCTAGCACAAGTGAAGCCTAATATGACAAAGGCTCAAATAACCAAGGCTAATAAGAAACATAATGGGAAATTTACACCCAAATATAGAGTCTTTTGAATTCTTCAAAACAAAATTGAAGATGTTGTGAATAAATCTACACAAATATGGAAGAAAATATACAAGATATCTGATGATAAGGTGGAAGAAACAAATAAGGCAGAATCTAGTGCCAAAGAAAAGGTGAAAGAAAAGAAAGTAGAAGAAAAAAAAAGTAGAGGAGAAAGCAAGGGAAGAAGAAAAGAAAGGTGAGGAAGAGAAAGGAGAAGAGGAGAATAAGGAGAAAGAAGAGGAGGACTCAGCAAAGGGAGAAGAAACTATGGCAATAGCTGACTAGCAACAAGAAGAAGAACAAAGTGTGCAAGACACACAATTGCCACTTCCCAACCCTCCTCACACAACCACTATGTAACGCCCTGCCAAGGGATCCAAAATAAATCTCAATATCTATATCAATGATAAATCAAAACATCCATCAGTTCTCAACAAGCAACCATAAGGAATCTCAAAATAAATCACAATATCCATTGGTTCTCAACAAGCAACCAAAAATGCATCTCAAAGAAAATAATATTGATCAAAGACTTCAAAATGGTAGAGTCAAAACATGTCACAACATGACATCATCAAAATCAAAACAAACACTTTAGTCCCATCAAGGTGACTGGAAAGTAATCCAAATATAATTGATTAATGACTCAAAAATGGTTAAGTCAAGTATCTCAAATACATACACCTCAACTTCACACAAGAAGACTGAAAAACATCAATGAACGATAAAAAAAAACATCTCATAGAGCATGCCATCACATTACCATGGTTGGGTTTAAAAAGATCAAGATCAAAAACATCAACATGCCATCACATTCGCATAACTCCCAAGCCTTTGGTTGATGTCCTATAACTGGTCAATACTCTAGGACCACGCAATCCCCAAACATGGATAGAATAAAGAACAAGCTACAAACACATATTTTAGTTTGCTTTTGCAATCACATGGTTAAGCCAAATACGAGGTTTCAATTTTCATTTCAAGTATACTTCAAGTGTATAAGATTCTTCGTTTAATCTCCAAGTCAACCCATTTATCTTTTCGAATAAAACATAGAATTATCCCTCCATTATTTTAAAACAATTTCCTAAAATAATCATAAGATAATTATTTACTCATTGAACTAGTTCCCATTAACTTTTAATAAAATCAATCAATTAAATGAAACTACTTTAATTCTAAGAGCATCTCCCATTATTCAAATCATAAGAATAATACTTATCAACTTTCAAATAATTAGTTTACAATTTCCTTAAAATACTTCAAGGAAAATCATTTATAATCTTCATTGATTTTGAGTAAAATCAATCTCATTAATTATTTAATTCCACTAAACACTTATTAATATCTCTTTTCTTTTAATTTTCCCTCATTTAAAAATACATTTACTTAACTTGACTAATAATTAATTACACTTCTTCTACTATTAACTAATCTTAACTAAATTTAATTTAATTGGATTAGTTAATAAATCATAATAAGATTCTATTTTAATTCGAACCCAAACTCGAATCAATTTCCAAATCTTGATTCTACTAAGGGAAGATTGCAATAATATATTAAATTCTCATAACTGGATGAAACAATATGCATGCCCAAATTCCAAATTACAAAATTGAAGATTCATTCATAGAGAATTATTCAGACACACATAACAGACATGATGAAGACAGGAAGAGAAAGAGCGTAATAAAATATGCAAAATAATCACGAGTGCCTACCTGGACATTGATGCTAATTTGCTATGCCTTAGAAAATTGTAGAGAAGCTTCTCCTCTTAGAACCTTCTCCTTTTTGAAAATTCCTTCCTTCTCCAACATTCACAATTCATCCAAGAACTGAACCCCCCAAGTAACTAGAAGTGCTTGTAGAAGCATATGAGGATCCCATACACACTAGGAGAGCTTGTATATAAAGGCCTCTAAGATGCATCTAGAATGTGTCTAGAAGGAACTAGGAGATAAGCATGACAACTAAGCACATAACTTCTACAATAAGAAGATAAACATGATGAGGTTTCTAGAATGTTATAGACACCATGTGCTCAATAATGCGCTAACTCCTAAGTGTAGACAACACGTGCATAATTAGAGTGCAAACTCCTATGTTGTCAACATGACAACTCACAAGAGTTTGCATACTCCTATGTGAATAAATATTAAAACAATGCACATTAATTAATTTAATATTCACTTTACTCCTTTTTAAATTAATTTATTAATTTTAAATCTCATGCACTTATCATGAGATTATTAATAAATTAATTTCTTTTCCATTTTTAAATTTATTTTCGAAACTTAATTGATAAAATATTTATTAACTTAAATAATAATAATATTATTTAGCATTTATTTAAAAATGAACTCTAAAATATTATTATTAAATTAAATAATTATTGTCATGTCCCACTTTGAACTTGTAACTTTTATCTCCAAATTTAATTCTTTTTATTTAATTAATTTTCCAATTAATAAAATAAAATAAAATATTAAAATATCATAATAATTTTCTATTTAATCAAATCATTAATTAAATATTTTAATTAGACTTAATTAATAGAAAATTCATCGAGAAAGAGTTCGACAACAATAGCAAAATGCAAACTAGGGCAAGCACTACATCCACCCCCCTAGAATTAGGCTTACTCCTGGAAGCTTGCAAGAATGACAAAATTAAGATACTCACTGCGCGGGTCCCATTGAACCCTTCCCCCTGTATGAGGATATGATTCCACTAAGAACACCACAACACACTTAGAGCAATATGATTCTGGTTTAATGATAAACCAAAAACCATATTGATCCAACATTTGTTCCTTTAATAAATACTGAAATAGATCTCCTAAACACTCTAAACAAGAGCAACATAATGCTCACAAAGATAACCAAAGGCATACTACCTTAAAGATACATGTTTTGCAACTAGAATAAATTTCAATTTTTAGTTTTGCCCATGTTTAAGTTTCAGTATAATTTCAGGTTTAAAACCTAAGTGTTGAAGTATGAAAAATATGCAAGTTACAGTTTAAGTTTCAGTTCAACTAGTTTTCAACTTTCAATTTGAAAGAGATACACATGATAGTTCAAAGTTTTCATTTTTGTTCAACTAGTTAACAACTAGTGGTATTCCAATATACCCAGAGCTCCCAATGTAGAAACTTGGGCTCTGATACTAGATGTAACGCCCTGCCAAGGGATCCAAAATAAATCTCAATATCCATATCAATGATAAATCACAACATGCATCGGTTCTCAAAAAGAAACCATAAGGAATCTCAAAATAAATCACAATATCCATTGGTTCTCAACAAGCAACCAAAAAGGCATCTCAAAGAAAATAATACTGATTGAAGACTCCAAAATGGTCGAGTCAAAATATGTCACAACATGACATCATCAAGATCAAAACAAATACTTCAGTCCCATCAAGATGACTAGAAAGTAATCCAAATATAACTGATTGATGACTCAAAAATGGTTAAGTCAAGTATCTCAAATACATACACCTCAACTTCACACAAGAAGATTGAAAAGCATCAATGAATGATAAATACAAACATCTCATAGAGCATTCTATCACATTACCGTGGTTGGGTTTAGAAAGATCGAGATCAAAAAACATCAACATGCCATCACATTCACATAACTCCCAAGCCTTTGTTTGACGTCCTATAATTGGTCAACACTCTAGGACCACCCAATTCCCAAACATGGATAGAATAAAGAACAAGATACAAACACATATTTTAGTTTTCTTTTGCAATCACATGGTTAAGCTAAATACGAGGTTTCAGTTTTCATTTCAAGTGTACTTCAAGTGTATAAGATTCTTTGTTTAATCTCCAAGTCAACCCATTTATCTTTTTGAATAAAACATAGAATTATCCCTCCATTATTTTAAAACAATTTCTTAAAATAATCAAAAGATAACTATTTACTCATTGAATTAGTTCCCATTGACTTTTAATAAAATCAATCAATTAAATGAGACTACTTTAATTCTAAGAGCATCTCCCATTATTCAAATCATAAGAATAATACTTATCAACTTTCAAATAATTAGTTTACAATTTTCTTAAAACACTTCAAGGACAATCATTTATAATCTTCATTGATTTTAAGTAAAATCAATCTCATTAATTATTTAATTCCACTAAACACTTATTAATATCTCTTTTCTTTTAATTTTCCCGAATTTGAAAATCCATTTACTTGACTAATAATTAATTACACTTCTTTTACTATTAACTAATCTTAATTAAATTACATGTAATTAGATTAGTTAATAAATCATAATAAGATTCTATTTTAATTCGAACCCAAACCTAAGTCAATTTCCAAATCTTGATCCTACTAAGGGAAGATTGCAATAATATTTTTATTTCTCATAACTAGATGAAACAATATGCATGCTCGAATTCCAAATTACAAAATTGAAGATTCATTCATAGAGAATTATTCAGACACACATAATAGACACGATGAAGACAAGAAGAGAAAGAGTGTAATAAAATATGTGAAATAATCACGAGTGCCTACCTGGACACTGATGCTAATTTGATACACCTAAGAAAATTGTAGAGAAGCTCCACCTCTTAGAACCTTCTCCTTTTTGAGAATTCCTTCCTTCTCCAACATTCACAATTCTTCAAAGAATCGAACCCCCCAAGTGACTAGAAGTGCTTGTAGAAGCATATGAGGATCCCATACACACTAGGAGAGCTTGTATATAAAGGCCTCTAAGATGCATCTAGAATGTGTCTAGAAGGACCTAGGAGATAAGCATGACAACTAAGCACATAACTTCTACAATAAGAAGATAAACATGATGAGGTGTCTAGAATGTTGTAGACACCATGTGCTCAATAATGTGCTAACTCCTAAGTGTAGAAAACATGTACATAATTAGAGTGCAAACTCCTGTGTTGTCAATATGACAACTCACAAGAGTTCGCATACTCCTATGTGAATAAATATTAAAATAATGCACATTAATTAATTTAATATTCACTTGACTCCTTTTTAAATTAATTTATTAATTTTAAATCTCATGCACTTATCATGAGATTATTAATAAATTAATTTCCTTTCCATTTTTTAAATTTATTTTCGAAACTTAATTGATAAAATATTTATTAACTTAAATAATAATAATATTATTTAGCATTTATTTAAAAATGAACTCTAAAATATTATTTTTAAATTAAATAATTATTGTCATGTCCCAACTTTGAACTTGTAACTTTTATCTCCAAATTTAATTCTTTTTATTTAATTAATTTTCCAATTAATAAAATAAAATAAAATATTAAAATATCATAATAATTTTCCATTTAATTAAATAATTAATTAAATATTTTAATTAGACTTAATTAATAGAAAATTCACTGAGAAAGAGTTCAACAACAATAGTAAAATGCAAACTAGGGCAGGCACTACACACTACACCTGTAGAGATAGTCATCATAAAGGATGTTATTGACAAAATAGCTCAAAACATCAACCCACTCACTGTAGAGGATCTCTCAAAGATCCTTCACCAATCTACTTTATAGGCAGAATTATGCACAAGCCCTATATTGGTGAGTGTAGATGAATTACAAAGAGCAGTAGCAGCACCACAAAGACAAATGGTGAAGCCAAAGGCACAACCTTTTACATACATTGCTACTAAAATAAAGTTTTGATGCTTCCACCACCACCTCCACCAAGTGCAATTACTGATAATGTTCATATGCCGAGTACAGAGGAGAGGAAATCAGATGAAAAGGATGATGTAGCAAAAGAAAAGGAGCAAGCCGCCATTCAGACATTGGTAGCACTACCAAAGACTTGCACTCCTACTAAGACCATTCAGAAGCTAAGTGCTAAAGCTATTCCATTGCAATTTTCAACACTAGGCTCAAGTTCAACAATAGTGGCCAAGGTACTTCACTATGGAGACCCTAAACTAGATGAAGAAATTGTGATACCCTCCTATGATTCCAAAACTATCACAATGGCACAAATGATTGAAATGCAAAATGCATTGGATAGAAGGATGAGGAAAGAAATTTTGAGGAAAGAATTTAAACACAAGAAATAACTTCATGACATTAAGGACATCTTCATGGATGCCTTCAGCTTGTAGTCACCATATGAAGGGAAGCCAATAATTGAGCAACTATCAGACATAGTTGACCAGGTGATAAATGAGGACCAAGACACTGATGTTAAACTCATGGAATTGTCAGAAAGAAAGTTTCAAGGAAAGGTTAATGAGAAGATATCAAGTAGCATGCACTTGAATAGGTAGAGTTGGCCAGGACAATAGATAAGGCCAAAATTGTTCTTGAAAATATTTTTTAATTATATAGGAAGTTGTGTGATTTTTCCAATTTCACACAAGAAACTAATCAACGAATAATGAGCTTGGAAAGAAACTTGAAAATCTCTACCATAAAATTACCTAGAGATCTAGCTCAGAGTGAGAAGAATTTTGCACAAATGCTTCACACACCAAGGGAATTAGTTGTATTAATAGAAAAGGAGGCAAACATAAAGGCAAAATTGATGCAGATCTAGTCCTATATAACCCTTTATTTAGAAGTCCTCCACAAGGAAAAAGTTTATGATGAGACAATATTAAAGAAAGATCCAAATCTTTCTACTCTTGATGAACTTGTACACCTTGCTATAGAGACTTCCATCTAGCACAAATCATTGGACATTGCTTTGGAAAATTGGGATGCAGCTCCGAAAATAATAATGGAGGTAAATAGCAATTTTTTGGCTAAATATGGTATTACTGCTTAGAACCCTTTGACATTAGTCTCAAAAAGGGGGAGAATTAATAAAGGGGGAGATATATGTTTAAGGAAAACATAAGGTAGATATAAGATAGGGGGAGATACCTATAAATTTTGATAGCCAAGAGGGGGAGACACACAATTTTGAAATTTTGGCACTCATATGGAAAATAGCTCTAATGCAAACACATAAATTCCATAAGCTCTGATAAAATAGATATAGAATATAGGTACAAGAAAAAAGACAAAGAGTATTAGGCACAGTCAGCACATAACTTTGATTGCAAAAATGACAAGGCATAAATCAACTTAGGGGAAGTTAAGGTATTTTGAACAATTTTGAAATTTTATGGATAAGATACTCATAAGATAGAATAGCAATAATTAGTTAAGTGTTTTTTAAACTCATGTCAAAGGGGGAGATTTCTAGTCCTTACACAATTTTGAAATTTGAGTGTCAACACACTTAATCACTTTTTGTATTGAAGTCGAGTACACAGTGTGTGTCAAGCTAGCATTTCAATAGGTTCCAAGTGACTTCAGGTGTCGAGCAATATATAAGTGCCAAGTGACATATAGGTGCCATGTGATATACAGTTGCCAAGCAAGCCAGAATGCAATATATGTTGAGTGAGAAAGAATCATATATGTGCTAAGTGAGATAGAGTGTAGTTGGTGTCGAGCAATCTAGGATAGTATGCGCCGAGCACTAGTAATCCAATATGTGTAGAGTAACACATAATCAACATATGATTTTGTGCCCTCACAAACTCCAATGTAAACCATTTTTGGAGCTGACTTAAAAAGATTTTGAAGGAGAAAAAGGATAAGGATGAATCATTTACATTCCCTATGTGTTTTTCATGTAACCAATCAGAAAAATGGAGAAGGCATGCAACCAATGAAAAAAATGCAAGGTATGAGTGGGAATTTGAGATTCAATGTGGATCATAGATCCATATTTAACCCTAAGTCTTCACATTCTTTCTAAGGAGGTCAAATACTCGATTGCATGTGTGAGTGAGAATAGTGTATGGGGAGATTATAGTGAAATTTTAGTAAGAAGAAGGAAAGACTTAGAGGAATAGAGAAACATTTTCATATATAGTTGATTAGAACAACACAAGGGATAAGGGACAAGATCAGATACCAGGTCTTAGAGGATCAAGATTAGAAGAGAGCAGATCAAGTGCCTAAACTTAGCAATTAGAGATTGCGTACTATCAGGTCAAATGTTCTAATACTTTCTTATCATTGTATTAGATGCTAAAATCCTATACTGATAGGTTAGCTTAACAGCTAGGTGGGAGAACATTTGGAGAAGGTGATTGAAAATCCTATGTATTAGGTGGGTTTAATAGCCTATTGTAAATCCTTTAATAGGGTGACACTTCATGTAAGTGTTTGTAAATCATTGAATCTTGTTTGTGTTGGTTCATTCAATGCTTTGATCTATGTTTCTTTTTGTCCCTTTCTCTAAAATTGATGCAACTTAATGCCCACGTCCCATGCCAATGATCATCATAATAATGTAATTTATACCTCAGTGCATTTGCAAGGATTATTTTGGAGCTAGAAATGTGGATTTGGTCAATGCATAGTTCACATTTTTAATCCTTTCTTTATAGTTTCATGCCTTTTATATATATTTTTCCTTAATGATCTCTTTCTTATGCATCTCGATATCTTCCTCTTTTATTTTTATTTTTATTTTTATTTTCAAATTGTTAAATATCCCTTGTGTTGATATTGTAATAAGCATTTTAATTCCACTCAACTTCATTGACTACCACAACATAGTGTATTTCTTATTTTATATGGAATCCCCCTTCTTCCCCAATGATGCCAACTCACCTTGGTTAACGTGCGTAAAGTGATGATGAGGCTAGGCTATTAACAATGGAGGTTATATTTATGCTGAACAAAATGTTCTTCATTCTTTCCTCTCCTTAAACCTTGTATTGTGTATCTATCTATGTCTCGTTCTGTCTCTCGAATAAGGATGGATTATTTGTATTAAAGATGTTTCTTGTTTTACTAGTATTATTTCCTAACTATAACAAAGAGTCGTATTGATATTAATTCCTCTAGCTGCTTCTTTCATTTGACTATGACTTCAATTATTGGCTTCTTGGTAGGGAAATTAGTTATTGATTTCCTTCTTTACGGATGATGAGCAGGAAGAAGAGATGGATAAGAGAATCATTGTGGAAAAGAACTAGCATTCCTCTAGTATGAGAGGTAATTAATGAGCAACAACAAAATTGAATCCCATATATAATTATTCAGGCACTATTTTGGAGTTTAAAATTGGTGCTGAATGGCAATTTTAATATTGAAATGACTTTAGGACCAATGGCTATACTTTGGGAGTTAGATTGACAGGGATATCGATGATTTTTGAGCTTTGGCATACTGAAAAATGCCCTGCATCCTTTAATTATGGGTTGTATTTGTAATGCTCTCTTATATGGTGGTAGGTACTGATCGGAAGTAACATTTCTGAGATTCAGAAATGAGATGACGAAAATATGGATGGAAGTGTGGATTTTGTATGCGATGTGCTTGTTATAACTTTCTTCCATACCCATGATACTATATTGCCACTTTATAATACATAACAAATATATGTTTATAGGTATTTTTGACTTGATAATGCTTGATCTTAGGGCATGAATATGGACTGTACACAGCATTTAGCTATCACATTCAACGTATTTGTAATATAGTCATTTGACTATACAGTTGCCTGCACATGCCACGTACCCTCTCACCATTTTCCAAATGTTTTCCAAATGTGGATTGTTATGCGCAAACTAATTTTATTATATTTCAATGTTCACTGTTGTTTTCCAAAATAATTTTTTTCTCAATCACAATGGACTTTTGTCTTTGACAACACAATTCTGGGATGAATCTATTTCAAACCTTATATTGATTGTAGATGGAAAGCTGTATGTAATGCTCACTGTAAGTGACTCCTTTGTTGATTATACGTATTCATATGTTGCTAACTGGGTCATTGGTTTAGCGATTGCCAAGTATTTTATTCTTCATTTCTTCACATTCGATGATTCTTCACTTTTATATGCCACCCATCTCTTCCTCTAATATGATGCAAATGGCTTACAATCTGTATATTGATGTGAATGCCTGATAACATCAAAGTTGGATGCTTTGTGGTTCTGCCTCTGCTACTCTATCACTGTTTATCCCCCAATTGCAAAAGTATCACTTGTTCCTCCAGTTATTGCCTAGAATTATAAAGTTTGGAGGCCGCAGTATTCTTTTGTTGCAATGCTAAATCATTCTTTGATTCTATATTATTATTTTTTATTAGACAATAATTTATTTCCTAATAAAAATTATCTACATGATTTTCTTATGTTGAATGTAAAACCTATCATTCAATATCCCTTTCACTATTCATATAGACAATATAAAATGTAGTAACTCCAATGCTAATGCTGCAATATTCAAATTTATCCACAGGATGGCAAGATCATGCTCTGATACCATTTGTAATGTTTCATTTTGGACATTTATTGATTTTGCTTTGTTATTTGTATATGTTTGATAGTATTCTGTATGATATCCCTTCTAGTATTTGATATTCTATATTTATACATATATTCAAATAGTCATGTCCTTTCATTAATATTAATTATATTAATAGCTTAGTTATGTTACATTTTAATTATATTAAATCATATATTTATACTAACAAGTTTTAGTTATTTCATAAAATATATTATATTATATTAATAAGCATAATATAACATATATTATTTATATTAATAAACTTTATTATGTTAATAATTATACCATATATTATTATTTTAATAATATATCAACTATTATATTATATTAATAATAATATAATTATATTAATTAATAAGGTTAGTTATAATAATATCATAAAGAACATTATTTTAATATGTCAAGTATATATTATTATATTGTAATACATTTACTAACATAGTATTTTATATTAAGATATATCTTATTATTTATTATATTAGATTATTACTATAATATGTTATTATATGATATTATAATATCATTATTAGTATACCTATTTGAATTATATGCTGAAATGGGGACATCACAGAAGACCATGTAGTCTTACCACCTCTTTGAAAAACAAGTCTACAATATGGACAACATCATGAGTTTTGTGGCATGGAATGAAATGTGCCATTTTGGAGAACCTATCGACCGCCACAAATACTGAGTCATTACCCCTTTGTGTCCTCAACAATCCAAGAACAAAATCCATACTTATGTCCTCCCATGGCTTTGACTTGGATGGCAATGGCTGATATAGTCCAGTATTGTGGCTAAATCCCTTAGCAACTTGACAAACTTGACAACTTTGTACAAACCTTTTCACATCCTGTGACATTTGAGGCCAAAAATAATGTTCTCTCAGAATGGCAATGGTCTTATCTCGACCAAAATGTCCTGCCATCCCTCCACTGTGTTTCTCCTTAATCAGATTTTCCCTCATGGAACTCCTTGGAATGCACAATTGACTACCTTTGAACAACATGCCATCCTGAATCAAATAGTCTAACCACTTGGTTCTATCTACAGTAACAGGTTCTTTACAAGCTTTCCATGCTTTAGAAAATTTAGGATCCTCGGGGTACAAATTCTTGAGTTCATCAAATCCAACTACTTTAACTTGCATTACTGTAAGCAAAAACTGTCTCCTACTTAGTGCATCTCCAACCCTATTAGATTTTCCACTTCTATGCTTCAACACAAATGTATAAATCTGCAAGAACTCTACCCACTTCATATGCCTCTGATTCAATTTACCTTGGCTATTTAGGTACTATAATGCCTGATGATTAGTATACAAAACAAATTCCTTTGGCAATAAATAATGCCTCCATTTCTTTAAGACCTGAACTATTGCATAGAACTCTTGATCATAAAAAGAATACTTCTTCTTTGCATCATTCAATTTTTCACTTAAATATGCAATAAGCTTACCTTCTTGGCTTAATACAACCCCAATAGCATTGCCATTGGCATCACAGTCCACCTGGAAAACCTTTCTAAAATTTGGAAGTGCCAACACAGGTTGTTCTTTTACCTTCTTCAGCAATTCAAAACTTCTCGCAGCTGCTGCAGTCCATTTGAACTCTTTTCTATCCCCTCTTATTGTATTAGTTAGGGGTGCACATATGCCACTAAAATTCTTAATAAACTTCCTATAAAAACTAACCAGACCATGAAATGATCTTACCTTAGTAGCAAACCTTGGAGTAGGCCATTCCAAGATGGCTTTTACCTTCTCTGGATCCATTTTGAGACCTTCGGGTGATATAACAAACCCCAAATAGACTAACTCCCTTTTTGCAAAGATAAACTTCTTCAGATTAATTAATAGTTTCTCTTCCCTTAGCCTTTCAAGGACACTATGAATATGCAGTAAATGTTCTTCCAAAGTCTTGCTGAAAATTAAAATATCATCCAAATAGACAATAACAAATTTTCCCAAGAACTTCTTAAGTACCTCATTCATGAGCCGCATGAAGGTGCTTGGGGCGTTCGTCAATCCAAAGGGCATGACTAACCACTCATAAAGACTTTCCTTGATCATGAAGGCTATTTTCCACTCATCTCCTTCTCAAATCCATATTTGATGATAGCCACTCTTGAGATCTATCTTTGTGAAGTACTGAGCTCCACTTAAGTAGTCCATAAGATCATCCATCCTTGGCAAAGGAAACCGGTACTTGATGGTTATCCTATTTATAGCTCAAGAATCTGTACACATGCTCCACTCTCCATCCTTCTTTGGTGAAAGTACTACAAGTACTACACATGGACTCAAGCTCTCTCGAATCAAGCCCTTCCTCAACAACTCTTAAACCTGTCTATTTAGCTCCTCTATTTCAGTAGGAGTCATCCTATGAGCATCCTTGTTAGGAAAACTAGCTCCTAGAATCAGATCTATCTGATGACTGATTTGCCTTACTGGTGGCAATCCATCTGGAACATTATCAGAGATAATATCTCCAAACTCCCCTAGTAAATCTAAAACTTCAAATGGTATTTCACTACTACCTTCTTTATCTTTCTTAGGAATCAAAGCATAGCACATATGCTGATGTTTCATGCCATCTAAAAACTTCCTTTCATCAACAAGAAAAATCCTAGCACTGCTACATACCTTTTCACCTTCCTTTTTCATGGGCTTCAATTTGTGGTGAACTCCATCCTTTGTCAGAGAGTATGTGTTTGCATGCCCATCATGTACTACATGTCTATCAAACTACCATGGTCTATGCAACAATAGATGACAAACATCCATCGGAATAACATCACATAGAACTTCATCATGGTAACTCCCAATTTTGAATTTCACTAAACATTGTTCACTTACCAGGACCTTATGATCATCTTTTATCCAAGCAATCTGATAGGGCTGGGGATGTTTCTCCCTCTTGAGCTTTAGCTTAGAGACCATCTCTTCTGATACCAAGTTATCAGTGCTACCACCATCAATGATCATGTCACAACATTTATCCTCACACTTGCATCTGGTATAGAACAAACTCCTCCATTGTCCTGGTTCAATCTCACCACTTAGTAGGACTCTTTCATTTACCAAGGTCTCTCCTCTTTTTGCATCCTCTGAATGTGATGATTGTGCATCCTCATCCACATGATCAACCCTATCTTGGCCCTCAACTCTCCTATCTGTCCTTCCTTGTCATTGAGGGCATTCAAAGGCATGATGACCTTCTTCATTGCAATGGAAACAGGTACCATGGAAGCCTCCTCTTCCTTTTCCATGTCCTCTACCTCTTCCTCTCTGATTTCCAAAGTCTTGATCATGGGAGTGGTTGAAACCCTCATTCCTCTGGTTCCTGCTAGTACCCACATCTTCATTTTTCTTTTGGATTTCATTGTGGCCTCTAGATGATCTACTGCTTCCCCTTCCTCCTTGACCATGCCCTCTTTGTCTTCCTTCAAACCTTTTATTCAACTTCTCTTCAAGTCGTAGGACAAACTGGTATGCCTCTTCAATGCTGGTCATTTTTACCAGACTTAATTCCTCCTGGATGCTAGGTCGCAACCCACTGATATAGCGAGAAACCTTCTCCTTATTTGCTTCTACATGCCTTGCTCTAATCAAGAGTGGGTAAAATTCCTCTGTATATTCTTGGACTGATCTTCCTACTTTCTTTAACCCATGCATCTTCTTAAAAAAATCAAGCTCGTAGTCCACAGGAATGAACTGCTTCTTCAATTTGTCCACCATGCGATCCCATCTTGTGATCTTCTCCTTTCCTCTTCTGTTTCATTCCAATTGAACCTCTTGCCACCAAATTTTGGCATGGCCTTTCAATTTGGCCTTTGCAAAATTAACCCTATCTGGTCCCTGATATCCTCATACTCAAAGTATTCTTCTAGTTCATTGATCCAATCGATCAAGTCATCTGGTTTCAGACTTCCTAAAAATACACCCACTTCAATTGTAGGTCTTTTTCCAAACTTAGCAATGGCCCTAAAAAGCCTTTCCCCTGCATGATTCAGAACTTCCCCGTCAAATTCCCCTTCTGGTCCCATTTCTTCTTCTTCATTGTCATCCTCACTGTTGTCACCTGTGGAAACATTTTCTCCTCTACGAAGCTCCTCTTGCAATGCTTGTACTAGACTTTGGAGGGCTCTAACCTCCTTAGGATTAATAGCTCTGGACCTTCCACCATGCTCTCTTCGTGGAGGCATCTTCAAACTTGAACCCACAACCACATAGTCCTGGTGCAAACTACCTCACAGTCGGTGCTCTGTCTACACACTCAGGAAAACCAACTCTAATACCACTTGATGGGGACACAACCCAACAAGAGAATGGACACAATAGAAAAGAGAAATTTTATTAACTAAAAAATAAGCTAGTACATTCAGTACAGAGAAAATAAACTTCAAAACATGCCCTAAGGGCTTACAATAGCATAAATGTGGAGATAATTTCTCCTTTCAGTATCTCCTCTCAAACTCCACTCCGAACTACCTTTACAATGCCAGAAATCTCCTTAAATAGACCCCAGAGGGTTAAGGACTAGGAGTACATTCTAGAAAGTGCTAGTAGGCATCCACTGACCAAATAGAAGGTTCTAGAAGCTGCGTTAGAAGTCGACACAAATCTAGAAGAATCCAAAAATGGTAATTGAACTTTCGAGAGGCATAACTTTTGAACCGTAGCTCTGATTGACGAACTGTTTACATTTTCAGAAAGCTCTTGAAGTGCTCTATAGCCCTATGAAACAGCTTCACTCATCCCCTATTTTTCAGCCCTTTTTGAGGTCATTTAATGCCCCTAACCTGACTTTGAAGCATTCTTAGGAGGTCTTCACAACCCAAAAAACTACAATAACTTTCAAACCATGGGGCCTTTTGACCTGATTCTTTTTCTGGAATGCTCTAAATTACAATTACATTCATCTAGCCAATTTACACCTCCTAGTTCACCAAAATGATGGCTCAATTACATACTCCTATTTTTTCAAGATTTACATGAACACTGATAGTGGAACTGTGAGAGTTGGAACCTTTATTTGACCCAAATGGGTATCCAAAAATGAAAACACATGAAACAGGAACTAAGTCTAAGTATATTTTTTTGGGTGAAACAAGATTTCCCGTATACCTTTGGATGCTCCTGCATCAATTTTAATCCCCATTTAGTGTAAATGTTTTCACTTATTAAATAGCTTACAATGAGTTATAGCCACTTAGGGCCTCAACCCCCTTTGCAAGCCACTTCTTGACACTACAAGTAGATAACCTACCCTAGGCTCATGGAATCATAAATCACAAAATCACCTCAGTCCTATACAAGTGATTGAAAAAATACCAAAAGATAATCCACAATAAGAACATCAAATCTCCATGAGCAACTAAAAAGCATCCATTGATAATCATGACCACAAAAATTCTCTATTGGCAACTGAAGGTATCAATGATAATCACAATATCCATCGGTCCTCATCGAGCAACCATATAGCATTCCAAAATAAATCTCAATATCCATATCAATGATAAATCACAACATCCATTGGTTCTCAACAAGCAACCATAAGGAATCTCAAAATAAATCACAATATTCATTGGTTCTCATCAAGCAACCAAAAATGCATCTCAAAGCAAATAATACTAATCAAAGACTTTAAAATGGTCAAGTCAAGCATGTCACAACATGACATCATCAAGAATTACATCAGACTTCAGTCCCATCAAGGCGACTGGAAAGTAACCCAAGTACAACTGATCGATGACTCAAAAATGGTTAAGTCAAGTATCTCAAATACATACACCTCAGCTTCACACAAGAAGAATGGAAAGCAATAACAATCAGTAAATACAAACATCTCATAGAGCATACCATCACATTATCATGGTTGAGTTTTAAAAAGATCAAGATCAAATAACATCAACATGCCATCACATTCGCATAACCCCCAAGCCTCTGGTAACAACCTCAGATTGGTCAAAGCTAGGACAAACCCCAAAACACAGATAACATAAAGAAACAAGATATAAACACATGTTTTAGTTTTCTTTTGCAATCACATGGTTAAGCAAAATATGAGGTTTTTGTTTTTGTTTCAAGTATATTTCAAGTGTATAAGATTCTCTATTTAATCTCCAAGTCAACCGATTTATCTTTTCGAATAAAACATAGAATTATCCCTCCATTATTTTAAAACAATTTTGTAAAATAATCAGAACATAATTATTTACTTATTTAAATCATTGAACTAGTTCCCATTGACTTTTAATAAAATTATTTGCATTATTTTACTAAAATCAATGTTACTAATAATTAAATAAAACTCCCTTAATTCTAAGAAGTGTCTCCCATTATTCAATAACTTAAAATAATCAAGGAGTAACAATTTATTTAAATTATACTACTCGCTGATTTATCAACGAAATAATCTATGACTTAATTTTTTTTAAAGAGGGGTAAATGCTTTGACCTGGAGCTATGAACTAGTGAGGCCACAAACGGGGGACCTCATCCCCATTGGATTTGAACCTTGATGGCAAGGATAACAACTCAACAACTTAACCATCACAACATGCCACTATTGGCAAATAATCTATGACTTAATTAAAAATTAGTATTAAATAAAATTTAATACTCAATTGAATATCTCCCATGATTAATTAATCTTAATTAAATTAACCAATTAATTAATTATATAAACTAACCGTATTAATCTTCCATTAATTATTAAATCACTCAAACATTTTAACTCAAGGAAGCTTCTAGAGTAAGCTAGAAAGTGCTAAGAGATAAGTGTGACGACTAAGCATACGTCCACAAAAAAGTCAAATATCCTTGATCAAGGTGGGAGGATAAGTATGACTTAAGTGGGAACAAACTCTCGTGTTGTCAACAACTCGTCACAAACTCCTAGATGATAACTAAAGTCTAAATGCATTAATCTTAATTAAAAGAATAAATAATTAATACATAATTATTATTAATAAATAAAAATTTAAAATGTATATATATTTCTTTATCAAATCCTAGAACTAATCTAAAGGATGAATACAACATACCCATTTTTAATTCCCATAACTAGATGAAACAGTATGCATGCTTGAATTACAAAATTGAAGATTCATTCATAGAGAATTATTCAGACGCACATAACAGACATGATGAAGATAGGAAAAGAAAGAGTGTAATAAAATATGCGAAATAATCATGAGTTCCTACTTGGAAATTGATGCTAATTCGCTATGCCTCAAAAAATTGTAGTGAAGTTGCTCCTCTCAAAACCTTCTCCTTTCAAAAAATTCCTTCCTTCTCCAACATTCTCAATTCCTCCAAGAACTAAAACCCCCTCAAGTGACTAGGACTGCTTGTAGAAGAATATGAGGATGTAGATGCCTATGAGCTTGTAGAAGCATATGAGCTTGTTGATACACACTAGGAGAGCCTGTATATAAAGGCCTCTAAGATGCATCTAGAATGTGTCTAGAAAGAACTAGGAGATAAGCAATATGACAACTAAGCACATAACTTCCATGATAAGAAGATAAACATGATGAGGTGTCTAGAATGTTGTAGACACCATGTGCTCAAATAATGCGCTAACTCCTAAGTGTAGACAACACATGCATAATTAGAGTGCAAATTCCTGTGTTGTCAACATAACAACTCACAAGAGTTTGCATACTCCTATGTGAATAAATATTAAAATAATGTGCATTAATTTATTCAATATTCACTTTACTCTTTTCAATTTAATTTATGATTTTTAAATCTCACAAACTTATCATGAAATTATTAATAAATTAATTTCTTTTCCATTTTAAAATTTATTTTCAAAACTTAATTGATAAAATATTTATTAACTTAAATAATAATATTATTTAGCATTTATTTAAAAATGAAACCTAAATATATTATTATTAAATTAAATAAATATTATTACATTCCAAATTTAAACTTATAACTTTTATCTTCAAATTTAATTCTTTTATTTAATTAATTTTCCAATTAATTAAATAAAATAAATATTAAAATATCAAATTAAATTTTCCATTAATTAAATCATTAATTAAATCTTTTAATTAGACTTAATTAATAGAAAATACACCAAAGACTCATAAAATAAATACAAAAACCCATCATAGAAAAACACATACAAAATCAAACCGAGAGGGTTAATATCATGAATTACTTCATCCAACATTTTCAGAAGGTACTTGACTCAGATACTTGTCCTAATTTTCAATTAGAACAAATGGCTTAAAGGGTTGGGATTTGGACTTGAGAATTTATCTCCCCTCTCTTACTATTGAGATAATGTGATAGGGTACGCTCATCCTGGCAATTCAGGGAAGTCGATACCTAGTACTTGTAACTTGCATAAAATTCATGCATGTACAAATACAATATATACTGAGCTAAACAGGAAATGGAAGTAAGTGGTGCATCGTGTAGATCCCGACTAGCGGGTGACTACGACTCCCTTCCTTAACCACATCAGAAATGCAATACAAAAAGAAAACAAACATGCACACCATACACATGCAAGTATGGGGTAAGTATCCATAAGAAAACACATATGATAATAAATCATCTAACTAATCATCATCAATAACTACAAACACTGAATAATCATCATGCAAACATGAACTATAAAGTACCAAGTAATCTCATCATATAATAAACTAAATTTGAAACAATATTTGATAATCTCAAAATAATGTTACTAATAATCATCAACATAAAACTAGCCCTAAAAGAGTATGACAATGATAGCAAAATTATGAACTAGGGGCAGGTACTACATAGAGGCTTTCCATCAACCCACATCCATGAATGGAATAATCTCTCCTCATCTTCTCGTGGAACTACTTCCACTATTGTAACAATGGCATATAGCTCTGCTTCTATTATTGAATCATTTTAAGGATTTTCCATTAGTGTGGATTCAAGCTCAAGTTCATCTCCTTGTATTTCTATCATCAAATTCTTAATTCTTTGATATTCCTATGTGTTATGAGTTGGACTCTTATGTATCTCACTCCACATGCCTATATCTATTTGTGTCTTTTTGGTAGCTCACCACGTATTCTTGGGTGGATTTGAGGGAGGGTCCTTCCCCACTAGTTTCCCCCTGAATTTATTACTACCTTCACCCCTTGGCTTATTATTTGAAAAGTAATCCCTTTTTCCTTTTTGTTTTAACTCAATTTTTGTAGAATATTTGTAAGTAGTTGCCAATGTTTCAATATTCAAGAATTCCACTTCAGTTTGAATATATCTATGAAGCCCACTACAATATTTTAGAATTTGATGCTTCTCTAAATCTTCTATACCAAGTTTTACAGAGAGTGCATGGAATGTATTGGTGTAATCTTGCATAGATTGGTCCCTCTTTTGTCAAAGCAATTACCATTCTATATGTTTCTATTCATATACATCTTCAGGCAAGTATGCTTCTTTTATGTATTCCAAAAATTCTCCCCAAATGGGTTTTTTATCTAGGACTATTTCCAACTCTTCTCCTACCTTAGTTTCTTTATTTGATACTCTAGTTTCCCATGTTAGTTTGACATGAATTTTAGCTTTCAAGAGGGAAAATGTTATTTTTTCTACATCAAAAAAATTATTTATAGAGAAATACCATTCTAACTTGAATAACCAATTATCAATAGCATCAACATCAAATTTTCCTTCAAAATATGGGATATCAAAGTTCACATGTACTCTAAAAGGGGTGTTCCCATGAGATGGTGCTACTAAATTCAATGCTTGTTGGGTCTTCAAAAATTTTGAAAACTTACTCATCATATCTTTTCACTAACTAACCAAAGCCTCTTCTACCATCTTCTTCACATAGTCTACCAAAGTATCTGACATCTTTGGTTTTGTGCGCCACAAAGGAAGGTATTCTGACAGATTTCTTGTAGCCAATCCTAGTCTTTGATTGGAGTTTCTTGTATTAGTTGGCATATAGGAGCATTCCAGCTCTAATACTAGTGATCCTAATTACTGAAGTGGGCTACAAACATGATATTTGGTGAATCAATTACCTATGATACCAATGTTCAAGTTTTAGAAAATCTTGCAAACCTCAAACAAGTTGTATGAAAACCAAAAGTCATCTTATTCATTGAGATTGAAATAATATATACAATGATGGAATATCAACAACCACCATAACCATGAATTTGAAATGTTTATGTGGCTAAAATAAAATAAATAACAAATTAAACTAAACTATTCAAAACTAGGTGTTTAATTACCCCAATTTATTGGGGTCATAACTTTTGACCTGTAGCTTGGAATTTGAAACCACTTATGCCATTGGAAAGAAGAACTAAAAATCTAGTTTAGTCCCTAAAATAGGGAGCCTACAATTGCCCAATTTTAGGGATGATTACAGTTTTGGCTTGAAATTTTGAGCAGAAGACATCTGAAAAGGCCAAACAAAAAGATATAGAAAAATAATTTTAAAAAATGAAAAATACTTTCAAAAAGATTAGATCTTCTATATAATCTAGATCATTGAATGTGTTTGCAATAATAGCATTATAGAGAAAATTTTGGGGTCTCCATTCCCAATTGAGTGAGTTTATAATTGGTCTTAGTGTACTAGACTTTGCACCACTGAGCTGGAGTCTGTCTCATAGCTTGTCCAGATTTTAAGTCAAAATTTAGCCCCGATAAGGTTGACAAAATGATCATTTAGGTAACAGGTCTATTTGATGATCTTGAAAAAAAGTTGAATACACATAGCTATGAGGATAAAGAAAATATTTACTATCCATTCTAACCATCATTGGCTCATGGGAGTACGTATTATGAAGATCAACCATATAGGCATTATCCTACATTGTTTGTATGGGAAGTCATAAAGTACTTTATATGTGCAAATAGAATCTAATATAGTGTCAAAAGCTAAGTGCTTTTAGACACAAGGACAAATGCTCGCATGAGACCCAAGATTGTTGGAGAGGTAAAGAAATTTTGACTAGTCACATGCACAATAAGAGGATGATGTGGAATCATGAGAATGAATTGCAGAATGCCATGTGGAACACACTTCTAGGCTTGGCACAAAATTGAGGTGATGAGTTGGCAGAAAAAGATATGTAGAATGACATTGCATTCTCACAAAATATGTTGTAGTTGGTGACTTAGCATGTAAGAATATGACAAGGTGACATGTGATAGGGGTGCTAAGGTGGCATCGGTGACATGACACATACTTCAAAGTAGGTAAGCTGGCAGAAATGGACATGTGTCATGTTGTCACATATTGTTACAATGGTGTGGCAAAATATTGATTATGTATGTGACAATATGATAGTGTGACATGTGGTAGAGGAACTAACATGGAAGGTCACAGATCGACACTCCAATTCATGCCATGTGGCAAAAATTGATGGTTCTCACAAAGTCACAAAATGAAGATGTTCACAGGTTAAGGAATGTGATAATGCAAGGACCAATAAGGTGGTGACACATGGTAGAGCCAAAGAAAAAGTTAGCAAACCAATCAAAAGGTGCCACATGCTATCTACATGGTAGAGTTGTCCATTCGATGGTGACATGGTAGTGACTATATAGAGTTTAGCGAATTGGATCATGACATGTGTTAGACGTCTGTCAACTCAAGTTTGCCCCAAATGGAGAAAAAGAGGGAAAATGCAAATAGTTTAAAAAATAATTTTTTAATAATTTTCGTCAAATCAACATACAGGTCATTTAAATAGAAGTTGTATTTTATTATAAAGTTTTAACCTTGGGTTAAAAGATAATTTTTTCCAATAAATCAAGCCTGAGAATCAGTTGTGTTTTATGTTAGCAAATATAGGACTATTATATATTAGTGGAAAGCTCTTAGAGTCTAGTTTCTAGATTTACCATTTCTTACTATACATGTATTAGTGGGCAAAATTTATACTAATTTTTGTCTGAGGTGCTCCTTATGCAACCACATTTTGGTGCAGGAAATTTATTTTTAGTTTTTTGGGAAAATAGTGAAATGGGTAGATGCCAAATTTGGAGAGGGTCTTAGTAGCAGTATTTTTTCACCTCCAAATTGGTCTACTATGGATTTGGAAGCTTTTGGCATCAAATCTAACAGTTTATCAAAAAAAGGCATTTTCCATCATTCAGGAAGATATTTGCAAGTTTTTTGAAATTAATGATGAGTTTTGATCCAGTTTTTAGTTCTAGAGAGATGAAAGAAGTTTTGCAACAACATTGGAGGGAGATTCAAGTGGACAAGTGTTGATTCCAGATCGGATCCAAGATTCCTTCCTCATCTATATCTTTCTTTTTTCTTTCATTGTACAAGGTTGGTTCTAGCCTTTTGGACAAGTCTCCATAACTATGATACTACCATTCTTTGACATTTTTTCTATCATGAACAACATTGTAATTTCTTTCAGAATTAGATAATATAGTCATATTTTGTGCATTTTATGGGTTATTCCATACTCTTTAAGATTTGTTTTTTCAACAAAATTAATATAAAGCATCTTGTTTAAAATTTCAATCTAAATCTTGTCTTCTTTCTATGGGTTTGTGATTTTTTGTGATATATGAACAAAGAGCATATTGTCCAGTTGCAACTTGGTTTGAAGTTGTATGCCACTGTGTATTTTTTTGTTGGGTCAAGGACTTGAGTAAATTCTTAATATGCATTGACATAATTGTAGGGTTCATATAAGGATTTGGTAAGAATGAGTTTCATTTTGAAAATTGATGTATGTTTACAAAGTGAATGGATAGATCACAATCATAGGTGTATGTTGTGACTTGTTTGATGCTGAATGGATAAGGGATAGATCAAATAGGAGATTTCATAGTTTTTATTGTTTCATATGTGGGTATGTTGAGCTTAAATCAAATATGAATCATCCATTTTCCCTTTCTATTTAGGAGCTAAAAGGATACCCTCACTCAGCTTGTGGCTTTCATAGGTTTTGTAAAGTAATATTGCATACCTTTTTTATTGCATTAGTATAGGAGAAATAGGGGTTTTAATCTACTTTATCTAGATTCAAATGTATGCTTTGGAAACTAGTATCAAATGAATGAATTTGAAGTCTACCACCTAGGTTTTGTAGAGCCTAAAGTAGAAGGAGTTCAACTTCATAGTTGGTGTGGGTTCTTGAAAAATTGTGTCCATCATAGGAGATAGAATCCCTTAGATACAATCATATCTTGTCTACCTTTTAGTTAAATTCATTATTAAATCAAGAGCCAATAGATGTAACACTTACTTCAAAAAATTCTAAAATACTTAGCTGATGCTACATGTCCAAACCAAAGCTCATAAGGAGTCTTACCATTACCTTGTCTAATTTTTACTATTCTCATTGTATATACATTTGTGTTAACAACTTCTCTCCAAAATGTCTTTGAGACATCATTCCCAAACATCATATCTCTTGCTACTTTTTTCATTGATCTATTTCTCGTTACTACTACATCATTTTTCATAGATGTCTTAGTTTTTGAAAGTTTTCTTTTAGTACCATTTTCTTCACTAAAGCTATTAAACTTATTTGACATAAAATCTGCACCTCTATTAGATCTTAAACACTTAATCTTTAATCTAGATTCATTTTCAACTATCTTCTTAAACACTTTAAACTTATCAAATGCTTTAGATTTCTCTCTAAGATATGCTACCCACATCATCCTAGTAAAATCAACAACAAAAATCATAAAGTATCTTTTACAATAGAATGCTCTTATTTTTGTATGACCACTCAAATCTTTGTGCACTATCTCCAACTTTGTTGATGTTGTGACCTTCTTTCCTAGAAAAGAGTTTTTCTTGTACTTTTCCATAACAATTCCTTGCATACCATGTTAGTAGGCTATACTATTTTAGAAAGATCCCTAACAGAAAGTGTACTACTCACTTTAACAATATTATTAAAATTTATATGACAAAACCTTTAATGTGATAACCAACTATTATCAACTTTGGCAACCAAGCATGTCATCTCTATAGGATTTAGTTGAAAACCAATACATCATGGTTGTATGCATGTTCCAATAATCTTACCATTCTTATCCTTGATAATAAATGTCTTCTATATGAAATGTAATTGATATCCCTTTTCAAACAACTATCGAACACTTAGAGTATTATGTTTTAGGATATCAACAAAATAAACATCATCAGTATTAGTTTTTTCATTAAGAGTAATAGATCCTATTCCCTTAATATGACAAGCTGCAATGTTCACAACTCTAAGAATTCCTTCATCACAACTATTGAACTAAAAAAAATTATTCATACCACCAATCATATAATGTAAACAACCATTTCCTATGATCCAATTATATTTCTTCTTTTCAACTTGTGATACCAATACCTTTTCTTCTCTAACTTCTTAATTTTTAGGAATTTCTTCTTTAGTTGCAATGAATCCTAGTTCATCACTATCATTATCTCTTTTAATCAAGAATATTTCCACACTAGATTCCATATCTTCATCATTTTCATAAATGCATTCTCTAGATCTCCTAAGATTTAAATTCCTCTTATACTTCTTTACTCTTTTAGGACACTTGAAGCATAGTGACATAATTCATTACAAGTCCAATATTTTCTTACCTTCAAGTAATACCTTCTTCAATCTTTATGTCTTCTTCAGTTCTTCCTCTATTGTTGCTAGCATAATCTCGACTAGCACTTGTACTCCTACATAAGGTAGGTTGAACACTCAATGCACTCAATGGAGTCTCAATTCTAGGTGAATATCCACTCTATCTCAATCTTATCTCTACTACTTGCAATATTCCAAGAAGAGTCTTTGTTGTTAAATTTTTTGAAAATGATATAACTTATTCAATCATCTAATTTATCTACTTATATGTAGGCATCAAGGTTTTCAAGATCTACCACACAGTTTCATCTTTATCTTTCTTACCATCACATGCCTTAATTCCTACAAGAATTTTTTATATCCTATCAAAATAGCTTCTTAAAAATTCACCTTCCATCATTTTATCTTTTTGAAATAGACAAATCCAATTCTATAATCTAACCTTCTTAGCATTCTTATGACCTTCATAAGTAGATTCCAAATCTCTCCAAATTTCATTTGCCAAAATGAAAGATTTTACGTGGCTATACTTTTTTTCTGGAAGGATTGTCAAAAGTGTTTCTCTTACAAGCATATTATATGTGAATAGATCTCTTTGTGCTTCAGAGAATCCTTCAAGTTTATCTTCTTCAATTACTTGTTTCACATTCTTACTAATTAGCTAATACCCTAGACCCATGCATAGTAATCATATCTTCATTTTTTCTTTCCAATTTTCATAGTTGGCTCCATCAAACTTTGGACCATCTTTTCTGAAATGACTTGTCATAGATCTCCTTAAGTTGTTAAGTTTTTCATTCAAGGAGTTGATTCTCTAATACCAATTGTTAGAAAGTAAATTCCACCAAGACAACTAAGAGGGAGGACGTGAATTAGTTATACAATCAAAATAAATTTCTTATTCTTATTAAATCTAAAACTTGTAATTAGCAAGTGCAATAACCATAAGAAGATAACTATACACAATAACACTAGATTTGTAAACTGGGGAAACCCTTGATTAGAGGGAAAACCCTAGTGAAGATGGTACCCACAAAATAATGTACTAATACATAAATTCCTTCTAAGAGGATGGACTTTGTTAGATCTATGGAATAAATTTAGTACATATTAGTTCCTGTTAGGAGTTTTTAAATCCCTGCAAGGACATCACAACCATTTTAGGAGTTGTGCCAACCATGTTAGGAGTTGTGGAAGGTAGAAAGACCCACTATCCAAATAGCTTCAAGGAAAAGACCACTGAACTCACTATCCAACTAGTCTATGTATTCTTCCTTTCATAATAATAGAAAATGATCAATTGTCCACTAGAAATCTCTACCAAATATAATCATTGTGCTCATTCATTATGTCTTTGCTACACCAAATACTTCTCATATATCCATACTAGTTCCATAAACTCACATTACAATAATATCTTAGATCATTTACTTGCATATAATTTGCACTTACAATTCACTTTCTATTTCAAAAGAATCTCATACTATATTTCTACTATTTGTTGAGCTGTCATTTTGCATGATGTTGAATGATAGGGATCCTTTCAAACCCATCTCTTTCAAATCTTATCAAGGACCAACTCCAAGGTTCTACCTGGGTTTTTCAGCCTAGTAGGTTCACTCAATTAAAGGTAAATATGTATCTTTATGAGGAGCCCTTTCCTAGTTTAAATAAATCTTTACAATCTATTGCTATTTGAAACCACAAAGGAGATATAGTTTTTTGTATTTTCTAGTTTATGACGAATGCAATTTATCAATGCAACTATATGAATTCCTATTTTAACCAAGTGTTTGAAAATAAAATAAAAAGATAGAGTAACAAGATATTAAAGAAAATAACTTAAAGAGAAATGATGAACAAACATAAACTAACAGTAACAATACATCTGTGAATTAAATTATCAAAAGGAACAGGTAGGAAACCAATAAAATAAGGAACAGTTCTTTCTCAACTCTATGGATGCAATCATCGATGGGAACTCAATATAAACCAAAATATGTTACATGTTTCATTGAATCATGAGGCTAAAGAGACTACACTCATGTGAGACAAGACACTATGCAAGAACATAAAAGATTTCTCCAGTTTTTCACAACAAAAAAATTAGTTAATACAAGGAAAAACTAGAACTAAAATATCACCTAATTGTAACAAAAAAATAAGACCATTGCCTCCATTATTATTCATAAACATGCATTCACAAAAAGTAACACACTCTGGCAAGATTTACTACACCCAGAATGAGAGCACCAATAGCATATGTAATTACATCAAAATAATGGCCTAAAGTACATATTACATTCATGTATTTATAAGAAATCATCTCCATTTTTTTTGGGAGTGAGAGCTCTTTAAATGTAAACTTATGCTAAAAACTAATAAGACAAAGGTAATTATATACAAACTACCTCTCTAAATGGTGCTAAGTAGGTCTCCACCCTTGTTTATATCCATTAATAGGTTTATGAGCCTTTACATGACATAATATAATAAAATAATAAGAAGATAAGAAGAAGGAAGTTGTGAGATGATATGGAAGTATCTGGGAGCTTTAAAAATGGAAGCTTGGCCTTCTTTAGACATTTATGGGAGTTGCATTACCATCAAAATGTGTTTTTGATGCATGGAATTCTCTAAAATAACAATTGGTAGTTAACTATCAACATGTTTCTTCTTCTTCAAAACTATTGATGCACTACTATAAAATGTACACATGCACACCTTAGCAACAGGTTTCAAAAATCCAAAAAAGAATTAAGTGTCAAAACAGAATTTTGAGCATCTAGGTTTTCTTCCCCTTTAGACCAAAATGATGTCTAGGTGTTTATTCTTGAATTTCTCTATCATCTTCTCTACTTGAGTAGCTTCTGATAAATCTAAAGCCTCATACTTGTTCTTTACTACTTGTTAGTAATTACTAAACTCTATCAAAGTCTCTACAAAATCCTCAAGCTTGGTGTCCAGTTCCAATAGTGCTTCTTTGGTTATAAACGCTTGTATGATGTCATCTTTTGATGAAGCTTCTTCAAATATTTCTCTAAACTATTGGAACACTAATTTCACCACAAAAATATTGGTCTTAGTCCCATCTTCAAAAATCTCAAGGTAGGTAGCATTATAGCTCCTCTCTACTTTCAAAAATTTCTCTTGAGCTTTGTCTTTAATTTGTTGGATTTTCTCATGCAATCCCTCCATTAATTTATTTCCTACCAATATCTTTTCAATCCAATCATCAAGCTTATCTAGCTCCTCTACATCATATACCTCCATAAGCATTAGGTAACTTTGACCCTTTATTGATCATAATGACTATAAGTACTTGGCCCAGGTACATACTACATCCATTAGCCCAAAATCTTGGTTCACTATGGAGACTAACTTGTTGGCATTTGATTGGATGTTGTGTAATAGGTTCAAATTTCCTTATGTTATTTGCACTCCTCTCTCTTCAAAACTGTCCTACCATTGCTGACATGCCTTAGAAAATTAATCACCCTATGTTCTTGCCCCTTTTTTTCCTAATGTCACTCCAAGAGAGACATCTAGATTCTCTAGGTCAATAGGTCCCACTACTTCATCTAGATAGCCTCTAAGTATCTCATTCTTCTTATGCAGTGTTATCAATTCAATCTCAACCTAATACATATGTTAGAACACCTCCTTCATGCCTATGGTGATCATTACTTTAGTTGTTTCCACTGTGGGATTTCCAAATATAACCTCCTTAATTTAGTAATCTTTTGGAGTCAATTCTTTGATGTCAGTGTGAGGAGGAGGAATAGAAATATGTGTAAGTAGGTTCTAGTCTTGGTTCTTCATTATGACAGCCATTTTTCTAGCATCACCCTTAGGTGGCTCAGGCTTCTTTATCACTTTAATTAGTTCCTTCATTCCTTCCTCTTCTATCAACTCTAGCTGCATTTTATGTCAAAACATAGCCTCCTTCTTCATCCATGAAAACAAGGTCCCCATAGGTAACATATACTTAGTTCAAGAGGTTAGTTGTGCAACACACTCCTTTCCCTTATTCACTTCTCTTTGGAGTCTTCACACGTTGAGGAAGATCTTTAGATTGAGTCTCAATGCTCTATTGGCATAAGGATCTAGCCTTTGTATTTCAATGAGTATGTTGAGTTTCTTATAGTATTTTTTCATCCTTAGATACTTCATTAGCATGAATTTGTTGGATTACTCCTTCCTTGATTCCTTGTTCTTTTATTTCTTCTTGAATGATCGAAGGAGGTGGAGTTACTAACCCTTTATCCAGAATGGCCAAATCCTATGACGGTGGTGGTGGAATGCCCAGAGATCCTTAAGGTAGAGGAGGAAATTGATTCCAATCCTCTCCTAAAGGTTCTCTTGTGGGAGTATTTATACTCTTATCTCCTACCATCTCAATGCCCATTGGCATTAAGTCAAAATCTGAGAGGTTGAAGACATCAATTCCTTCAACCTTCATCTATAATATCCACTTTTGTTGTTCATCTTCTAAAGTTGATATTTGAATAGGCTCTCTTTGAGTAGATAGAGTTGTTAGTTTAGAGATTCTTCTTATCTCTTCCTCTATGGCTTTGGCCAAGTGGGTTCTCTAGCTCAAGGGGTCAAACTTTATATTTTCCCCTCCTTCCTCATCCCCAGCTTTTGGGATGGTTTCTGGAACCTATGTGGATGGGGTATTTTTCTTCTTCAAGCTCCTCCTCTGTGTACCCACCATAATTTTTTTTATCCTTGCTCTCTTTGGAGCTGAGGGGGATGCTTCTTCCTTTGTATTTTTTAATAGTGGAACCCTTTATTCCTTTGCATATTCCTCTTCCTACTACTCTAGTTGTTATTTCTCTAGAGGTTGATCTTCCTCAGCTTGAGGTTCATCTTTCCCTTGATTGAGTTATGCCTATTCTAGAGGTGCTTGAGCCTCAACTACTTATTTATTTTCCCTATAGGGTAAATTTTCCTATCCTTTCCCTTAGCTACCTCAAAGTCCTCAACCTCCAACTTGTGTTGATGTACCATTTCTAGCCTTACTAGGGATTTAGTGGGATAGGTTGGTATAATGACCTTTGCACCTTTACCTTTTATAGGTGTAGCTATGGCTTGTAGAGGTATGGTCTGGGGAATTAGATCCATCTAAAATGGCTTTCAAATATATTCTCTTGTTAGCTCAACCACATGTCTGGCCTAGTGATTTATGTCATCATTTTCTCTATCCCTATCTCAATGTTCATGTTTGGCCTATCATAAATTGTCTCTATGCACAAAGGATCCATGACCTTAGGGGAATCCTTCTCCATGACTATGGGAGGAATCTTCATCTTCAATACATTTTCTACTAGGTATAGACTCATCCTACAATAGCCCCTTATACAAACATCATAGTAAACTATTCCATTCATCCAGTAACCTTCTAGGGCATCACCATGTACAAATTGTTTCCCTACAAAATATTGAACCATCCCAATGTTGTCAAAAAATAGACTAGGGGATTTTTATTCTTCCAAGGGATACACGAAGATATATGAAGGTCTTGAATTGAATATATTAGGCTCATATTTCTATGATTCAATTTGTGGCCTCTATTGACATTCTTTCTATGTAATCTCCTTCAATGAATCTAATGATGGCAAAGATGAATCCATCATTAAAAACTCTATATTCCACACTCTATAGTTGAAACTTCTTTGATATGCCACATAGAGCCAAGCATTTTTATCTATCATGCTTTTCTTTCTATACAACCTTGGATAGTTAGTGGTTCTAGTAGCTAGGAGGTACACCATGTATGATCTCATGTAGAAATGAGGATCAATTTTAATGGAAACTAGCTGCTCATCCAAGTTATCACTTAGGATGGTGGCCCAAGAAATCAGCATCTTGGTAGTATTTATGGTTTTAATGAAATGAATCATCCATGTTTGAAGGTAACATGTTACAAGAAGGCCAATTACTCTATTGAGGAGGACAATTGATTATCCGATGTTGTCTTTCATATATCCTCTAGTCATATCCACCTTACATACTCTTTGGACCAAAGGTGTCCTATTAATCAAAAATGAGGTGTGCACTAACTCTTTTTTCCTCTTTTCCATTATCTATATACCACCTCTCTAATCCATCATATGAGATCTAGAGGTATTGGTCCACCGTTAGAAAGTGAAGCACTTTCTCTATATTTTAGGGTTAGAGGTCTAAGACTATATCTCCAATGACACTTTTTACTACCTTCTCTTCAAACACATAATGCTCTATGTTCACTAACCTAGAACTAGATCAATGCAGAGACCATTGTTGACCTCTCATTGGGTTTATTGCAAATGGTCAGAAAGGCATTCTAGTCAAGTGGCCTAACTTAGTATCTTTGATCCCTATGTGCCCATCCTAGAATCTTGATTTTTTTTGTGCTCCTTCATATTTGAAAGAAATAGGTTTTGGTGTCATTTTATTGGCCATGGAAGATGATGATGATGCCATTTGATCTACATGAAAGAGGAAAATATTAGTTTTATATATATCATAAAGAAAAAAATGAGACCTATAAAGAACTCATACTAACTCCAAAATAGTTCAAAATCAATCAAAAAATACCAAAATGTAATTCTGCCCCTCGAACCCCCCACCCCCCCCACCTTAATAGCCTATTTTCACCTTAGCCTTGAGAATAGCTAAGTGTGCACCAATGCAATGTGCACATGCACATCTTGGCAAGGTGCATACATGCACATGTGTGCAACTACACACATGCATTGTAGCTTGTGAAAAAGTGGGGCATTAGTATTTTTAGTGTGCAAAGGTGCACACATGTGCACCTCATTAAAGATCCTATATAGTTAGTATTTTTGTTAGGTTTTTTTTTTTTTTATGTTTCTTATGTTATAGAAGTTTTTGAAGTGGAGGTGCACACATGCATACCTCTTAGGGGTGTGCATTGGTGCACCTCATTAAGGTGACTACCTTGTGCAATGTGTGTGTGCAGGGGGGCCAAGTAGTAGACTAATGCAGGACAAGGATATGTAAAGGTGCGGTGTCAAAGTGAGAGTGAAGAGAAAGTGAAGAAGGAGAGGGGGTCAAGGCATTATATAGGCCTTGAGGTAACCCATGTGTGCACCCTCGTAGGTGCACACCACCAAAGGTGTGCACCCTCCAAGGCTGTGCATGTGTGCATCCCTAGAGTAGGGTTCAGTATGCATGAGAGAACTTAGACCACATGTGCACACTTGAAGCACAATAGAGCCCAAAACTAACT
This sequence comes from Cupressus sempervirens, assembly GCA_028749045.1. Classification (NCBI taxonomy): domain Eukaryota; kingdom Viridiplantae; phylum Streptophyta; class Pinopsida; order Cupressales; family Cupressaceae; genus Cupressus; species Cupressus sempervirens. The sequence continues at coordinate 342,422,305 of CM053784.1, forward strand.
CTCTCTCTCTCTCTCTCTCTCTCTATATATATATATATATATATTCCCAACCCTTCCTAGTTAGAGACTAGGATTTCACCTAGACCCAAGGGAGGGACTAAAATGATAGGGGCTTTGGACTAGAAGCCTCGAAGGGGAATAAAAAACTAGGGGTTCTCCAATTTTTTTGTGAAAATGGGGCATGCATTGTGAAACCACAACACTATTGATTACATGGAAAATAATTTTCCTTTATACCAAGTCCTCAAAATAATTTATTGAGTCAACCTTGAGTCTTTCCAAATTTACAATTACAATAGGATCTCATTAAAATAAAATAACGCATACTACATTGCACTTTTCGTAATTGAATAATACTTTTAGCTCATAGTCTTTACAAATCTTTCACATGTGTAACCTCTAATTTTGTGCACTTGCTGACATCATCATCGAGATGTCTTCTACCTCTATCTAACTTTGCTCAACCAAATTCTATCCATGTTAGGAGATATAATCTGATTACCAAGAACTGCTTCTCATGAACTCTTTATGTATACTATCTTTTGTAAATCTCAAATAATTGTTACCAGCCTTCAACTTACTACATACACTCTTAATGATAGCACTAGGACACTCTATTGAACATGTCCTCAACTTGTCTTGACCTTATCTTCAATACTCATATCATAATGTCACTATCTCTATCTACTTCTCTATTAGTCTTCAATATGTTGGCATCAATGAATAACACTGCCATGAACTCAATATATAATCACATAAACACTCTTACAAATGCTAGGATATTCCTCCATAGGAATATCAACAACATTCATAATAACAAGATCTGAGCTAATTAATCCTAGAGGAAAATCTTTCTATGTTTCCTATGATCTATAGTTCATATGCACCAACAATGTAATAGAATATGAAGCCCTCATGTTGATGGCCTATCACAAGATATTTTGGGACTTAATGGATGACTTTGATGCACTCAGTTAAATCTATCCCCAAAAGGAGGAATGTAGTGGTTGATACACTTTCTATCATGGTGAGCATATTGTAACTTGTTGAGAAGACAAAACTCAAAAGATTCTTTGTTGATCTCATGGCCACTCTATCCATCCTGAATAATATTGCTAATTTTCAAGTATTTCATGACAACTAGCACATTCTAGAGCTCATCATGTGCAATGTCTTATTCAAAGGATAGATAATTGATGACAAGCCCAAAGATGACACAAAAGAACAAGAAAAAGATAATGACAACATCATAAATCTAAAAACCAACACTATCTCCAAGGGGATGGTAGAGTTAGGATGTATCATTGACTGGAATGAAACAACACATTGTAAGAGAACCTCTAGAGAAAGGGGAGTGACAAGTGTGTTGGAGTTCTATAGAATAGCTAAAGGGGGGGTGAATCAATTATCCAAGGTCTAGATGTAAAACTAAAACTTTTCACAACTTAGTGAATCCATATTCATATAACATTTTCATCATACATGCATCCATTATATTATGAAATCACTTAAACTTGTAGGTTACTGTCCAATCAATTTACAAAAATGTAAACATCAAACATAATAGATTCAATAACACATTTGACACAATGATATAATGTGGAAACCCAATTTGGGAAAACCCACCCATAACATGCTACCCATTCTCACTCTTTTGAAGTGATGCCCTATAAAAGGCTAACCCTATTAAAGGTTACAATACATATTGTTAAATGTGACCTAGTTAAAGGATTTCAGTCACCCTGTTAGGAGTGATCCTTGTTAGAGGAATTTAGATCATCCACTTGGAATGTCATCTAGTTAAAGGATTTACAAATGGATTTTAGGTACACCTTAATCCAAAGAATTTACCCTAGACTAATGCAATGATTATAGAGTAATAGTAAGGCTTGATCTGGTAACAACTTACAACTTCATTTATTGATTATAGATATCTATTTTAATCATCCATTATACTTGGCTTTCACACTCTTAAGCTCTGATAGCTTGTTCACCCTTCAAGCATCCATACCCTTAAGCCTTCTTTCTTTGTTTGCCAATGTAGTATCTTCTCTTAGGTCACTAAATGAAGCAAATACCCTAGACTCCTTGTCTTCATTAGGTTCTCACACATCAACTCTTGCTTTTGACCAACCATCTCTATAAATATAGAATTAAGATCTTTGGTCATTTCAACCTCCATTGTGCATTTTAGGGTTAGGTTAGAATAAATAGGATTCAATGAATCTACCCCTCATTTCATTTCATTCCCTTCTAGAAACTTCTCCTTCAATTCTCTTTGAATTCACTCCAAAATGGTTAATCTTGAATTCTATTCCACCAGCTCATCAATCTTATCTTCCACATGGTTCATACAATCCAAGAAAACAAACTTGTTGGCTCAAATTCTTCAAATTTTTTATCTTTCTCATTATGCTAATACTTGGCATTAACTAGATTTTGATGCTTGACATATACTAGATTGCTTAGCATCCATTGTCAAAACACGCTATACGAACTAAAGTTTATTGATGTTCATCATCAACTAAACTTTACCCAGCTTACATTGTTTCACTCAACTTACACTGAAATTAAATTTTCTCGAATCTAATTGATATTATGCTCAACTTACACTAACTTTTCTTGACACCTACTATCTACTTGATAAAGCTTGGCAAACGAACTTCATTTGACTTGTTCTTCTAAACTTACTTAGTGTAACCAACCTTTGCAACCTTAAGTAGATTATCAATGCACTATAATATCACTATCTTCATTGATCCTTATAATCTTTTTCTTATCATAACTCAACCTTTCCTCTAGGTGCTATTGTTACCTCTTTTGATCAAATCCTCTTCATCAATCAAATAAATGATAGTACTTAAATCATATAAGTAATTATCTTTCCAACAAGTAGTAAGTTTGACATCAGTGACAAAACAATGATTGAAATGCATTTATCATACTTGTATCAATCTATTTTCACCAATATCCCTCTTTGGCATTGATGGCAAACCAAACTGACCAATCTTAATTACTATGACCAATCAAAATACCAAAAAGAAAATAATTCCTTGTATTGAAATCTCTCCCTCTATCAACAAATTTCATCTTTTGAATATGTTACAAAAATTCTATTCTAATCAATAGACAAGCAACTCATCCTTATGACTCCCTCTTGATCACTACTAATATCTCCCTCAACATTATTTTCCTTAGGATTATGTAGATCAGTATTTCTCCTTTATCTCCCTCAACTTTCCATGAAACTTAGTACACTTTTCTTGACAATAATTTCTCCTTCTTTAACAAAAATTTCTCCCTCTTTGAAATCAATTCCAGAGACATATCATCTTCATCTGTATATATAAATATTTTTAGTTTCTCCCTCTATCACCTTGCTCGCGATTGATTTGTAGTTCCAGCTCTTTGATTACTTTAGGCATCTCCTAAAGTAAGATCCACTGAATCAATGTGTAACATATGTCAATGAACTTGTTTGATGTAGGGCACTTTTCATGCTTCTTAGATAGTCTTTGATAGGGGTATCACCCCTAGTTTGCCTCTTAGATACTCGTTAGAATCCTTAGCTAATTCTTTTGTGAAGATATCAACAATTTGTTCTTTGGTGTTGACATATTCCATCTTCACCTCTTTATCTTGAACTAATTCTCTCAAGTAATGATACTTGATTGAAATGTGCTTAGTCTTTGTATGCATCACAAGATTCTTTGATATATTTATAGCATGTGTATTATCACAATAAAGTACCACATGTTTAGTGATTTATTCTTTCATACCTTTGAGCAGCTATTTGATTCATACAATGTTTGTACAATTTATTGGAACAAGAACACATTCAAATTTAGTAGTAGATTGAGAAATGTAGTTTTATTTCTTACTAGTCCATGTAACTAGCCTTTTGCCTAAGAAAAATGATCCTCCACTAGTGCTCTTTCTGTCATTAATATTTCCATCCCAATCAACATCAGTATAGGCTCTCAATTAAAATTTCTCATTTTCCTTGTAGTATAGACCATACTCTTCTCTTCCTTTCAGATATGTCATTATCCTCTTAACTACCATCAAGTGATTCTCCCTAGGATTAGCAGAGAATTTTGCAACTATCCCTATATATAATGCAATATCAGGTCTTCTCTGTACTACATATTGCAATTTTCTAATCATAGACCTATATAATGTTTGATTCACCTTAGTTGAATCATCATTTTTTGACAATTTATGTCATGTCACCATAGGTGTACTTACTAGCTTGGAATCTTCCAATCCAAAAAAAATTGGTATCTCCTTAACATATTTTGACTAAGTGATGTATATACCATATTTCATCTAATTTACTTGCAAACCCACAAAGAACTATCTCTCCAAACATAGACATCTTAAATTCTTGCTTCATTTCATTTGCAAAAGCCTTACATAAAGTATCTCGACCTTCAAATATAATATCATCAACAAAAATTTCAGATAACAAAATACCTTTTCCTTTCTCTATATTTAAGTATAGATTTTTGTTATCATCAATCCTTTCAAATCCAATCTTTATAAGATAATTATGAAGTCTCACATACCATGCTCTTGGTTCTTGCTTCAAACCATAAAGATCTTTGTGTAGTCTACATACCATATTTTTTGTTAGCATCAACAAATCCTTCTAGTTGTTCTATATAAACCTCTTCCTCCAATATACCATTCAAAAATGCAAACATAACATCCATTTGATAAACTTTGAAACCTTTGTATGCAGAGTAAGAAAGTAGAGTTCTTACTCCTTCTAGTCTTGCAACAAGAGCGATTGTCTCTTCATAATCTATCCCTTCTTGTTGTGCATATCCTTTACATACTAATATTTCCTTGTTCCTTGTGACTTCACCATTTTTATCTAACATGTTTCTATATACCCACTTAGTACTAGTCACATTTTTGTCTTCTAGTCTAGGAACTAGAGTCCATGTCTTATTTTTCTCAATTTGTTCAGTCTCTTCTTCCAAGGCTTTACTCTAGTCCACATCTTCTAAGGTATCTTTCACTATTTTTGGTTCTTGCATGCTCAAAAGACATGTATCATTTATCAACCTATTCCTTGTCATTGGTCTAGCATCTTTATCTCTAGTGATTTGTGTAGTAGGGTGATGTCTCTTGACATACTTAGATAATCCTGGTTTAGCTCTATTTTCTTCATTTGGTCTCTCAACTTCTAAATCACTATGTGCATCTCTATTAGGTAGTTCAAAATATCTTTCATGTACACTAATCTTAGAATTAGAATATGCCTCAACTTCATTTTGTAAATCATCACCTGAATATAGCTTGATTCTTGAATGCAACTCACCATTCATATTATGTGACTCGGCAATCACTAAAACTTGTTGTTGGCTTGTAACATGATTTACAACATCTTTTTCAGCAAGCATACTTTCATAAAAGTATACAAATTATGTGTATTCTTTTGGTTCTTTTATAGGTTCAGCCTCATATACTTCTGTACATTCATCAAATTTCACATTTGCACTTTCCACAACTTTGTTAGTGTTAGTATTTAAACACTTATAAGTTTTACTTCTTGTGGAATAACCAAGAAATATACCTTCTTTTCTTTTTGCATCATTTTTACTATTCCTAAAATCTTTAAAAATATAACACTTGCTTCCAATACCTAAAAATATTTACATTACATGAATATCCATACCATAGTACAAAAGGTGTTGAATGAGTACCTTTCTTGACTTGTACATAGTTCAAGGTATAGACAGATATACTTACAACTTCTCTCCAGCATTTCAAAGCAACATTTTTCTCCATCATGAGTGTCTTAGCATACTCAATTATAGATTTGTTCCTCCTTTCAAAAATTCCATTTTGTGGAGAGGTTCTAGGAGAAAATGTTTGTCTTTTGATTCCTCTATCATTAGCAAACATCTCAAACTCATTTGATGTAAATTTTCCTCCTCTATCAAATCTTAAACATTTTAGACTTTTACCTATTACTTTCTCAACTCTTGCTATGTACCATTTAAACATTTGGAAAGTATTAGATTTTGGTTTTAGAAATATAATTGTCATTATTCTAGAATAATCATCAACAAGAAGCATAATGTACTTATCTCCTTTAAATATTTGTACTTCAATTGGTCCACACAAGTTAGTATGGACAATCTCTTATATTCTTTTAGAGTTATCAGTCTTACTTGTGAAACTTTACTTGGTCATTTTGCCTAACTGACATTGTTTGCAAATTATATTGCCAGGATTTTTCAACTTAGGCAAATCTCAGACTCTTCTCATGACACTAATACTAACCAAGTTATCACAATTAACATGACATAACCTCTTATACTATAGCCACACATCATCAAATTCTATAATTAAACAAGTAGGATGCTCTATATCAAGGTAGAATAGATTACCTCTAGTTTGATCACCTTTTCCAATTAGTTGTCCATCAGTATCATATGTCTTAGCAATTTTGTTCTCAAACTCAACCTTACAGCCCAAATTATTTAGTTGTGACACACTCAACCAGTTATAGTTAAGTCCTTCAAAATAGTAAGCATTTTCACATAAAATCTTTTATGTGAACTTGATAGAACCTTTTCCTTTTATCAAGTTGTGCATTATTACCAAACCTTACACTATTTCCATTGTAATAATTCAAGGTAATGAACTTACTTTTATCTCCATTCATGTGATGTGGACACCCATTGTCAATGATCCATCTATTATTCTTTCTCACGCAAGACACTAGTGTAGTTGCCTCATCTTCATCAAATTCATCCTTCATTGCAACATTTACCACTTCATCATCATGATCTTCAAATTCATCTTTTGTTTCCTCTTCAACAATGTAGTAAGACTTCTTTCCTTTGTCTTTGTATTCTTTGTTGTCTTCATCTCTTCTAGTTTTATACTTGTCACCACCTTTGTAATTCTTCTTGTTTGGACATCTAGCAGTAATATAACTAACCTCATTGCAATTGAAACACATGATAGGTAGATAACCTTTAAACTTACCTTTACCTCTTGAAAACTCCTTACTAGTAGTGCTTCTAGTTGGTCTACATATTCCTCATCTATCACTGTCATTAGACACATATTTTAACTTTTTCTTGTTCTCATTAGGTTCCTTCAATGACAACTTAGCCTAGCAAGAAAATTCAATATTTTTAGGTTTTTAATTATCAAAATTAGATAGCTCAAAAGAAATGAGCCTAACTACCAGACCTTCAAGAGTTAGATCATTTCCTGGTATACATATTAAGTCTTGTATTGTAGAAACTCTAATATCATAGATGGGAAACAATGTTCTCAAAACTTTTCTTAAAATAGCATCATCATCTATTTTACTGGTAGCTCCCCTTATTACATTAATAACATCTTTTATCCTAGAACAATATTGAGCAACATTCTCACTTTCTTACATTCTCATATCATCAAACTTACCTCTAAGACTTTTAGCTTTGGCTCTTAGAACATTTTTGTCACCTCCATAGATAGTGTGTAGAGCATCCCACGTTTTCTTTGCACTATCACAACCCTTGATATCATCAAACTTGGCATAGCTTAGGGCAGAGGCAATCTCCAACATTGTTTGGTTATGTTCTTTCTTCTTTTTTAGATCTTTAGTAATTAGGGCTCCAACAGAATTAGTATGCTCAACAGAAATGGTATATTGTGCATGATCTCCAAGACCTCCTAGGTGTAGCTTCATCAAACTTTTCCATGCAAGAAAGTTATCTCTATTAAGCTTAAGTACCTCTCTTTTTGACATCTTGATCTTTGTGCTTCTAGTACCTTCAAACTAATCCTCTTAAGAAACTAGGCTCTAATACCAATTGTTGGAATTATTTAGAATAACTAATAGGGGTGGTGAATTGGTTATCCAAGGTCTATATGTACAATTAAAACTTTTCACAACTTACTGAACCCATATTCATAAAACATTTTCATCATACATGCATCCATTAGATTATGCAATCACTTAAACTTGTAGGTTACTGTCAAATCAATTTGAAGAAATGTAAACATGAAATATAGCAGATTCAATTATACATTTGACACAATGATTTAACATGGAAACAAAATTTGGAAAAAACCACCAGTAACATGACACCCATTCTCACTCTTCTAAGGTGATGCCTTATGAAAGGCCAAACCTGTTAAAGGTTACAATACACATTGTTAAATGTGACATGGTTAAAGGATTTCAATCACCCTATTAGGAGTGAACTTTGTTAGGACTTTAGATCATTCACTTGGAATGTCACCCAATTAAAGGATTTATAAATGATTATTATTTCAACCATAATCCAAAGGATTTACCTTAGACTGATACAATGATTAGAGAGTAACAATAAGGCTTGATCTAATAAAAACTTGCAACTTCATTTGTAGATTACAAATCTTTGTTTTAGTCCTCCATTATGCTTGGATTTCACACTCTTTAGCTTTAATAGTTTGTTCACCCTTCAAGCATCCAAACCCTTAAGCCTTCTTTCTTTGTATGCCAATGAAGTCTCTTCTCTTAAGTCACTAAATCAAGCAAATACCCTATATTCCTTGTCTTCCTTAGGTTCTTAGATATCAACTCTTTCTTTTGACTAGCATCTCTATAAATAGAGAATTAAGATATTTTTCCATTTCAACCTCCATCGTCCATTTTAGGGTTAGGTTGGATTAAATAGGATTTAATGAATCTATCCATCATTTCATTTCATTCCCTTCTAGAAAATTCTCCTTCAGTCCTTTTTGAATTCACCTCAAAATAGTTCATCTTGAATTCTATGCCACTAGCTCATCAATCTTATCTTCCACACGGTTCACACAATCCAAGAAAATAAACTTGTCGGCTCAGTGTCATTGAATTCTCAATCTTTCTCATAATATTGACACTTGGCATTAACTAGCTTTTGATGCTTGGTATATACTACATTTCTTGGCATCCACTATCAAAACACTTAGCACAAAGTAAAGTTTACTAATGCTCGTCATCAACTAAACTTTACTTGGCTTACACTGAAATTGAATTTTCTTGGCTCCAACTAATTTTTTGCTCAACTTGCACTAACTTTTCTTGGCATCTACTGTCCACTCAGTCAAGTTTCGTAGACAAACTTCATTTAACTTGTTCTTCTAAACTTACTCAGTGTAACCAACCTTTGCAACCTTAAGTAGATTATCAATGCATTTAAAAATAATTGTCTTAACTAATTAATCTTTGTTCAATTTTTCATATCATAACTCAACCTTTCCTCTAGGTTCTATTGTTACCTCTTTTGATCAAATCCTCTTCATCAATCAAATAAATGATAGTACTTAAATCATATAGGCAATTATCTTTCCAACAAGTAGCAAGTTTGACATCAGTGACAAAACAATAATTGAAACACATTTATCATACTTGTATCAATCTATTTTCAACAAAGTGTGACTCTTAAAACTTGGGTATCGAAGATGATCCCAAAATGATCAACATTGGGAAAAGAGTGTAATGCCTAGGAAAGAAATTAAATGCTATGTCTCCTCATAGAATACAAGGATTTTATTGCATGAAGTTATCAGGAAATTAAAACATATGATCCAAACATCATTATGCACAATATTCCTTTGAAACCTAATTCCAAACCTTATCACCAAAGGAAATGATCCTTGAATATGGTCATCAAACCATTGATAATCAAAGAAGTTTAGAAACTTTTGGATTCCAAGATCATTTTCCCTATTTAGAACTCTACTTGGGTTGCTGATTTGGTGCTTGTAAGAAAGAAGAGAAGAGAGATTCAACTTTGTGGTGACTTTAGGAACCTAAATCAAGAATCTTATAAGGATAACTACCCACAACATTTTCTCAATGAAGTATTTCAAATTGTCAATGGATCCAAGATAATGTATTTTTTAGATGGATACTCTAGGTACAATCAGTTAATGGTAGATCAAAATGATAGATTGAAAATGGCATTCACCGAAAAGTGGGGAGAATCCACATATAGGTGGATTTCCTTTAGATGAATCAATGTCAGAGCCACATTTCAATGGTCCATGGATGAAGAATTCAAAGGATCGGTAAACAAGTGTATTTTAATTTACATGTATGACTTTATAATTTTCTCAAAAAATAGGAGCAATTGCATTGCTGATTTGAAACAAGTGCTTAATTAATGTAAAAATTCTAGAATTTCCATCAATCCCAAGAAGTGATTGTTTGGGGTTACAAAAGGGAAGCTCCTTGGACACATCATTTCTAAAGCTAGTATTTCAATTGACCCAGAGTAAGTAGAAGAAATACTCAAATTTCTACCACCCAACAATCATAAAGAATTAAAATATTTCTCTAGGAAGATTAATTTTGTACAGAAGTTCATTATCAGTTTTTTTGAAATAGTACACCCTCTCTATGATTTTCTAAAGAATGTGCGAATATTGAATGAACTCTCAAGGTCAAGAAGTCTTTTGAGGATATCAAAGTGGCCATTTCTACTACCCAAGTACTTGTAAGTATGGATAATCATCTCCCATTCAAGGTCTACTCTTTTATCTCTGAACATTCATGTCTAAGAATTCTCACACAAAAGAAGGATGGTGAAGATGAGAGACCCATTTCTTTGACAATTTTTTTCTTGAAGAATGTTGAATTGAATTATCCTAATTTGGATAAATAACCAATTTCCCTAGTAAAATAAATGAATATTTTTTATCATTATATACTATGAAGCAAGGTATACACCATTGTACCTAATCCCATAGTCAAGTAATGGTTAATATAGAATGAGATAAGTGAAAAGAGGGAAAATGGATAGCTATCTTACAAGAATTTAATCTTGAAATCCAACATATGAAGTTAGTACATGAACAAGGATTAAAAAGATGATGGTAGACAATAGGGATTACTTTAGCGGTGAATCTTCACCTTTTGGTGATCCCATTTGATGGGTCAATCATGATTTGACAAATATTTATCATATTTGGGTCCAACTGCATCATCAGATATTTATCATATTTGGGTTTAACACCCGAGGTGGTCACCCATTAGTTATCACATGATTGGTCAAAAATATCGGTGCAATCACCAATGCGATATACAGTTTGGATACATTTATTTTAAACAATTCATCAGCCTTTTCATGCTATTTCTTATTGGCTGGCGTTATTTCACCATTACTACAACCATATTAATTTTTCCTTGGGTTGGGTGTCACCAACCATTTTACCGACGTGTGTCGATCAACCGCCCCATTTAGCCAACTTTTTCCTACTATAGGCTTGCATTGGAAGGTGCATTTTGCCTGCATTTGACATTCCTGCTTGTTAATCTTATCTAATTTACCAACCTAGATTGGACTATAAGAAATTATTATTCTACGCAATTCACTATTTTTTGGTCTAGAGACTGGCATTTCTTATTGCTGCCAAACTTTCAAAGTGCTGAGTGCATTGGCCATTGACTCGTGGACCTAATTTTTGTAAAAGGCAAGTGATTTTTAAATTATTTTGTAAGTGGTACTGGTTATTTTTTTAGCTTCACTATCTAATGTCTACTGGTGATTGGACATCTCACATGCTAAGATAGCCTATAGGTATTACGTTTGCGAATTATATTGGGTAGTATTGTAGACTGTAGTATTGTAGTAGTAGTACCCTTTTTTTGAGAATGAATCATATTATTTTTATTATATGTAGTTGAAGTAGTTAAGTCTTTTGTTCAACAACTAAGTTGATATTTTTTTGCAGCCTTTATCGGTTTGCCATGTCAAACAAGAGGGGTTTGATCCCTGAAATCCAAGAGAGGCCACCATTACCAAAATGCAGAACCATAGCGGCATATTTTGGTGGTGGAAACGTTGGTAACCTAAAAGATTCACAAGTTAGATCTCCAGTGGTTACTAAAAAAGGAGATTTATCACAAGTTGGATCCTCAGATGGTATTGAAGTTCAAGTTGGTGAACCTGATATCTCAGTCAAGGATGAACTTGAACAAGATCTGGAGGAACTTCCCCTGAGTAGGGAGTCACAAATTGAGATTATAGAGTTGGAGTCAGTCCTAGACTAGTCGGTTGAGAAAAAAAAAATGATTCCATAAATCAGGTTCATGCACAAAAGGGGAAAAGAAAATTGGAATCGAAGAAAGATCGATCTCGCTGTGATCTATCCAAAAGGAATTTTTAGTTAGAATGGGTGGAAAATTATTGGTTCATTGAACCGGTGCCCAATCAAAATGATGGTGAGCCTCCTGCAAAATGTAGATGTAAGATTTGCATAGAGATAACAAAGAAGGAGAAGAGGCTGTAGCTTAAAATTGATACCATAGAAAAACATGTCGGTAAACTTTACAAGAAGGAAATTATAGATGGAGTTGAAAAATCCATGCTAACTTGGAAAACAAAGGAGAACTATCTACATATCAGGAATGCTGAAATCTACAAGTTACACCAGCAAATATGGGAGAAGCATTCTGCAGTAAAAGGTTCCATTGAAGATTTCATTGAGAAAGCAACAAAAGTGAAAAATATGGGAAAAGTAGTTCAATTAGGTGTGGTCTTTTATATATTGAGTAGAGGACGCCCTATGATGGACAACCCTACAATGACTACATTATTGCATTTTTTGAAAACTCGAAACTATCCTAATAGTCATTGATCAATAAACAGTGGGTGGGAATGGGCTAAATGTCTTACACAGGTTGAAATAGAAGATATGAAGGAATCTATAAAAAACTCAGATTTCATTGCATTGTCTCTAGATGAAGTTATATCAATTGATAATACTTCTTGGGTGTGCATGCATGTTTATACTGTAAATAATATTTTTCATCAACCATTTCTACTATCTATTGCTAAATTGAATCGCAGTGCGATAGCTAAAAACTTATATGAATTATTAAAGACTACTCTAATTGAATTTGGAGGTTTGGATAGCATGGAGATTGCCAAAAATTTGGTGTGTGTTGGAGCAGATGGTGCTTCGATTATGCAAGGTCTTAAAGGCAGTCTTTGCAAAAAGATCAAGAATGATTTGGCACCCTATACTATTCCCATTCATTGCATGGCCCATCGAATGAATCTAGCTTTTGGAATTGTCAGCAATTTTGGTTGTGTAAGTAAAGTGGAATATCTGATCAAAGAGATTTACCAATACTTTTGTCAAAGTCCAAAATGAGTCCAGGAATTTCAACACTTTGCTATAGGGTTTACTGATGGGAGGAAGCTTCTTAAAGACAATGATACTAGATGGATCTCTTTGGATGGACTAGCGCATTGAGTAATGTCTGAATACCCATCATTGCTTGGACTAATCCACTCTATGCAAGATAGATTCCCTCAGCTATATTCAAACCTAACTAATGTTAAGGTACTCTTAACTTTAGCAGTTATTCTCCCCATGCTATAGGACATGATAAATATTATAAAAAAGGTTTAGCAAAGAGCTATGTACATTGCAGAATATAATAAGCTGCATAAAATGACATGTAGTAGCCTGGATACTCTATACTGATTATTACCATTAGATGAAACAAAGTTTGCAAAGTGGTTAGAAATCTCAAATTTGAACAATCTTGGGAAATTTTTACATATTGGTGCAAATGATGAGGTATATGTCAGGGTACGTGGAGTTGACATACCAATGCAGTACTATGCTTGTGTCAACCCCAATGAAGTAGGAAGTGAAGTTGAATAAGAACCAGAGAAGGTACTTTCATGTGTTACAAGTGAAGCCTTCAAGAAGATCAAAGACTCTGTGCTTGACTCTATCAAACAAGTTTGCTACAATTTTTCATTAGAAATCAAATTCAGATTCCCTCTAGAGGAACTACTGGAAGCAATGTCAATTATTTTTCCACAATATTGGTCTCTAAACAGTCTAATTGATTTTCAAAGGATGATGACTCTGATTCAGCATTTTTGCACACCTAAAGTAATCAATGGAGTCACCATAAATGAAATTTTAGATGAAACTCGACTGAGAGATCAATCATACTCTTTTGCAAACATAATGAGGGAACAATATGCTGATATGGAGAACCCAAATGAAGAGGGAGTGGTAACAAAGCTTTGGAAAAACCTTGGTGAGAGCAATCAGTTGAGAGAGGCAATACCAAAATATTTCAAGCTTATTAATTTATGTTTGACAATGATATTGGGTTCAATGGTGGATGAGAGAGTTTTCAGTACTTTGGGCTTCCTTAAGTCAAAGGTTAGAAACAAATTAGACAAAAATTTGGATAATTGTTTGAGGCTCTATAATTCTAGGTATGAGGTAGAAAATTTCCCTTATGATAGGGTTGTTAGCATTTGGAGAAAGTGATGTCAAAGAAGAGGTATTGCCAACATTTCAAACACAAGTGGCAGTGGTAGTGGTGGTGGCAATGGTTCATATCATGATATTGAAAGTCAAAGCAATGAAGATGATGTTGAATTTGGCATGCATAGTGAGTTTGACGCTGACAGTGAATCTGAAGAAAACACAACAAACAATGAAATGTTATATGCAATAAATGAGGAGGATTCTGATGATAGTGATGCTGAGCTGGTCTAGGTAGAATGGCAACTATAGAAGCTTCTCAACCTTCCTTGTGAGTCAAGTAGTAGGCTAGTAGCTCTAATCTAAGACTCAACCTACTAATTAATTATGTAACATGTTTGTAGAAGTTAATTTATAGCCTTCATTCATTGTCCCTTTATAGATGCTTAATTTTATTTATTTATTTTTGAACATGTTGATGTTAAAAACTTAGTACTTACATGCGGAGATTTTCATTGATTGTATTTTTTTAAAATGTTGAGATTTTCATTGATTCTAGTTTTTTCTTTAAGACATTGTAACATAATGCATTTAACAGAATAAGCTCCATTTAAAAAAAATTGTATTATAATTTATAATTATAAATTAGCCTGTAACATAATACATTTAATGATTGTCAATTACAAACAATTACAACCCTTTGCAAATGACTCAATGCCAAATTGCAATGACTGTGAATTCTCTTTTGTAGATACAAGGGAGCAACAATAGCTGTAGGTTGGTTTTTAATTGTATATATGATCAGATATGTTGGCTCTTGATTCCTGATATGCCATAGTATGCTACTATTCTAGTGCCTGGCTGCCCAACTATCTTGATATGCTGGCTCTTGATTCCTGTAACAATTAACATTAAACGAAGTTGAAATTAAATCAAAAATTTAAAATTAAAGAGAAACAAGTAACAAAATGATTATAGTTCTATCACTTACTAAGTTGTTATAGTGTTACTACTTAGTGCTATCAACTATGACTGCCACTGATAGCAACAGTAACATTTTGAGAAGATGACCCAGCTTCACTAAATTTATTTAGGGTGCTCCATTCTACATCATTTGGAAGCCCTATTTTTTTGAGGTTGTAGCTAATTAGTTGTAGTCTTGTCAAAAAAAAAAACTTCTGAGAGATAGAATCATATAATAGGAGGAATCTATCTATAGCATCACTCATTGTTGACAGTGGTTTGATGCAACTTGCAATTCCCTCTGAAGTGAATTCCTTAGGAAATTCCCCTAAATGAGAATTCATCTTGCCCTGCAACTTTTTCATGTAATTTTCATTTCCAATGAATGTTCTTTCTGAGTTAGCAAGATTTAGTGATTCAACTTTCAGCAAGTTCACTATGGTGTTATTCATCTTCATCAACTCTTTGGAAGTAGAATTGAGCGATTCACCAATTTGCGTTACTTCTTCACAATGTTGAGAGACATTAATGGCCATTACACAGGCAACCAAGCATTTTTTTATTCCATGGTTTTCCAAATCCCTGTCACTACATCTCTTTAGTTTATTGAGAACTTGGTCAGAAAGATCTTTTAAGGAACTGGTGAAGATTTGTCTTTTACCCTAAAAATCAATTTTTACATTTTCAAAGACAACTCTGAGATTGCTATTTAAATCAAGCCATTCAACCAAACCATCACTGATCATCATTATTTTTTCCCAAATTTCTTGTTTCATAAGCTTAACTATGTTTATTATAGTATCCTTCACATAATGGTCTTCGAAAGAGGTTGTTCTATTTTCTGCCATTACATTCTCCACCTTTTTCTTCATTTCAGACATCTCTTTTTCACTCTTTTTTTGCATTTCCTCTAGTTTCCTTTTCCAATAAGTTACTCTCTTCCTCTCATCCTCCAATTTCTTCTTCAAATCTTGGATTTTATTTGCAGTAGTTACCTCTTTTTTCTTGTTTTCCTTGAGTTCCCTTTTCAAATCATGGATTGTCTTTGAAGTTGACTCATTTTTCTTCGCACTATCCAATTCCTTCTTCAAATCATGGAGACTTTGAGTAGACTCCTATTTCTTTGTGTTCTCCAATTCCTTTCTCAAATCGAGGTTTTTCTTTGCAGTTAACTCCTCTTTTTTCTTTGTATTCTCCAATTCCCTCCTCAATTTGTGGATTGTGTTAGTGCTTGTAGTAACACTAGACTCCATTTTCTTTGCATTCTCCAATTCCTCCTTTAAATCACTGATAGTTTTTACAATTGAGAACTCTTTTTGTTTCATATTCTCAAATTGGTTATTCAAATTGTGGATTGTATCTGTAGTAGACTCCTCTTTTTTCTTCTCATTCCCCAATTCCTTTTGCAAATTAAAAATCATACTTGCCCTAGACTCCAGTTTTTTATTTTCCTTCTCCCATTCATCCTTGAAAATTTTATTTTCCTTGGCAGCAGATTCCAGCTTAGTTTTCAATTTATTCATGACCTATGCACTACTCTCTATAGACTTGAACAACTATGCAGTAGATGCTTGTTTATTCTTAAGTCTTTTTTAGCACTCATCCAATTGTTTAGTCAAATGTTGCACTTGTTCATTCATCTTTTCTTGCTGGACAATTGCCTCTGTAGGAGAAGATTTCTTTATCTTGTTTTGCAATTATTTGAACCTATTGTCTGTTGCTTTCTCCTTCACCTTCATATTATCAAGGTCTACCTGTAACTTTTCTATTTTCTTTGTAAGCCTTTTGTTTTCCCTCTCTACTTTTAGAAGTGTAGAGTAGACCATTTTGTTGCTCTGTTTTGATATATTGATTTTGTCAATATTTTTCACTTTTGAAAAATCCATTTGAAGACTGGTAACTTGTATATCATTATGATTTATTACATTTTGTGGTGGATTATTATCTCTACCCAGGGGCATAATAGCCATGAAATTAATCATTTCATTGTTTGGATCATATGTTGGAAATATTCTATTAGTAGATCCCTAACATTCGACAACTGCATCACTTTTCAAATTCTTCATAATTTTCGTATTTCTTTCGCTTCTCTGTTCAAACTTTGATGCAAACTCGTTCAAACTAAAATCTAGGTTTTCTGACACAATTGAGTGTTTGAAAGGTAAATTATCAACTGTATCGTTGAATGCTGATGCTCCTCCATCTCTAGCTAAACTTACTCCACCTACAATTGTATTTTGAGGATTGCCAACATACTGAAGATGGCCCATTCCAAATCCTAGCATTTTAGGACTATTTTCAGGGTTTTGTACAGAAGCCATTGGTGCATACATTGCTGAAGTAACTACTGACATTTCTTGTAGTGTAACTATCATAAGTTTTTGCTTTTTTGCACAAGGTTCATCCATGCTAGTGCCAGTGGGATCAACTACAATTAGATTTGAAGATTTAATAAATAATGTGTTGGGATGACCTTCAAAAGTAGAAGTGTAATGTTTTTTGCCCTTTTTAGATGAATCACCTTCAATCTCAGAGCTTCCAATGATTGGTTTACTTCATCTTATGGGTGGGTATAGTACTGGAACTGGATTCCAAATCCCATCACCACTTGCATCAATGGGCCCTATACCTGCATAACCCATTTTTTGTATCATAGTTGCTCCTTTACAATATGTTTGTTTAGTAGAATCACTCATTTGAAGTTTAATAATATCTTTGCCCCTAGTTGACCCACAATCCTCAATACCTTGAATGTCAGCATCAGACTAGAGGTCCTCCTGTCTTTAAATATCATTGTCACTACAACTCTCAAGTTGATATAGTACAGTTGGATGCTCTTTATCCCAATAAGTGTTGAAAAGGTCATCCTCATCAATTTCCTCAAAATTTGCTGATGTCTTTGGTTCACCCAAATTTTACCTCATTTTCCAAAACTCAGTTATCTTGGTTTGACACCACATTTCAGATATGCATGCCTCTTTAATTGCTTTCGGCATAGACTTCTTAGAAGGTTTAGGTGCTTTCTTCTAGAAATTTAAGTATGTCAGAGGCCCTAATTTGTGTGACTCTAATATGTGCAATGTCATAATTTGGGATGACAGTTGTTGCATTGAAATTATAAGAATTTGCCTAAGGGAAAAATTCACCCAAGAACTAAGAACTCAAACACAAGCACACAGTAGACCAAAAATGGATATGATCAATTAATCAAAGCATGTATGAATACATTGCTCTATTCATAATGTGATGTTCAACACACTAGGAGTGTCTGTATATAAAGGCCTCTTAGGAAGCACCTAGAATATCTCTAGAAACAACTAGGAGATAAGACAACTAAGCACCTTATCCAACATTCTAGATGAATGGATAAGAATGAAAAAGTTTCATATGTGTGTAGAATATTCTTGTGTTGTAGACAACATGTGCTTAAAAGAGGTGCAAACCCCTATGATGTCATCAAGACAACTCAAAAGAGTGCACAAACTCCTAAGTGTCTCACAAATAAAATAATGCAAAATAATTAAATAATGCATTAACCTAAGTAAACTTAAGTAAGTGTAATAAGTAAATACATATTTACGCCAACACCCCCCCTTAAGTGCAACTTAGGGGAATGCCTTTAAGCTTACGAACTAGGATGAAGATGCATAATGAGTCCCAGCTACTAGGCCATATTAGGTACCCATGTACATAATGAAAATGAAAATCTCCCATAAAGCGGGAAAAGAGGGAAAACCTCATGGGAAAAACACTCCCCCAAAAATAGAGATAAAAGGGATGCATGGATGGATGGAGTAATCAAGACCCCCCCATTATGACATACATCCATGTATATACTAGAAAGAATGGAGAAGAAGGAGACAAAGTAGTCCCCCCACTCTTAAAAGTAGTGTGCCAATCATTGAAGAATGCTCCTATGTAGAAGCTAATCCATGACCTCTGTATGATGTTCCTCCCCTTTGGAAGAAACAAAGGAAAAGGTACCTATGAGATATGTCCCCTATATGGAGAAGGGATCTATATGATGATCGATGTCTCTAAAGCCTATCCAAAAGTCCTTGTGTCGATACTGATGATGGCTACCTCCAAAATTATTGAAGAGAAGAGCAGATTGAACAAGGAAGGAGGTAGAACCTATCTCAAGAAACCAACAATATTCTCAACTAATGAAGAGACCTCCTGTAGATGTTGTAAAGAAGAATCCACAATCACACCAATCTGGAAGGATTGATCATGTAGAGCATGGAGTTGAGGGTCAGAGTGGGCCCTCACAACAACTGTAGAAGACTCCTCAGCAAAGAGAAGTGAAAAATCATCATAAAAGTCTCCCATATCTACTGTGTGTGACTCCAAGAATAGAACTAAAATGTTTGGTAAGAAATCATCACCTGGAAGACCATGAGTACCTTGCAGTGCTACAATACATGAATCTATCACTGTGGCAAAGGATGAAGTATCCACCTCAGAAAGAAGATGGATGTCATCAATAATGTCTCCCACATCTTCAATGTGAGACTCCACGAACAACTATGCAATGTCTAAAAGGAAGTCTTTGCATGAAGGTAGAGTAGGAAGACATAAAGTATCTTGTTGCACTAATTCTGAAGCATCTATGGCTGAAATAGGATCAGTAGAAGTAACAGGAGCTGGAGGTGTGATCTCATTTGAGGTTGAAGAAACCATAGCTAGAGTGACTAGATGTAGAAAGTCCACTGGAGATGGAGGATCACATGGATCTCCATATGCTTCCCAAATAGACCACCAAATATCACAAGAAAAATGTACCAATCTAAGAGGACCAAAAGATTTCCTACTCATACTTTTATGTAGAAGTTAATTAAGCTTGATAATATATGTCCAATCAAAATGTGGTGGCATTGAATAGAGATAAGGAATAAATCTTGGATGTTCTCTTAGATGGTCAATTATCAAAGTCCTCCATTTGTAATAGTTCCTTGTTGTCAATTGTGGTCTAATACCAAACTGACAAATCTAACAAGACTCCATGAGATCAATCAATGAACCCCCAAAGAATCATAGAACCCCCCCAAAAAAGATGTTGTTGGCACTTGAAAGCCACTTGCCAATTTAGGGCCTATTTTTGAAAGTAGTATTTATGTCTTCAAAACCTATAATGTGATTGTAGATCTAGAAAGTAGACAAAAAAATATGCACTTTCAAAAAAAATGAAACTTGATTTGGAGTCTAGATGTCCAAGATACGAGCTCACAAAGTCAGGCTGCCAAACTGAAAAGCAATCTGAAGAGGGGTCTGGAAGAGAAACTGCGATGCTAAATTTGACAATCAAATGGCCATCAATGCACTTATAAAATGCCCTAAAATGACATCCAGACAGGTGTCAAATTTAACCTAGTGTTCTACTGACGTCAGCAAAAAATTTGCGCCTGGGGCTAACATGGCTACTGACTAGAAATTTTGTACTGGTACAAAAAAGTACACTTGGCAGTCTATACGATTTTGGAGTTGCAAAAAAATTCAGAAAAAGAGATCTCAAACCACTTGCACCAATGTGTAGATCACAAAATCCTACCCCAAAGCAAAAAAAATTTCTCGCAAAAAGGAGTCCGTGTGAGGAAGATATCACTGTTTGAAAATCATTGCTGCTATTATTTTTCTAAATTGCCATTGCGTCTCCAAAAAAATAATGCCTCTAGATTTTGCCTTAGATGTCCGATTTGGATGAAACAAAATCTGAATTGGGGGTTTTTGAACCTTCTAAATGTGATGCAAATATCAGATTTGCACCAAAAAGCTTCAATCTTCACCTACAAAAAATCTCTCCTATGGCCCCATGGCCAAAAAATATTCAAAAAAAAATGTAGATCCAAAAAAAATAGCAAAGATGCAGATAAAAAAAGAGTAGATCTAAGAATTAAATGTAAAGATCTGAAATGATCATACAAATTTTTCAAATCGGTCCTTTGGGTGCCAGTTTGCAAAAAAAATTGCCTCATAATTGACTTTGGCCTAGGGTAGGCAGCTTTGTAGCTAATTTTCACCGAATCAATGTTCTGGATGCAATGGTGAGGTCAGATTTGATGCTGGACACTCCCCATTTCTACTATACTCCAAAGTCGGGCTGCGGTGATGAAGCAAGATGATGGTCTCAAAATGGCTATGTGATGAAAAAATCTCCAAGTTGCTCTGATACCATGTAAGAATTTTCCTAAGGGCAAAATTCACCCAAGAACTAAGAACTCAAACACAAGCAAATAGTAGACCAAAAATAGATATGATCAATTAATCAAGTATGTCCCAATACATTGCTCTATTTTGAATGTGATGTTCAACACACTAGGAGTGTCTGTATATAAAGGCCTCTTAGGAAGCAACTAGAATGTCTCTAGAAACAACTAGGAGATAAGACAACTAAGCACCTTATCCAACATTCTAGATGAATGGATAAGAATGACAAAGTTTCATATGTGTGTAGAAGATTCCTATGTTGTAGACAACATGTGCTTAAAAGAGGTGTGAACCCCTGTGATATTATCAAGACAACTCACAAGAGTGCACAAACTCCTAAGTGTCTCACAAATAAAATAATGCAAAATAATTAAATAATGCATTAACCTAAGTAAACTTAAGTAAGTGTAATAAGTAAATACTTATTTACACCAATAGAAATATTATTCTTTGCTACATGTTTCTCCATCTCTTTCTTAACCTCATCCCACAAATCCTTGTTTTTTAACTTTTCTATCAATGACATCTCCTGGTGTTGATATTTGCTCGCAAAGTTGCCATTGGCAATAAGTCTTGTTTTTATTATGTTCAATGGATCATAATTCTAGTGACTACCAAAATGAAAGCCTAAAAAAGTTACTAATTCATTTGCCACTTTGAAAGCCTTTCTCTCAAATGTGAGGCCTCCAATTGCGAAAGGCAAGGAAGGAAATATCGTTTTCTTTTGTTGTCCACTAAAAAGTTCATCTGTACTCTCCATCTGCCTTACATATTCCAGTGCAAAAACCCTTTCTTTAACATGCATTGGAAGTTTGTAGGGTTCAACCACTAAACTGTAAAACCTTAAGACAGTGTACTCTTCCATGAAGAACCAGTCAGCCAATTGAATCTGACTTCCCAATTGAATGCAATCTTTACAAGACACAAGCAATCTAGGCATTGTAGTGCCTATAATTTTTTGGTAAATAGGTGCCAAAAAGAAGTCTACAAAATGGTTGTAGTTTTTATTGTTAGCAGTCATCCTCATCTTATGTGTCCACTCATATATTGGACTTAGTGTCTTTGATTTCGTCTGGGTTTTTCATCAAGCCTATAGACCTCAATATCAAGTTTGTTGTTCTCTGTCTCAAATATTGGGTGATGGTTTGCTAAAAGAAGGTAGCACAAGTAACTTGTGAACCTAAATGTCTTCGTCTTGCCTGCAGTTATACTTTGTTTAATCATTACTAATTGTTGTTTCATAGATTTAACAATGTACCAAACAAAATCATATCTTACTACTACATTATCAACTGACCAACCTTGACAATGGATATTATAAATTATTTCAAGAACACTAGCCCCCACTTCCTTGTTACTATCCAATCTCAAGCAAAATGATAACAAAGAAATAGTATTCTGAACCCATGGCACAAAAATATCATACTGATAAGGAGGCTTATGGTCTTTGTCTAGTGTAACAGTAACACTACTAGTGGACGCTGAGGGTATTAAACCCTTAATATATAGATCTTGAAAACTACTTTCCAGCTTGTCATAAGCTTGAGCTAGTTTATCCAACTCAATGCACTCATTAGAGCTTTATGTTCTAAACCCTAACCCTAGGTCTAACAGAGTGAAAAATTCACTCTCAATTATTGATAAAATTTCTTCCTAAGTGGTTTAGTTTACAATTTCCTTTCTATTTTCATCATAATTCTGACCGCATAGCATTACAATTTCAGGGAAAGGGAATACTTCAAATACAGTGAGGTTTGCTAATCCAATAACTAGAGCAGCTAGTTTATTTGTATATGCACCAATACTGTTGTTATATTTGTAATAAATTCTCCCCTTTTGGGGATCTTTCCACTTACTAAACAATGAATGTCTAATTGCCATGATTCCAAAATCTCCATGGATAACAGGATCAAAAATATCATGACATTCATTGGTGAAACCTAGGGTTTTTAGCACTTGTCTAAGTTGTATAATAGTGTTCTTTTCCTTTATGGGTGCACTAGTTTGGGAGGTTTTTGACTTTGTTTTGCCCATGCATGGCTACTACTGGTTATTAGACTTCAGACCCTATTCAAAATAATTGTAAAGTGTAAACCTAAGACAATTAAAATCAAGATTTTTGTTGCTGCAATTTGCAATGGAATTTTTTTGAAAAAAATTAAATACTTGGAATTGAGATTGGATACTTGGTGTTGTCATCTAATACCCAAGTTTCACACTTTCAGTCTTCAGAAACCAGAACACAAAATAGAATTCTGCCAGTCTTTAAAAATTTAAAATTTGAAAACGTTATGGCTATTTTATCGAACTCTCATCTTACAGTTCCAGAACTCTCAACTTCATACTCTAAAAAGGTAATACTTGAAGTTTAATAGTTAAAACAAAAGTAATAAGAAATTAATGGTTTTAACTTTTATGCACAATGTACATCTAACCGTAATAAATTGTCAAGACTCAAAATCTATATTAAATAATGTACTGAATCACTGATGTACATAAGTTACACGTGTCACGATTTTGAATGCATCTTGGCAGATGGGAAAGCATTCTCCAAATTGGCTTGAAAATTCATCTCTGGCCATCGATCTATAGACTATCAAATGGTTATTAAATTTATTATTGTTATTATATTATATTATTTAATATAATATAAAAATATTATATTATTTAATATAATATAAAAATATTATATTATTTAATATAATATAAAAATATTATATCATTTAATATAATATTATTTATATTATATTAAATAATATAATATAATGATAATAATAATGACCATCTCAATCTGATAGATCAAGATTCATCCTGGGCTGTCGATGACTCCAGAATTATTATTATTATTATATTATTTATATAATATAATAATAATAATAATGACTCGAGTCATCGACGAAATTATCATTATTATTATTTATATAATATAATAATAATAATGACTTGAGTCATCGACGGCCCCAGAGGAATTTCAGGCCGACATGGGGAATCTTTTCCCATCTGACGAGATTCATTTGGAATCATGACACATGTCACGATTCTAGATGAATCTCGTCAAATGGGAAAAGATTCCTCAAGTCGGCCTAAAATTCCTCCCGGGCCGTCGATGACTCAATGGTTCTTATTATTATTATTATTAATATTTATATAATATAATAATAATATTTATTATTGTTCTTATTATTATTAATAATAATATTTATATAATATTATGTGGACATAATATTATATAAGTATTAATAATAATTTCGTTGATGACTTGAGTCATTATTATTATTACATCATATAAATATTATATGGTATATTATTATTATTATTATAAATATTATTATTATATAAATATTAATAATAATAATTTTGTTGATGACTTGAGTCATTATTATTATTACATTATATAAATATTATATGGTATAATATTATATTAATAATAAATATTATTATTATATTATATAAATAATAATAATAATAAGAACCATCGAGTTATCAACGACTCAAGAGGAATTTCAGGCCGATTTGGAAATTTTTTTTCCATCTACCTAGATTCATTCAGAATCATGACACGTGTCACAGAATCCATGATTATCTTAATCTGAGATGGTCATACTCATTGTTATTATTATTATATTATATGGTTATAAATTATAATTATATAATATAATATAATATTATAATAATAATGACTTGGGTCATCGACGACCGAGGATGAATTTTGGGCCAATTTGAGGAATCTTTTCCCATCTGCCCAGATTCATCTGGAATCGTGACACATGTCACAGAATCCACGATTATCTTAATATGAGATGGTCATACTCATTGTCATTATTATTATATTATATAAATATTATATGGTTATAAATTATAATTATATTATATTATATTATAGTATAATTAATTATATTATATGTATATGATATGGTTATGATTACAATTTAAAAATATAATTGCAAATTTTCTATTTTTATTCATATTTATTATTTAGTTTCAAAATTAAAATATAATATAGTTATAATATCCATAAATTATTAAAATTTAACATATATTAAAAATTTTGTTAATTGTTTATAAACTATTCTTCATCATTTAAAAGATTTCATAATGAAAAAAAAGTTAGGAATAGGTGACAAGATAGGTATGAAATAAAAATTTGACACATAAATTATAAAAATTTGACACATAAATTTGAAACAAACTTACAAAGTCATAGACTAAGAAGAACAACGATTTGAGAAGCCAAAAACTATTGTTTTCATTGATAATATTTTAGACTGTACAATGTATAAATACTGATTCATAGCATACATATTCAAAATAGATGATTAAATCACTAATCAGCCTGGTTTTACTATTTCGTAATTTACAACAAAGGGCGGGGCCCAATCCAAAGAAAAATATAGATATCTTGAAAACATTTTTTTCCCCTAAAGGGCCAAGGGAACAGGGAACACTAAACAGGGAACTAGGGAACGAGGGAGGCTGGAAGCATGAGCAGGCTAAGTGGCCAAGGGATTGAAGCCTTTAATCAAAAAGGTCTTCAATTTTGTCCATGAGGAATCTATTGGAGAAGATGATGTCACTGAACTCATCCAACAATGTTAAGTTTGTCTCATTGATGTCATCATCCAACAACAACCATTTCTGTAGAAAATCCCTTCCGAGCTATGCCCACTTCTAAAGGCAAGTTAGTTGCCATTTGTTCATGCTAAGCAAGAAAGGATGCTTATGTATAATGCACCCTATGCCTTCCTCCTAGCACTTGTCTGCTACATCAGCAAAAGGGATGCTAATACCTAGCCCTGGTACCTGCTTAGCCAATACAATAATTTTGACATCATCTTTTAAAAACGTTTCCTTAAAAATGTTACACAGAAGCATCAACATGTCTATTTTCCTACCTCCAAGGTTGAGAAGAGACGCAAGGAAGTGGGAGGTAATATCTGTGGACACACGGTACCTCTTATCATTTCTCAAGAATTCATGGCCGAGTACCGTGCATATAGCATAGCAGATAAAAGGACTTCAGCCATCTACCTTGCAAAGCATGGCAAGGACATCATTAGGAATTTTTTCCAAAAAAGGGCTTTTGCAGAGCCATATTAGTGCATTTTAGGTGAATTGGTGTATCCATGACTACGAGTCAAGAAATTGAAAACTCTGCAAAGTGAAACTACAAACCAAATTCAGATTGAAGAAATTAGAATATGAAAAATGATATTGAAAGAGGAATTGAAGAGCCTATTTAATTGTAGACTACAATTGCATCTAATTCTTTAGCAATGTGGCATTCACGATCTTCCATATCTTATTTTTCATATTTCTATTAATTTTCAAGTGTGTGAAATGCCAAAATGTGCTGAAATTAATGTCGAACAATCAATAGTGCCTGACATGATTAATGATTTCCATGTAAAATTTTTCATGTGTCTCCATTTTGGAAAATTATGTGCGACTCCAAGTCTTTTCAAGCAAGTGGCCCTGAGATGCATCTACTATCATTGATCTCTAACTAATCAATGGTCAATAAAACTATTGTATTTACTATTAACGTAACAAAAGTGATGATAGTTGACTTGGTAATTGTGACACTGACGTAATGATGTTACGACATTATTAATAAAATACCTAAGATAGTACACAAGTTGAAGCTTGAAGTGACTACTCAACAGTCAGTACAATCACTAACCAATACATGTGCAAATTTCACTTTTAGATTAAACAATTTTTCAGTTTACCACTAAAGATTAGCCAAGACCATTATTATTCATTTTTCTACAAAACAAGTAATTCGCCTCTGACATTATTAATTAATTTTTGGCAAGGGAAAAAATAGCCATCATTTATATATCCGTCAGTGAAAAAAAATATTAATTCGCCACATTTAAAATGACTTTTGCTAGGGCAAGAAACAAATCACCAACATATAATATTTTATTTTCCTATATGGAACAAAAAAATCACCCTCGATATTAAAATTTTCCTACCCCCAAGATGTTGGATTCGCCAGCATTTTAGGCTTTTTTTACGGGAGGGGTTTCTTAAAGTTATCCCTGGTAGACAATGAAGAACAAGGCATAGTTTCTTATTTATTTACCAATAAGAGGATCATATAAGATGTTTGGTACCAAGATAGTGAGTATTACCTCCTACAAAATTAGTGTCCCTAGGGTATGAATAGTTTACAACACAAATCTTTAAAGACTAAATATAAATCCTATATAGTTTAGGATGAAAATATCTACAAGTGAGATTGTGAAGGTGTTGGTGTTTGAAACTACTGAGCAACAATATGGTCAATACCAGAATGAAAGTCCTCAAATAATCTAAAGATTAGGTAATTCTCATAATCAATTACACAAGTAGATCATCTGCATCCAACTTCAACAAAACTAAGGATGGTTTCCTACTCTTTAAGCTCTACTAAACCAAGGTGGGTATACCTAGGGATGGTTCTAACGAAAACTATTGTATAAAATTATCTTAGTTTCATTCTAATTTTCATCTTCTACCCTTAGGCACATACATAGTTTATCAATTTCCTTGAAGCTCTCAAATCTATATGCATCCCTATAAGTAGATCTAGTCATAATTCTCCTATAGTTTACAAGTATTCCTGATATTAGCAGCTATCTAAGACTCAGGAAACTATATGTAAATGAGTGGTGACTAGCATTAGAACCGTGAACAAAAATAGAATAAGAATGATTTTGAATTTATAATAGTTTTAACATGTAGAGGAAAAATTTACTCTCAATCATCTCTACTTTATAAGACTAGTACCTTATCCATTGGGCATAAAGAGTCACTTATGGGTAGGAGACCTTGTTCAAATAACTTGTAATTGAATCTATTAGCTATAATCACCCATTTCCATTCTTACATGATATCCTCTTCATAAACTCATAAATTCTATTGATTTATTGAAGCATTTACATAAACCATTGAATTATAAGCAACAACATAAGTAATATACACCCCATCTAGAATGAATTCAACCAAATAAACATTATTCAAGTGATCTCAAAACTAATAAACTCATGAAAAGGAGACAAAAAATGGTGACACATATTTGATGTAAATAACCCTTTGTATTATCCTTTTTGCTGACTAATACAATAACCAATAGAAACTCAGTCAAGAACTAAGAAAATCATACTGATTCTACATTTCTATTTGTTATCAAAAAAGTACATGACTAAAAATAAACTCCAAACAACTACATATGATTGGACCAAATGTACTTTCTTGAAAACTGGGAAACATACAAAAATTTTGGACCCTAAAAATGCCTTGAAAAATCATTTATTTAACATGAGTTGCAACAAGAAAAGGGCAATTGTGATTGATAGGTGTCTTTTTACAACAATGAATATAACAACCTTTTCCAAAATATCTAGACATATTTTTCCAAAAGAAACAAAGAAAGATAGTTACAAATGACAAGTGGAGCATAAAATCTTCAAATTTTTCTTTTACTTTAACTACTTCCTCTTGGTAGGGCCTTGATTTTTGCAATTTCTTCCTAGACAATAACTTCTCTTTTAGTGGGCCACTCGCAAGTCTTGATTGTTGCTAACTCACCAAAAAATTTCTACCATCTAGCATCAACAATCACCTTTCCTTTTGTAGTAAACCTATTCATTTTAGTTTTAATCTTGAACAAGGTGATAATAAGTTCATTAAAAACACACCCATCAATATCATCTTGGAAAATGGATGCCCCTGTGGCATGTCTACAATATGGTCAAAAGAACTAGACCATTCATTGATATCCTTTACTTTGCTATTAGAATTGATCAAAGAATAAAAACCACTTGTTAATACTTTCATTTTATTTTGTATGGCTGCAAGCTTCCCTATGAAATTTTTTTTCTATGCTAACAAGGGTATGAATCTGTTAAAGAATTGCATATATGGTCCCCATTATTGAAAAATTGGCTCAAGCCATCCAATTGCATCCTTGCATACCATCTCTATAGATTGTAGACTTATGAATGGATTATAAACATGTTAAGATATTATTTTTAGAGTGCTTATTCTATGGCTTAATACATTCATCATAACACTTTTCTTAGTTATATTATCAGGTTTAGGAGCCTCTGTTTCCACATTTACTATAGGTATTGGCACTGTTACCGCTATAGGCATCTCCTTTGTTTGGGCCTCTACCTCTGTAGTGTGCCTTTCTTCTTCTATCTACTTGGTTTCATTTAATTCCTCAACTACTACCTTGAGTTACTCTTTGAGGGATATTATTTCTACTTCTAGATTTTGAATTTTCCCCTCCAA
The DNA here is from genome assembly GCA_028749045.1 of Cupressus sempervirens. Lineage (NCBI taxonomy): Eukaryota > Viridiplantae > Streptophyta > Pinopsida > Cupressales > Cupressaceae > Cupressus > Cupressus sempervirens. The sequence continues at coordinate 342,451,987 of CM053784.1, forward strand.
CTCTTCTATTCTCTATTTTTCTACATGGCTCATTATGAGCTCTTTTTCATAAAATTTTCTAATGTCAAGACACTCATTGTACACTGTATCTAGATTAACATCAATTTCATCCACCTTTATCACATTCATGAGAGCAGAGTGTTTAGCCAAGCTTGAGATCTCTTGCCTAGTAGTATTCTCTAATGTCCACACAATCATATTGCCCTATGCAGTTTCCTATATATCCATCATTTTGGGCTTTTTGGTGTTAGGGGCCACACTCCATACTGCTAGGGTTTTTGTATCTATGTTAAATCCTAACCCTCTCTTTAATCCCTCACTGCTAGTGGCTTCATAACTTATGGCCTTGTCTTCTCTTCTCATTTTGTCTAGAAGAAAAGATCTCCCAATATCCCAATGTGGTATTAGAATCATACCACTCCTATGTACCAACTCCCTAGCTTCTGTAGAGGTCATTGTTTCACTCTTAGGATCATAAGCTAATAGTTTTTCAACTAACTCCTTGTTTTTCTCTTGATCCTCTCCAAGAATAAGACTCAATGTGAGCTCATTTTGTTTTATTTTGTAGAGAAAACTTTTAAACTCTAATGATTTAATAAAAGCATCATCTTCCATAAAATCTTCAAATTGAATGAGCCTGTCATCCAATCTTGATGCTGCAATTTGGAGATTAGTAGAAGCTTTCCCTACTTCTATAGCTATTTGAGGTAAATAATTTTTTCTAATATTAGAAAAATATTCACTATTTCCTGGCATCACTTGTAAGGCTCTGCTTACTACCCTCTTTGAGATGTGCATTGTCTTCTACCTTTTATTCCCTTTGGGCACCCAAGCTGAAATTGATGGTTGCTCCTCTTCCAACTCAATCTCCAACTACACATCTAGCTCAAGGGATTCTATATTTACAATGGCTTCCTCTCACTCTAGCTCATGTGGCATTTGTGACATGATATAATCAAAATTATCCACCATTTTTCTCAGGTTACCAGGGTATGGAACCTCTATATAAAAACCCTTAAAGTTAGGGTTGGTTCTTTTCAAGGCCTCCTCTACTTTCCTTATCTCTTCATATTTCCTTAATAGCTCATTAGCCTCCTCTATTGCTACTATGTTGGCAATTAATTCCTCTATAGGGATTGGCTTGCTTGGAGGCAGGATGTATCCCCTAATAGCCTTGACCTCATTGGTAATGTAGTTGTTAGGGTCATACATCCTATAGGGCCTAGTAGCAAATTTGTACTGGCCTAGGTACTCACTCAACTCCTCATATGCATTCTTTCCTATCTCAAAATCTCCCACTTTAAAGGTTCTACAAAAAAAGGTAGGCTTGTGCATAGGAGGGATCACTTCTTTATTCATCAATAAAAACTACCAAAAAATTCAATAATAGCCAACCTAGGGCGTAAATATTTAGGTAGAAGGTGAGGAGGCTATGGGCATGCATAGACTCTCATTAGTGTGCACTCTTTGAATAAGAAGCTTCCCTAGTTATGATCTAATTTTTTTATCATCTAAGAAAGAAGGCCTAAGAAAAGTCTTCAAAATATTTGGTGCCCTAAAGAAGGTATGGTCTAATTGCCTAATGATAACAGAACTAAATAAATTAAAAAACACAAGGGCATTTGAAGAATAATTTTTTTTGTCCCAAACTTGAGTCCATAGTGGCACAGGTAACTCACCAAATTCATTAAAGGTTTGATCAATGAAGTTTAGGCTGATGGGACCAATGTTGTGATACAAAATAAGGTGCATCAGCAATGAGTAATGGTGGAAACTAAAATTCTACAATTCTCCCTTCTTTGCACTAACAAGCTGATTGTGCATGTTGTCCATGATAAAGGCCACATAGTCATACTTGTTATGGTGGAAAAGGTCTTGCATATCACATGCCATCAAGAATAGGGAACCATAAACACAATCCTCTACACCATCACTCCCTAGAACTTTGTGTAGCCCATATACTGTGTTCTTGAAATAATTTTTGAATTTTCTTAAGGGAAAAAAATCCCCCACTTTCCTTGGAATCATTCCTACCTTTTTCAAACTATAAGGGATGTGAGGCAAGATGAAATTGTTTACAAAGTAGGTCTTATTACTCCCAAATTTTCTCTTTAGCTCTTCAAGATCAATAGGCACATCCATCTACCCTTCCAATCCAAAAGCTTCTATAAAAGAAGTTCTATCTAGTGTGCATAAAAAACTCCCATTGTGCCTTTGAAATTTCCTAGTAACTGGATTGTAGGAATTTATCAATGCTTTCAATAGGTCTACATTAACAAATACCTCTAGAAATATTAGTTTTTCCATGTTTCTATTCCATGGGTTATAGACTAGCACCTTTTCTATTCTATTTTGGTAAAAAAAAAAAGAAAAAAAGTTGAAACCATCAATTCTAAGGCACTGTGCATCCTTAACCATGAGATAAAGGTCTCTGAAGATGTGGTCATTACCTTAGATAGAATTCGATGACCCTGGAAGAAGTTTCAACCAATCTTCAGTATGCTTGTTGGGATTCCTAACCATTGATTTCTTCTCAGTCTTAGCAGTACTCTTGTTTCTTTTACCTTCTGCTGTGACTTCTACCACATCATCTCCTTTGTATTCAACCTCAACCTCTTCTTCAAGAACCTCTTTGACTTCTTTGTTAGCCATCTTTTCTACAAATTATACTTTGAATCCTTGCATAGAAACACAGAAATCACAAAGCTATGGATGCTTGAATAAAAGTTTTAGAGCAAGAATGCAATTCCTTCAAAGTGGCAATATTATGGATATTCAATCAATATTTATGTTTTAATGATTCAATCCACTAGCTTTTTAATTAATTCTACATGCATGATCATTTAATACCATCTTCATAGGCTAACAACAAGGATATTATTGGTGTAAATAAGTATTCACTTATTACACTTACTTAAGTTTACTTAGGTTAATGCATTATTTAATTATTTTGCATTATTTAATTATTATTTTAGGTGAAACACTTAGGAGTTTGTGTACTCTCATTGAGTTACACAACTCTAATTATGCACATGGTGTCTACAACACAGGAGTATGCGTCATTCACTGAGTTGTCATGTTGACAACATAGTTATCAGCACTCCTCATTTAGCACATGTTGTCTACACCACTGATTTGTGTACTACACCATTGTAGGCTTATCCTCACATCATCACACTTAATCCCATGCTTAATGGAGGATAGCCCATATCTAGTGGACATGTGCCTAGTTGTATGACATATCATGATGCTAACTTCTATGCATTCTAGAAGCTCTCTTGAGACCTTTATATTCAGGCACTCCTAGTGTACTCTCAACTGGTTATTGAATGAATATCGTCATTCTAATCATACTCTATCTATTTTGGTCTACTATGTGCTTATGTTGAGTTCTTTAGTTCTTGGGTGAATTCTGGCCTAAGCCAAATTCTTATAGATATCATCCATGAAATTCGATCCTGATGTCCTTTCCAATGTTTTATTTTACTTGGCTATGGTGTTTTTGTCCTTTTCTAAACTAGTATGACAATTCATTAGCTTTCTTTTCAAATTTTGGTCTTTTGTTCTTATGTTAAGTCAAGATCTCCAATCTTTGTAACCCTGACAACACCTTTGGCAGGCATTTACATTCTTTCAGTGACACTTTAGATCATCCCAAGTGTAGAAGCATTAGGGCTCCTTTTACACTATATTGGAATTTCCTTTATGCCTTTACGAGACCCTCTACACAATAGAATCTCAAGCATTCACAACTAACATCCTTGCTCTTATGCATCAAACATTCCTCATATGAGCGTAAAAACATTATTGTTATCTTCTCTTTACCTTTTATGCTCACACACACACACATATCAACGTAAAGCTTGAAAAATTCTTTCACATTGCTCCACTCACTTCATTAGCCAAGATATTGTAACTCTTTAAACATTCATCCTTCGGTCATACAATCTAAACTTTACCTATGGTACCATAATGCCTCTTATCTTTTCTTTATTCCTCCTTTACATTCTCATGAGTTACCCTATCCTTGTAACACCAAAAAGCTTCTACAGATGGCATTCCACTCTTACGTTTCTCTTTTCTCGTATAAGCATAAAGCCTTGTATTCATTTCTTCACATTTCATTTTATGCTCATATGCTTAGACCTAACTCGTAACCATGGAGAAAGGACAAAATAGTTCTTCATTCATATGCTTACCTTGCAAGTGTAAAGGCATAATGATAACATTTTACTTTTCATTGATCAACGACCTAGATTGTAGCATAAATAAGATAGAAAATAACATCACCATTGATTTTTAGCACATACAAAATTTAGAACCTAAGTTGTTTTCCATGTGGGTTGGGCCCATCTGATGTTTGTGATGTGTCACCATTTGATTCACTTACACCAGGGCCCATCTAAAAACTCAATAAGTCCCACTTTAAAGGATCACTATTATAATTTTTCTTTATGGTTGTTTTTGAGCCCAATGAATATATGGATGTAAATACAACTGAATCTCACTTTCGCTCCTATGCATTCCTTTTACTCTTAGAACTATAAAACATTGTATGCATTCTTTCAAACCATTCCTTTATGCCACACCAATCATTAGAACGTAGATGCATAGATCTCAATTCAACACCTTTTTGCTCCTTCGCTCAACTGCTTACTCATATTCCCATAAAGTGGCACAACACATATCCTTCAAAACCACTTATGATCACATGCTCAACACAATATTGTATGACTAAGAATATCTCTTCAAACCTCTTCCACTCACCCATTCAACTATTCATCGTAAAGCCGTAAAACCACTTTCAAAGCATAAAAAGCCTTTACATTTCTTCACTTAAAGACCAAGCATATGATCGGGGAGACTCTAAATGAATTATTCCACTATTAGGAAAGACAAAAGTGTATGCCCATAAAACAAAACTTCTTTATGCTCTTACGCTGCACTATAAAACATGACCACGAAAACATGAGGAAAAAGGTATTTCACTCTTACGTGAAACCCTACACCGTAAGACCGTAAAGGGTAAAATTTAAAGCACTTTTCAAAACTTTTCAAAAATTTGAAAGGAGACATAGGGTTTTGCACACCTAAGGTATTTTAATGGTTGTGTTGAGAGACAAACCTTGAGAATTTAATAGAATTCAACAACACATGAATTAGGGCATGAGTAGGGTAATCTAAAATGATGATAATCATGAGGAATGAAACCCTAATCTGTAGAAAATAATAACCTAACTAATTTTTCACCAATATTTCAAAATTTTTCTATACTATGAAAAATTAGACCAACAATGGCTCTATCTGGGGATGATAGACTACTTGAGTCTATGCAAGAATTCAAAATCTATGGAAGAGCAGACCGCATACTTGACTTTCTAAATGAAAAATTCTTCAGAGAGCACAGAGCAACACACAAAAACAAGAAACCATACTAGATAGAGAAATTTAAAAGGATCTACAAAATATACACAATGAATAAGGACACAAGGAAACCCTAAATTTTTTTTCATGGAAAAGTAGATACCTTAAGAAAGGTATCTTTTCAAGAATTGTCCATGAACGAGCAATTCCAAAATATCTCCAGTTAGATCTCTCAAGAAATATAAATCTTCTCCATTTGTATCACAAATGTTATATGGGCCAAGCCAGATTGGGTCAAATTTACCATGCTTTACTTTATCTTCCACTCTAGCATTCCACATCTATACCATGTCACCTATTTCAAATTTCCTATCAATGGCTCTTTTGTCATATAAATTCTTCATTTGTGATTGTAACTTGACATTTTGAACAACAGACTCTCTCCTTGCTTCCTGTAGTTTCAATATATCATCCATTCTAAGTTGCATTTCATCAATGACATCATCTTCATACAACTAAACAAATTTATACATCTCTTTTAAGCTATTCTATGGAAGTCTAGCTTGTATACCATAAAGCAGGTCAAATGGAGCACATCCAATGGCCTTTTTCACAAAAATCCTATCAACCCATAGAGCTAATGGCAATTTTGAATCCCAAGCTTTCTTATTCTCTCCTAAAATCCTCTTGATGATTTTTAAGATACTCTTATTACTTGATTCTGCCTAGCCATTTCCTTGGGGATGATAGGGTGATGATGTGTACTTTGTAATGCTATACTTGTTACAAAAAAAATTATATTTCTTTGATCTAAAACACATAGCATTATCAATTACAATCCTCTGTGGGCATCCAAATCTTGTCATAATATTATTTAGAATGAAATTATTCACCATCTTACTTGTTGCATTCTTAGTAGGGACTGCCTCAACCCACTTGGTGAAATAATCAGTGGCTACTATGATCCATGAATGTCCACCACTGTATTTATTTGTGGTCTCAGCTATAAAATTAATTCCCCATTATTGAAATGGTTCCTGCACTTCAACTGGTCTCAATGTAAAATTCCCAAAGAATTTTCACTTTCCACTAAACCTTTGACAAGCATCACAAACTTTTACAAACTCATGAGTATCTCTAAAAAGTATTGGCCACCAAAAACTAGCCCTAAGAATTTTATGAGTAGTGGTTTTAGCCATATAATGACCACCACACACACCTTCATGCATATCTTTCAAAATTCTTTTAGATTCAATCTCATCCACATATTTTAAAAGTACCCCTTCCATATTTCTCCACCATAATTGACCCTGTACTATAACATACCTTATGGCTTGCAACTTGAGGGATCTCTTCTGGTTAGCTATTAGCTCTGATGGAGATTTCATGTTTTGCAAATAATAAATTACATCTTTGTACCTGTCAAAGGTATCCATATCACAAAGTTTATCCTTGCAACTATCATCAAGTTGATTAATTTGGTTTGCCTCTAGATTAGCTTATGTCATCAATTTGGCCAAACCCTAACCCCTAACTAGTTTGGTAATCTGAATATCAATATTAAACTCGTGTATGCTATTTATCCATCCACACCTCTTGCTAGATACCTCTTGTTGTGAAAAGATGTCCTTCACAGCAATAGTAGGAACAAAGGCAATGACAATAGCTCCTATTAAGTAACATCTAAAAGCCTTGACTCCTATTGATTCCATAGTTAAGTTCTACTACTTGCAAAGACTTGCTAAAGAATGCAATGGGCTGCTCATAACCTTCCTCATTTTTTTGTAACATTACTATAGAAATAGTGTGAAATGAGGCAAAATAAAATATATGAATTGGTTTATCATAATTTGGAGCTCTCATAAAAGGGGCATCTTTAATAGCTTGCTTGATTTTTCAAAAAAATAATACTAGGTTCACCATCCCATTTTATCTCAGATCCTTTCTTTAGCATCCTTCATATTGGCCTACTAATTTTTACAAAAAATTTCACAAATCTCCTCAGGAATTTGATCTGTGCAAAGAATGACTAAATGCCTTTAACACTCTTGGGTTTCTGAATCTTTTCTATTGCTTCTACCCTTTCAAGGTCAATCCTCACTCCATGCTTGCCAACTAAATGATCTAAAAACTTTCCTTTAGTAACACCAAAGTTACACTTCCTTGGATTTAAAGACATTCCATATTTAAGGGATCTAATAAATACCTTTTCTAGATGTAGGAAATTATCATTCTCATCCTTGGAATAGGCAGTAAGGTCATCCTAATACATAACCAAAAAATTTCCAATAATATCAGCAAAAGCCACATCCATAGCCCTTTGAAAAGTAGCTCTAGCATTAGTAAGCCCAAAAGGATTCCTGACATAAACATAAGTACCCCATGGAGTAGTAAAGGTAGTCTTGAACTATTCTAATTCTTTAAAAACCACTTGATTGTAACCTAAAAATCCATCCATGATTGACATAAGCTCTAAACCAGTGACCCTTTGCAACATGGCTTCCATATTTGACAATCCATAATTATCTTTCAATGAAGATATATTGAGATTTCTGAAGTCAACACATAACCTTATGTCTCCAATTTTTCTTCCTGAAAAGAACTAAATTGGATACCCAAGAAGAATGTCTAATAGGCTTTATGATTCATGCATCTCTCAATTTGATTAGTTCTTCTTGCATTTTGGGAGCCAAAGTCAGATTTATTGGTCTTTGTTTCTACCTAAAAGGTTTGACATCTGGTTTCAAATGGATTTCATACTAAAAAGGATCCTCCCTATAGGCCTTTAAGTCATCATATAACCATGCAAACACATGTCTATACTTCCTTAGTAGGTCTATCAAATCTTTCCTAATTTTAGGAGTCAATTTCTTACCAATATACACCTTTTTAGGTGTTTCTTGGGTTCCCAAGTTCACCTCCAAATATTTGGCATTTTATTCATTAGTATTCATTTGTGACTTATCCTAGTTGTCAAAAGCTATTTCCAAAATAACTAGACCCTTAGGGATTTTATTTGTCTTCAAATGCACAACTTCATATCCAAAAATAGTATCTTTTCCATCTATATTCTCTACATAAGCTACACAATCAATTTCTTGTCCTAAAAACATACTATCATAGTTCAAAAATATTAGGATGTCCTTATCATCTTCAAACACTTGCCAATTCTAAACATTATCAAGGACAGAAGGTCTAGTTTGAATCTCAATATTAGACACACTAACAAATGTAATATCATCATGTTTTATTGCTATGTTTGCTAGTAAGTCTGCCATCTTATTATTTGTCCTATCTTTCCAAATTATCCTAAATGCATCAAAACATTCAATCATGTCCCATACTGCATTTGTATACTATTTTAATCTTTTATTCATTGACACATAAGCATTTCTTACTTGGGATACCACCAATTCAGAATCCCCTACAACATGTAAACACTTTATTCCATGCTTATGAGCTAATCTAAGACCTAGCAATAAAGCCTCATACTCTATTGTATTGTTAGTACAGGGGAAACTTAAAGTAAAGGATAATTTTTATGTTGCCCCTGCTAGAGATATCATCAAAATGCCTACACTAGATCCATCTTTGCAACATGCACCATAAAAAAACATAGTCCATAGATCACCCCTATCTGTTTTTGTGTTAACTTCCATTTCCATCTAAGACTTAAGCTTGGATTTCTTCAAAGTCAAAAATTCAGCTCTAAATGCATTAATATCTATATCCAAAAAATTTGGCATATTGTCTTCTATATATTCCTCTATCATGTATATGCTTTTAGGCTCCCTATTGACTTTTATCAAATTCCCCTCAATATTAAAAGTAGCAAATGGCAAATCACATTGTAGACTCTCATCCATGGCAGCACTCCACTTTCTTGATAACAACATTCCATACTGAGGTGGAATGTCAACAACCAATACACTCATAGTAAGTTCTTTGTCAAGACAAGTTGTTAATCTATATGGCAAAGAATTTATAGTGCCTATGATTGTAACTTCTCTTTTATTCATAGCACAATATCTTCCTTGAGTAGTATCCACCTTTAAGCCTAATTCCTTCATTATTTCAAAAGGAATCATAGTATTGGAAGCACCAAAGTCAATCATGCAATTTTTTAACGTTTTACCATTTATTAAAATGCTCAAGAAAAATGGTTCAACATTTCCCAGACACTGATTTACAAAATTATCCAAAAACATTTGAGGAATTTGAGACACAACTACTTTAGCTTCACTATCCTTTACCTTTTCTTTACTACTTTCTTTGGGACTATGGTTTGCATTACACTCATGTCTCACATTTGCACTAGTATTCCCCAACCATGCTAAATCTTTATCTCTCTGTTCAGGGATCCTTAATAATCCAAACAAAGGAGCTTTGACAGTGATTTGTGATAACATTGTAGTCAAATCTATAAAAGAATTAGATGGGCTATCAATTATTGTACTCCTCTTATCATGATGCTTATAAAAAATACTTACCTCACCTTGGTGATTCTTATCACTTGTAATGATTGCTTCTTCAAAACACTATTTGGTGACTCTCAAAATTTGGGATTATTTTCCTTCTTTGGTTCCCACTTTTTATTTGTAATCTTAACCTTTTCAGCAAGGATCTCTTTAGGCTTTATAGCTTCCCCTTTTTTAGGATTAACTCCCTTTATAAACATGCCAACCACCTTATCATTTCCTTCCTTTCTAGCCATGTTTCTAGTTTGTACTTGAGCTATCATGTTTGTAGTAATTTGGTCAATCTCTTCCCTAGAGGGCTTCCTTAAAATGATTTCTTCTTTAGCACTTACCATGTTACACACAATGTCTTCAATGTCACTTTCATCAGAGAACACTTGCTATTGCACTTTATTCTGAAACTACCTTTGCTCATTTATATCTCTGTCATGATCCTCACAGTCAGAATAATCACAATGTGATTCAAACATGTTACACCCTACATTCTCTTGGTCTTCTTGATGTTCCTTACATTTTTCTACTACATTCTAGTTTCTAGGGAAAAACAAGGCTACTGCACAAGATTCAGGAGCAGTGAATTCAGGTTCATCTACTACATTTACAAAGTTTTTAGATAAGGGATCAGGGGTGACCTTGTTGCTTGTATTCTTAGGGGGAGGCAAATTTGGCTGACCATCTTTCTAGGTGGTAGTATAAGGGAAATTTTGTAACCTATTTTGTCTATTGAAATTTGACTGGTAAGGGACCCTATTTTTAGTAGGATTTCTATCATTTTTCACCTGAGGGATATTTAAATTCTTTATAGCATTGAAAACTTGACTTATCTCACTAGGCTCTTACCTTTTTCCACCTCCACCCTTGTTGTCCTCCTTTCTATTTCCCTTATTTCCAAACAATCTAGGGTCATCTCTCTTACTTTCAAGCCTTCCTAAAATTCTCAAATTATTTTCCACATTTATGGCAATTCTAAAAGCATCTCTTAAAGTCCTAGGCTCCTTATCCCTAAGTTGGTATGTCATTTTACCATCAAAAGCATTCAAATAAGTAATCAAGAATACCTTATCATCTAATCACATGGCCTGCATTAGCTTGTACATCCTCTTCTAGAATCTAATGTTAAATTTAGTGACAGATTCATTAGGTAACTTTTTAATATTATTGAATTCACTCAAAATGTAGCTCTGCTTTTGCTTGTCACCACACTATTTTTTGAAATAGTATTCAATATCCTTCCAATCAACAATAGATAATTCAAGGAGTCTTTTAAAACATTCTCTAGCATCTTTAGCTAAGGACTAAACAAACAACTTCATAATAACATCCTCAGCCTCAACCTCATAATCACTCATCATATCAAGAAAACTCCTCAAATGGTCTTCACAAGTTATAGCATTGTTCCTAGAAAATTTAGGCAACCTTTTTCTCATTTCTTTTGGAATAGGATTAGGGTAACTAGGGATTTCATCAAAACATATTTTCCTATAGCCTTCTAATTAGACAGGTCTTCTGTGTAAATCAAGCTTAGGATAATGGTCAATATCTTTCCTCATGTTACCCATAGTATTACTAGTGCTAGCATCACCAAAACAAATTTTATGATCTACTTTATATGAAAATGAGGATATGAAAGGGAGAGGTACCTTAGCAGTATATTGATTTGTATCATTAGATCCACCATCATCTTTAGGCATAGCTGTAGATTGCCTTTTAACATTCTCCAAGAATTTGATCTTATTGTTTATTTCAACTATAGCTGCTTCATTTTTTGCAATCTCCAATTTCTTAACCAAGGCATCCTTTTCTTTTCTTTTCTTTTCTTCTCCATCTTAATATCTGAAAGTGACATGGAATCATGGATCAAAACAATTTTTGCTGGTTCATTAATCTTAACACCAATCTCCTTTTGTTTCCCCTTGTCTTTAACCTCAAAAATATGCCCTACATCCTTTTCTTTGCTATTTTTAGCTTCTAGAGCACTGTAGTTTTTAATCTATTGTATTACAGGTCCTTCTAGGTTCAGGTTTTGAGTTTTCGATAGCTTTTGTTCTTTACTTTAAGTTTTTCAACTTGACCTATAATCTCTGGCTGCCATGCCTTAGCTACTATTTCATTTTTCTTCTTTAGGGTAGCAATTTTCCTAAGTAATGTTTGTTTTGCCTCAAAGGCTTTTGTAATCTTTTCCTCCCTTTCCTTTTGCAATTTTTCATTTATGGCTTCCTTCTCAACAAGTTGCATTCTTAGGACTTCAATCTCATCAAGATCTGGGATAGTGAACTCAGAACTAGTAGTTTTCTCATCATTGAAACTTTCAAGACCTAGATGTTTCGGTGCTACTTTTCCTTGAGAATAGTCAGAGAAGAAAGAATTTGTACTTTGTTGAAAAATATTATTGCTATTCCTTTTTTCTAAATTGGGTGTATTATGTAGCTCTATGGTTTCTTGACCTATCACTTTGGGTGTGCTAAAAAAGTCATCACTAGATAGTCCAGGATGGGATCCAGAACTTTGGCAAGATGATTCCCTTTCCATAGTAGAAAAATGAATGTTCTCTCCCCTCATTACTTGCTCTTGGGGATGATCTTCTTAATGCATATGAGATCTTTTCATAGCCCAATTCTGTCTTCCCCTAGGAGGGAGATCATTTTGTAATTTGATTCCTAGGTTTTTCCTTACATTTACCTACGTGTTTCTTTTGTTTTCCATGATTTTGTGATAACAAATCATCTAAATAATGACACTGGTTAAAATTTTTGAATGGATCACAATTCTTTCACTAAATTCCATAGACAAAATACAAATAACCCTTGAGACCACAAAAAATATCTTCAATAAAAACATCTACCTTAGACTCTACCCAAGTTAAACATAGATCTTAAATAATACACTGGTTTATGACACATAAAGCGTTATTCCCCAACAGAGTCACCATTTTGTTGGTTTTTGAAACTATTGAGCAACAAAATGCTCAATAATAGAATGAAAGTGCTCAAATAATGTAAAAAATTAGCCAATTCTCATAATCAATTACACAAGTAGATCATCTTAACCCAACTTCAATGCAATAGAGGATGGTTTACTTCTCTTTAGGCTCTACTAAACCAAGGTGGGTATACCTAGGGATGATTCTAAAGCAAACTGTTGTATGAAATTATCTTAGTTTCATTCTAATTTTCATCTTCTACCCTTAGGCACATACATAGTTTATCAATTTCTTTGAAGCTCTCAAATCTATATGTATCCCTTATAAGCAGATCTAGTCATAATTCTCCTATAGTTTACAAGTATTCTTGGAATTAGAAGCTATATAAGACTTAGGAAACTATATGTAAATGAGTCGTGACCATCATTACAACCTTGAAAAAAAATAGAATAAGAATGATTTTGAATTTATAATAGTTTTAACATGTAGAGGCAGAATTTACTCTCAATCATCTCTAATTTATAAGACTATTTTATCCTTTCTCCATGGTTATGAGTTAGGTCTAAGCATAGGCTTACCTTGCAAGCATAAAGGTGTAATGATAAAATTTCACTTTTCACTGATCAACGACCCAAATTGTAGCATAAACAAGATATAAAATAACATCACCGTTGATTTTTAGCACATGCAAAATTAAGAACCTAAGTTGTCTACCACATGGGTTGGGCCCATATGATGTTTGTGACATGTCACCATTTGATTCGCTTGCACCAAGGCCCATCTGACAACTCAACAAGTCCCACTTTAAACGATCACTATTAGAATCTAGCTTTACAGTTGTTCACAAGCCCAAGGAATGTATGTACATAAATATAACTAAATCTCACTTTCGCTCCTATGCATTCCTTTTACCTGTAGAACTGTAAAACACTATATGCATTCTTTCAAACCATTCCTTTACACCACACTGGGGTATTATGCTCTTACACCAATCATTAGAATGTAGATGCATAAATCTCAACTCAACACCTTTTTGCTCCTTTTCTCAACTACTTACTCATATTATCATAAAGCGGCACAACACATATCCTTCAAAACCTTTTACAATCACATGCTTAACACAATATCATATGACTAAGAATATCTCTTCAAACCTCTTCTGCTCACCCATTCAACTGTTCACCATGAAGCTGTAAAACCACTCTCAAAGCATAAAAAAGCCTTTACATTTCTTCACTCAAAGATCAAACGTATAATTGGGGAGACTCTAAATGAACTATTATACTATTACAAAAGACAAAAGTGTATGCCGTTAAAACAAAACTTCTTTACGCTCTTACACTACACTATAAAATGCAACCATGGAAACATGTTGAAAAAGGTATTTCTCTCTTCCGTGAAACCCTATACCATAAGACTGTAAAGGGAAAAATTTAAAGAACTTTTCAAAAATTTGAAAGGAGACCTAGGCTTTTTCACACCTAAGGTATCTTAATGGTTGTGTTGAGAGACAAACCTTGAGAATTTAATAAAATTTGACAACACATGAATTAGGGCATGACTAAGGTAACCTAAAATGATGATAATCATGAGGAATGAAACCCTAAGCTATAGAAGACAATGACCTAACTGATTTTTCCCCAAAATTTCAAACTTTTTCTATACTATGAAAAATCAAACCAACAGAAGGAATATACCTAAAAGTCTTGAATCATGAAGAAGCCAAGAAAGTGTTGGAGAAATATCATGAAAAATATGGTACCAATCATGGATCAATAGAATTTGTGGCGCATAAGTGGTTACCATCTTTCTTGAAGAACACATTGTGACCAAGTTTAGGATGCCCTTATTTTTGGTATGTGACAATGAATCCTTCTTCACATCAATTTTCCTTACTCAATGGGCCTTGGAGAATTAGGTGATAATCAAGTTATATTCCAATTACTATATGTAAGGGAATGGAGTTTCCAATTCCACAAATAAAAACCTAATAAATGTCATAAAATACCTACTCACATAGGATCAAAGAGATTGCCACACATAGTTAAAATATCCCTTATGGATTGACTCAATTAGAGTTAGGAATACTCTAGGAACATCTCTCTATTTTTTGGTATATGGTTAAGAGCCTATTTTTTCTCTCAATCTCAAAATTCATGAGAGGATATGTTGAAAATGTTGATAAGGTCTAAGTAATATTGATGAATCTTTTAGAATTGGAGGAGAAGAGAAAAACTACACTAGAACACATGTCAAAGCACCAAGCTATTGGAAAATGTTGGTAAGGAATAGAAGAAACCCAAAAATTACACCAAGTTCTAATGCCTTTGGGTTAACCCCTACCAGATTGTTAAAATTCTAGGGGATAATATTTTCAAGCTGTGTACACGTGAAGGGCAATCAATAGCCAGCTCCTCAAACATTATTTTGAATCCTAAGTAATTCAGAAAAAATAGATCAATTGAGTTTTTTTCTTAGGTTGTTTGTTATGTTTTACTTTTTTTTATCAGGATTCAGTGTGCATTCAAGGATTCCTTAAGCAATTACTAATCTCAATCCTTGAAAGGGGTATTTTTCCATCAAATAAATTAAATAACTTTTTTTCTTATGAGGACTAAATATTGGTGTCATGTGTGGGAAATAGGAGATTCTCAACTACTAACTTAGATTCTAAGTCAATTGCTCTTGATACTTTCTTCTTATAAAGAAATGAATAACCAAGTTTCTTTCAACTTTAGTAGGAGGTAGCTAAGTGTAGTTTCAAAATCTTTGGTTTTAGAAAAGGGTTTCCTCATGATCATACCAATATCAATTTTTGGAAGGTGAGTTTCCTAAAAGTTTTCTAAAATAGGAATTTAGAAGACATCAAAATGACAAGAGTCCAAAAAGCCAAGAACACCACACCTTGATTGCAAAATCAAAGAATGGTCAAGGGGAAAAAGAGGAAAAGAAAATAGGAAAATGAGAAGTAGTGTCATAAATAGGAATTTATCTATAAATAAAGTGGTCAAGAAAGGCTAGCATATTGCAACTGCTACCTTGCTCAACAAAAAAAAATTAAAAGAAGAATGAAGTGGACATATGAAAGCTCTGTAGAATTGGCAAACAAATTACTAAAAATTAAAATGAAAAAAATGACGTATTGTCAAGATCCCTCTAAATGAATTCTTGCATTTGGTCATACAATGATCAAAAGTTTGTTCATGGGGAGATATCAAAACTCATATTAGACATTAATGGATTATTCTATAATTTTTATATACCTATGGTGGTTGGCACTTAGAAAAGTCAACAAAACTAAGATACTAAAAAACCACTGAGCATAAAGATCAAAAGTATGACTTTTGATCTAAGGTCTTCCAATAACCTCTCATGATATTAGGAATTAAATCCTAACTTGATGCATGTTTGAATATTTCTTTTTGATAAAGAAATTCCTTTCTCATTTCTTCCCTTCATTGGGGCTATTGTTTTGTAGCTTCACAATGCATACCCCATTATCATCTTGAAAATGGGGACCCCCTCTTTTTATTTGAGTCATAAAGACCTACTCTCTAGAGAAGGATATCTTCTAAGGTACCACAAAGAGCGTTACTACTCTAGGTATATCCTAGGAGTCTAGTTAGTCATTGTTGTTTCAAATTTTTTAACTGAAAGGGTCAATTTTTCTACTCTAGTGCCCTAGGCACACCCAGTATACTAGCATACCTATGCTAGGAGCACTAACCTTGATCAGGAAGAAGCACCATGTAGAAGTACACAATTAAACACCTTGTATAGGTGCACACCTTGACAAGGTACATAGGTTATTCCCCATTACACTCTCTATTGCCTATAAATATAGTGGACCCCATAGGGGTCCACTCATTGTTACCAAAGAGCTCTAGATCATCATACCATCACATCATCGCACCTCTAAGCCCTCTATAGATGTGATGATCCAAGACCATACAAATACATCTCATTCAAAATAAGTCATTAGTGTAGCATTGCATCCTTGTACGTGCATTAAGTGCACCTCATACACATCTCCCCTTACCACAATACCAATGCTAAGGTGCACACCACTAGGTTGTGTAGGTGTGCAAATACACTAAGTGTGTAGTGTCATATGAACCCCACCTCCAAGGAAGTTAATTTCATAAAAATTAACCCTATACATTTAGGTAGGTGTTCTAGGTATGCTAGGTATGCTAGTGTTCACTTTGTATCCTTTTTTACTTTTGGACCATTTTGTTAGTTTTAACTAGTTTTTTTCCAAATCTTTAAACATCATTTGGGATTCCAAAATGTGGATACACTAATGGGTATCATTTGTAAATTTCATAATAGAATCCTCATCCTCTATAGCGGCAAATATTACCCCCAAACTAGTGACATTCACATTTTAGTGTGTCCCTAAGAAGTCAAGATTCATAGACACACATCTGAGATCTAAGATACCAAACTTGGACACATAGACTAAAATGCATTCCTAGTGTTGTGCAAAAACCCACATGAGAGATATAAAATGATCTCCTCACTTATTTTGAGTTTATTAATGAATGTAGCATAACCTCGGGTGTCAATGTAGTCCTTTGAGTTGATCGTGACATTGGCTCAACACTATGTGCCTAAAGAGAAAGTGGTCAAAAGTATAGTAGGAAATATTTTCTTGGATATCCATATAGATAATAATTATAAGGTCTTTCACCTACCTATCTAAGATCAATATTAGAAGATCACATGTGATATATTAGATAGGTTGTATAGAGAGAATGAATAGGTAGCAAAACACCTAGTGAAAGATAGATACTTTATCATGAGGACCCTAGGCAACAAGAGTAAAGACAAGGTAGACATGACCTGAGAGTACATGATTGATAACATTGGATACAACATCATTCTTTTGAGTAGAGTGATGGGACTTCTTATGTCAATTCATTTTAAGACTTGTATTGTCCATTTTATAGAGACCATTAGGAAGAGGGACCTCAAGATTGACTGAGGGAGTATCATCATTTCTTCCCTAGATGAGAAACTCACTTTAGTTTAGGTGCACCCACAATTCTAGATGATATCATATATGGTCTACTTACTGGAAGCTAGAGTGACCAATTAGTCAAGATTGGTAAGGAGGGGAAGCCTCTAAGACCCCAATGCATGGCCCTACATAGTGTACCCATATATGGTAAAGAATAAGCTACCGGATAAGAGCCTAGAATACATATTGGTGAGTGATGTCTTCATTTTTCTATAATCTAGTTCATTGAAGGGGATTATGTGAATAGGTTGTACATGGAAGATGGGGCCAATGTGACATAGGTAGGTGGATATTTTATCTAATTCAACATGTTCATATATATCCAAGACACACAAAATCTCCTATGCCCCAAGAAGCTTCCACATTATCCATTAGATAGACTTGTGCTTTTGGAGATTTCTTGATAGTTAGCTTTCACATACGAGAGAGTTTAGAAGATGCATATAAAGACATGGGTGTGGACGATCACCACTAGGCCCTATGAGGTAAAGTAGAAGAAAGAAATCCCCACCTATAAGGTGGAGTGGGCGAAATATCCTCTAGAGGACTATCCAGTCCTACAACCAAATTTTGATAACATTGGGATGATTCATCATGTTATAGGAAAGGAGTTTTCTTAGATGTCATTATTTTAGATCACTTGTTGAACTATATAGATGGCTACAAATTTTTAATAAGGAAATTTTTAGAATGAATAATGATGATATTCCTATAGGGGAGTATCTTAGAAATGTTGGAGAGATGTTATAGTGATCATATATTGCATTCAAGGAAGTGTTTGTCATTGATGTCAACATACATGTTATTCTATAGAGACTGACAGAGAAGTGGATAGAGATGGACATTGCACAATTAAGGACATGTTCTAAAAAGTGTCTTGATTATGTGGCTAAGTGTACATGTAGAAATATGAAGATAGTTGATAGTTATTCAAGACTGATCAAAGACACCATTTAGGAAATGTTCCTTATAAGCAGTTACTAATGTTTTGATCATATCTCCTAATAGAGATAGAATCTAGCAAAGTTTAGTTTTACAAAGGTAAAATACATAATGAAGATGTAGTGATCAAATGTGCACATTCTAATGTTGCATGTTTGAAGAGTAGTAAACATTGTAAGCCAATTGTATTATGAAATTATGAAAACACATAAAGTTGTAATGTAAGGTGTAGGTATTATCTTAATGTGGTCCTATATTGAAATTGTAAATTGAGAAATCCTTAAGGCCTACTCAATAATTAGTTTTAGAACTTGGTATAAAGGAAAGATATTTTCCTTGTCATAAGTGCGTTATTAAAGTGTATGAATGTGTAATGCAAGTATGCGAACTTTGATGTAAGATCTAGTGAACCTTATATTGAATATATGTTGATGAGATAATTGTTTGGTGTGATTAAGGTACAATGTTTTGATAGAGAGACTATATTTGGAAAATAGGTTGTGCATAATTGTCTATTTGTATTATTCTATGAATGATATTACTAAGATAAGTTGGATAGTGAGTTTAGTAGTCTTGCCCCTGAAGCTATTTGGACAGTGGGTTCTTCTTCCTTCCACAAATCCTAACAAGGTTGGAATCTCCTCATAGGGATTCAAAGTCTCCTAATAAGGACTAATATGTTTTGAATGTAATTCACTAACTCCTAACAAATTCCATCCTCTTGTAAGGAACTTATATATTAGGAAATCATTTTGTGAGTACCATCCCCAATGGGGTTTTCCACTAATCAAGGGTTCCCCTAGTCAACAAATATGGTGTTATTGTGTATGGTGATCTTTATATGGTTGTTTCACTTATTGATTACATGTTTCATATTTAATGAGGTTAAAAAAAGTTATTTTAATTGGATAATTGATTCACCCCCCACCCCCCATCATCCCCCTCTTAGTTATATTGGTGGACTTTACTTTCTAACAATTGATATCACATCATTAGGTCCTTGAAGGAAAATATTAACAATTTAAGGAGATCTATGGTGATACATTTTAGTAAAGAAATTATGAAGTTTAATTGAGCTAAATATGACAATTGGAAAGAGAAGCTAAAGACACATTTGTTATGCATGGGTACAAGATATTGGCTAATCACTAAAAATGAGAAGGAAATAGATCATGAAGAAAAGATTGGATCATGCAAATCAAAGAGATTTGGTTATGTGTAATATGGTTACTAGGGAAGAACTTTTGATAGCTCTTGCTAAAAATGAGTATTGTCAGGTAAAATCATTAAATTCAGCATGTAAAATTTAGAAAGCTTTGGAATCTACATTCAAAAGTTATAAGCATGATAGAAAGGTTAGATTATAAAGGATAGTAATAAGATCAGTTAGATAGTGAGTTTAGTAGTCTTAACCCTGAAGTTGTTTGGACATTGGGTCCTTTTTCCTTCCACAACTCCTAACAGGGTTGGAATCTGCTCACAAGGATGTAAAGTCTTCTAATAGGGACTGATATGTACTGAATGTAATTCATTGACTCTTAACAAATTCCATCCTCTTCCAAAGAAACGTATATATTAGTACATAATTTTGTGAGTAACATCCCTATCAGGGTTTTCCTAGTTAACAAATCTGATGTTATTATGTATGGTGATCTTTCTACAGTTGTTGTACTTGTTGATTGCATTTTTTAGATTTAATGAGGTTAACAAAACTTTTTTCAATTTGATAAATGATTCCCCCCCCCTCTTAGTTATCTTAGTGGACTTTACTTTCTAACAATTGGTATTAGAGCATCATGTCCTTTTAGGAAAATCTTAATAGCTTAAGGAGATCTATGGCAAGTTATTTCATAAAAGAAATTATGAAGATTAATAGAGTTAACTATGACAATTGGAAAGAGAAGATGAAGACATGTTTGTTATGCATGGGTCCAAGATATTGGTCAATCGCTAAAAATGAGAAGGAAATAGTTGATGAAGACAAGCTTGAATTTTGTACATTAGAGAGATCTATTTATGTGTAATATGCTTACTAGGGAAGTAATTTTGATAGCTCTTCCTAAAAATCATTATAGTCAGGTAAAATCTTTAAATTCATCATGTAAAATGTGGAAAGCTATGGAATTTAGTTTTGAAGGTTATAAGCATGTTAGAAAGGTTAGATTGTGAAGGATAGTACTAAGATCAGTTGGATAGTGGGTTAAGTGGTCTTGCCCCTAAATATGTTTGGACAATGGGTCCTTCTTCCTTCCACAACTCCTAGGATGGTAGGAATCTCCTCATAGGAATTCAAACTCTTCTAATAGGGACTCATATGTATTGAATGTAATTCATTGACTCCTAAAAAATTCCATCCTCTTGCAAGGAACTTGAATATTAGTACATAATTTTGTGATTACCATCCCTACTACGGTTTTCCCTCTGATCAAGGGTTTTCCTAGTTAACAAATCTAGTGTTATTGTGTATGGTGATCTTTCTACATTTTCTGGACTTATTGATTACAAGTTTTAGATTTAATGAGGTTAAAAAAAGTTTTTGTAATTGGATAACTTATTCACCCCCGCCGTCCCCACCTCCCTCCTCCCCCTCTCAATTATCTTGGCAGAATTTAGTTTCTAACAATTGGTATTAGAGCATCAGGTCCTTGAAGGAAAATAACACTTTAAGGAGATCTATGGCAAGTCATTTCATAAAAGAAAGTATGAATTTTAATGGAGTTAACTATAATAGTTTGAAAGAGAAGATGAATACACACTTGTTATGCATGGGTCCAAGATATTGGCTAATCACTAAAAATGAGAAGAAAATAGTTGATGAAGACAAGCTTTAATCTTGTATATTAGAGAGATCTATTTATGTGTAATATGTTTACTAGGGAAGCACTTTTGATAGGTCTTTCTAAAAAGGAGAATGGTCAAGTAAAAAAATTTAATTCAGCATGTGAATTTTGGAAAGCTTTGGAATCTACTTTAGAAGGTTATAAGCATGCTAGAAAGGTTAGATTGTGAAGGATAGTACTAAGATTTGTTGGGCAGTGAGTTTAGTGGTTTTTCCCTTGAAGTTTTTGGAAAGTCAGTCATTCTTCTTTCCACAAATCCTAATAGGGTTAGAATCTCCTCACAAGGATTCAAAGTCTCCTAACAGGGATTGATATGTACTTAATTTAATTCATTGAATCCTCACAAAATTCATACTCTTGTAAGGAAATTATATATTAGTACATAATTTTGTGAGTGTCGTCCCCACTGAGGTTTTCCCTCTAATCAAGGGTTTCTCTAATTAATAAATCTAGTGTTATTGTGTATGGTGATCTGTCTATGGTTTTTGCACTTGTTGATTACATGTTTCAGATTTAATGAGTTTAACAAAAGTTTTTCTAATTGGATAACATATTCATCTCCCCTCCTCCTCTTAGTTATCTTGGTGGACTTTACTTTCTAACAATTGGTATCAAAGCATTAGGGCCTAAAGGAAATTAGAGCTTAATACCTTAAAGAGATTTAGCCATTTCAGAATAGAAAGTATGAAGTTTAATAGAGTTAACTATGGAAGTTAGAAAGAGAAGATGAAGACACTTTTATTATGAATGGGTCCAAGATATTGGTCGATCACTAAGAATGAGAAGGAAATAGTGTTTTCCAATTTTTAGTTCATCCCATTTTGCTTTAGGTTGAAGTCAAGTCAATGTGTCAATGTTGAGTCTATGAATAGAGTGCCCCTCAGATGATGTCTCATCTCATCACCCCCTTTAAAGATAACCTATGTGGGAAATCATGTAACCATTGCAATGGTCAAGGGCTAGGTGATTTAGGGTTTGGTGGGTTGGTTATAAGCATCTCCTTGATGAGAAGGTCTCTAAACTCCAATTGTTCATCATCTAAATATTCAAAAGGATTTTGAGGAATGATTTCTACAGTGGTTTCCATTTCAATGGAAGATGTCATAGGTGATCAAGCACAAAATATAGGGAAAATATTTTTTTCAATTGAAGACCAAGTTATAATCCTCAGATATACTAAAATATAAACGCAAAAAAAAATGCATCGTTGATATGTTACATGAATGGCCTAGATGTGATCTTAATAGCTATGTAGATGGTTGCAAAATTCAATCAATAAAAGCAATGCACATCATTGGTCAATTGAGAAATCATTCCTTTATGTATGTTAAGTAGTCATGATGTGAGGATAACTAGTATAATTAGATCAAAAGTTTTTGCAACATCACAAATAGTTAAACTCAACCTAAAGTGAAGACTAGTGAACAATTGTAAAGCCAAGTGTTGAGTATCCCAATCTTATGATATATACTGTAGTCATAGCATCATGGGTGTATGTTTTCAATTTTTTGATCTTACAATCATCCTATTGTCATGAAATCGTAAGTGTCTCATGGTAAATGGAAAGTGGTATGATGTTACGATAAGTTGAAGGGTGTATAAGCATAAAGGATTAAAGGGGAACCCATGAACATACAAAAATAGAAGGGTTACGATCTTACAATAAATGGAGAATTGCATAAGCCTAAAGGCTACTAAGGAAACTTTCAAAGATACAAAGGAAAGGATCATAAGAAGGGAAAAGTTAAAGCTGAGTGGGGCCATGCACATGAGCATAAAGAAATTGAGCACATGCCAATTAAATCTTTCAAAGATATGAAGAGTAGTGGATAGTGAGATTGCAAGGGAAAACCATGAGATCTTCCAAAGCTATGAATTAATTCTAATGTATGATCATAAGTGGTAAGATAAAATCTACTTTCTAAGTGTTGAAGCTGTGACAGATAGCAACAATTAAGTCAAATAGTTATCGGACCATCATGAGGAGTTAAGGATGACTTTTGGTTAAGGTAGTGAAGTAGTGAAAGTTCTTCATCACATCATCACTGGCATTTAGGAGTAACTTGATGTTAAGGTTGTGAGGAAGAAATGATTTCACATGTATCCCTATGGGCCCTTATTTGGTTTCCAAGTGATGTCAAACGATGAACCTCCCCGTCCATCAAATCTTAAAAGATCAATGACTATCACTTTCTCACTTTAAAGAGTTGCAAATGAAATAAAAAAAGAAAGAATGTGAGAATTTAACATGTGGAGATGGTAGGAATGAACTCATCTATGGGCTAAAAAATGGAATTCTTTAGAATAAGTTGTTTAGATGGCATGATCATGTTGGTTGGAGTTTCTAACTATTCTAAAAGACCTTCGCTTTATGGAAGATGTTGATCAAAATTAGATCAATGCCTATCACTTTCTTTCTTTCCAAAGATTCATGAAGAATAACCAAAGCAAGAATGTGAGCATTTAACACATGTCTTAGTGGATCCATGAAGGAAGTCATAAAGGAAAAGTAGGGAAGATTTCTAGGTTTTAATCATGATCGTTGATTTAAGATCAATGGCCAGAATTCAAACATAATGTTATGCAAAAATTACACGGATTTGGTGTTGACAGCAAAATACAAAGGGGATGAATATCTTTATAGGGTTTTTTGGAACTGCATAAAGATAAATAGTCACCAAGTGTTCTCAGGGGTGCTATGGGATTAGATTCACTGCTGGGAAAGAGGCCAAGGGTCAATATCTTTTCATATTTTAATCATATTTTCTTTCCATTATATGACTATTGAATTACCAAGTGATGAAGGGGTTTAATAGCCAAGGCTATAAATGTAAATTCTTCTAATAATGTTAAGTTTAGAAAACTTGATGGTGAATTGGTCTTGTAGTTCCATCTACCTACATTTGATGTTAACGTTTTGTTGTTCCACTTAGTTTTAAAGTACTTTCTGCATGAAAAGATGAAAGATGATTGTGTATAGCTGTTATCTCCTTTTGACTTCTATTTCATCATGGTGTTAGTAGTATAAGTAATTTCATTTGCTATCCATATATTACTATGTTTCTTCTCATCTTATTATTTTTCTTTGTCAGGGTTAATAATCATGATTGCATAAGTAGAGATATATTGTAGTTATAACCTAAATAGAAGTATTGCAAGATAATTCATGAAAAAAATTCCATTGGGGGTTGTGAGTTATCCAAATCCATTTTTCTTGATTTGTTTGTTTATACAGGAAATTTGGTTAGCCTTTACTACTCTCAAGTTAAGAGCTTAGTCTGCCATAAACTTTTGATATAAGAAAGACATATTCATTACACATTATTGCAATTCCTAAGGGAGCTATACCTTCTAATTTATATGGAGGTGATAAAGTGCATACACTAACCCATATTTTGGTGGCATCCTTTTTTTTCTCCAAACCTTGGGTATTAGAAGAGTCAGGTTGTAAACCATAAAAGGAGAACAAATTGTTAACAAATAGTTTTTGGCAACTAGACTGGGGAAATTCAAAATGAAAGATCTCCAAAGAATTTCCCTTCATGATTTTTTTCACTCTAATTCCATATATATTTTGAGTTGCAATATAGGTCATGTGGAGGTGAAGTGTCTTCCATAAGAACCTAATAATATTTTTACAGCCTCAACCTACTAGAAAAGGAGAAGCTTACTCAAAGTTGAAGACTAGTAAAGTTTCCTTGATCACGAGGGTTAAGGTAAACTCAAAACACCATTTTCTAAGTAGTTGATTCTGTTAGGATTAAACATCATATAGAAATAAAAATTACATGCAAATATAACCAATATCATAAAATAATAGATCACACAAAAAAGAACACAAGACACCAAGATTTAACGTGGTTCACCCAAACCCTAGGCTACATCCACCAAACAACATATTTGATATTATTATGATCCAATGATTATGACCTAATTACAATCTCTAATCACCTTATAAAAAAATCCATAACCCTAAGCCCTTTTATAAAAATACTTTTACTGCTTTAGGGTTATAATTAATAATTACATTTCAACTAAACTCGATAAAATAGGGTCCAAATTTTTATTTTTTATGAAGTATGTATAGTAATTTCCTAATCAGTCACCATAAACTGACAAATTCATCCTAAATTCCAAGTATACTAGGAGTGCCAAGGAAAGAGGAAGGATTGACCCAGTATACAAGGAACTCAAAAAGGACAACTTTCCTATTCTAGAAGTTATTTTTAGAAAGGGAAGAGTGCTTACAAGGGAATCTATGGCTTAGAAACTCCAAGAATCTCTCTTGCCTCCAGTTGTTTCTACAAGAACAAGGAGAAGTCAGTATTCTTCCCCTCCTATTGCTAGAACTTTTATTTCTCCTATTTGTAATTCTTTGTTGTTGCATGGTGTAACACTCCCTATTTTAGTCACTTTACCAAATCATATCATTGTAGCAATAGCTATGGTAGTCCCTTAGGGAAATGCAATTGGTCCACTAAACCTTGGAGCTAATAATGAATTTCCAAGAGCATTAAGAAAAAAATTCCCAAGATTCAATGGTGATGGCACAATCTCTACAAAACAACACCTAAGTACTTTTCATAAAGCCTATGGTGTGGTGAACCCTCAATATGAAGATGTAGCAGTCAAGATGTTTATAAATACTCTTGTAGATAATGTTATTGATTGGTTCCAATATTTACCTACAGGGTGCATCATAGATTGGAATCACATGAAGAAAAGGTTTGAAGAACAATATAAAAGTATAGAAGATGCACAAGTGTTGTTGCTACAATTGGCATAAATGAAGAAAGAATCATTTTCTTCTATGAGGGGTTTTAATGAAAGGTTTAGCAAACTCATCAAGAGAATACCTACTACAAGTACACCAATAGAAGAAAATAAGAAGACCTAAATCATCTCTATGCCTCTTGATCTAGGGTATCAAATTAGGAGAGAGAGAATGTAGAAAATTTACAAGTTACTCAAATGTTGGCTGTGGAGATGGAAGATGCCATGATAGCCTTTGGTAAGTAGAAAAGAGAACTTCAATTTGGAACCATAGCTAATGCATCTAGCACTTCAAATCATATAGATGCCATGCTCCAAAATTTGTCTAATGAGGTATTTCATTGAAGAAACAAATCAATAGGCCTATTCATTCTTTTCATTAGCCTTATCAATAAGGTTCTAGACATCCAAATGGAGATAAGACTTTTTAAATACCACCTACTCAACAAAGGTTAGCAATTGAGGCTACTCCAAAGAGACAAAACATTTGTGTTTTCCACTTAAGGGTAGATCATGATGGGGATACATGTGCTGAAATTATCAGGTATAAATAGATGGTAGACAATAAAGAACAAATAGTAGAATATTCAAAAAGTGAAGATGATCATACTCCTTGTGCTGACTCTAAAAAAATTTATTTGCAGTATGAATTAGATTTAGAAGCTAGAGGAATTGTTTTGCAACTCTAGATGGACCTCAATTGACAATCATGACTAAGGTTAGAAGAATAAGAACCAAACCTCCAATTTAGTGCTTGCTAAAAATCATGCATCATTAAACAAAGACGATAAAGATAGTGGCATGGTACCTTTAACTTTACAAAAAGAGCACATAGGTAAGTCATCTAATTTCTTTGATATAATACAATACTGTGAAGAGGTAAGAATTCAAATATCTCCACTAGATTACTTGAATTATAATCCTAATCAATTGCAAAGGTTATTTGAGCACTTTAATAATAAATATGGTGGACATGTTAGTATTAATGTTAACATTGATCATCAAAAAAAAGCTAGTAATAGTGGAACTCCTTTGGCTAATGAAGATATTGCACTACCTAAATTGTTTCAAGAAGAAAATACTATTGTCTTAGCTACTTCTCCCAATCAAAAAGTTGACCCTTTTTACATTTCCTTGTATATTAATGGGAATAGGTTGAGTAATTGCATCATAGACTCATGGGCTTCTGATATGTGATGCCTACCTCTATATCTAAAGCTTTAGGTCTACCCCTAACTAAAACTTTTGGTTGTTGTTACTTGATGGATACAAAACAAGTATCCTTGCTTGGACAGATAAAAGATGCTTAAGTTTCCCTAGTCGCCTATCCTTCCAAGAGACTTAAACTCACCATTCTAGTGGTATAAATCCTTGCAAGTTATGGAATTCTCCTAAGTAGAAATTTTTCAGGGACATGGAGTGAGAAATAAAATTGGACTAGTCCTATGCCATCATCCAAGTTGGAGACAAAAAGCTGAAATTAATACCAAAAGAAAAGGAAACGTTCACTATTGTGAAATCAGATGATCCTACGAACCAAATATTATAGTAGGAAATTTATTTTGGAATCTATATGCTATTCTCTGATACCCTTGATATTCAAGAAGAATTAGAGAAGACTAATGGTGAGCAATTGTGGACCCTAGAATATGATGGTAGTTGTGCTAATGTTGGTTTAGGTGTAGGAATGGTTTTGACATCACCTAGTGGAGAAATCACTTGTTTGGCATGCAAGTTGAATTTCAAGAATACCAACAATATTGCAGAGTATGAACCCCTTATCCTTGGAATAATTGCAGCAAAACAAAAAAGGGTCAAGATACTCACAGCTCAAGGATATGCATAATTGGTGGTAAGGCAAGTGAAGAACTAAAATGTAGTAAAGAACCAAATATTGAAAAACTATTGTAATAAGGTGTGGAATGATATTGAAAGTTTGGATGCTTTATCAATTATAATAGTACCAAGGGAATTGAATTCAAGAGTTGATTCTTTGGTAGTCTCTACATCTTTGCTCCTACCACATCTTGACTTCAAAGATCAAATATATAAATTGGAAGTTCTATTTAGGTCCAATGTTCTTGATAATGAAGATTCTTGGTAGGTGTTTGATGATGAAAAACACATACAAAAATTCATTGAAGGAGAAAAACCTTTTGCAAGCATGTATTTTGAAGAAAGCACTAATCCAAGTGGTAAACCATTGATATATTGCAAAAGAAAACTAGGGCCAAATATAATCCAATTCTAGGTAACAAGATCACATCCCATGTCATTTCTTTGGAAAATATTTTAGATAAACATGACGCATACATTAAGAGAGAAAGAGATAAGAAAGAAAAATCTTTTGGTGATTGTCCTAATGGATTTAGTGTTGAGAAAAGGAGATATGTAAACATAAAGGACTTAAAATATGTAATTCATGATGATGTTTTGTATAAGAGAGATATTGATGGTTCATTTCTAAGATGTGTTGACAAGGAGCAATAAGAGAGGCTCTTAAAGTCTATTCATAATGAAGCACATGGAGGACACTTCTCTTCTATTCAAAATCTTAAGAGAATGCTACTATTGGCCTAGTATGTTTAAGGATGCATATGAGTGGGTTTCCAATTGTGATAAATGTAGGATGTTTACTAGTAAATCTCAGCTAGTTGCCTTGCCTCTTAGGCTATTGGTGATTGAAGCTCATTTCAATCAATGGAGTTTGGATTTTATAGTCCCAATCAATCCTCCTTCTAGTCAAGGAAATTCTTCTATCCTAATAGCCATAGATTATTTCAATAAATGGATGGAAGCCAAACCTATGAAGAAGACTTCATTAGGCGGGGTATGCGAGTTTCTCAAAGAGCATATACTGGTTAGATTTGGAGTTCTTGTCAAATTGATAATAGATAATGCATCTTATTTTTCTTTTTTAGAGATTGTTGAGTTGTGTTATGAAAATGGTATCCAATTTGGTCATTCCTCTTATTATTTTCCTCAAGTGAATGGGGAGGCTAGATCTAGCAATAAGAGTCTAATTAATATCCTGAAGAAATTGGTCTCAAATAATCAGAGAAGTTGGCACAAGAAGATACATGATTCTTTATGGGTAGATAGGACTACACCTAAAAGAGACCTTAGCATCTCATCTTTTGAGTTATTTTATAGAGTAGAAGCTAACTTTCCATTGCCTCTAGATCTTTCCACTTGTAAATTGAAGATTATGATTGAACATGGTATATGAAGAGATAAATTGGAAAAGAGAATTTTGTATCTCACCAAATTGTAGGAAGAAAGAGAAGAAATGGTAGATAAAATAATTGAACATCAAGGGAGAGTTAAAATGTTATTTGATAAAAGAGCAAGACCAATGAAATTTGTGGAAGGTGATTTGGTCCTGTTGCAGGATAAGAGCCATGAACCAAGAGGAACCCACTCCAACTTTTAGTCTTTGTGGAAAGGACCATTTCAAATCATGCAAGTGAACCAGAACAACTCTGTGAAGTTGCCATATCCCACTAGAGAATGCCTACCATGTTCTTATAATGGGAAGGATTTCAAGTTGTATCAAATGCAAGGTTGAAGCACGTAACCCCTACATAGTAGTTAATTAGGTAGGTTTTTCTTTTATACGACTTGCTTTAGCTTGGTTTCTCACTTTCTTAGTTTTTGTTGGTTTCCTAGATTAGTCTATTCTTTGTTTTCCCAAGTTGTCACCCTATTTTAAGAAACTAGAGATTTCTAAGATCCTTTTAAGTATTGTCATGCTTAATCCCCAAATAGAGCTAGTTGTTGCCCAATTTTTAGTTCATTCCATTTTGCTTTAGGTTGAATTCAAGTCAATGTGTCAATGTTGAGTCTATGTCTAGAGTACCTCTAGGATGACCTCTCTTCTCATCACCCCCTTTCAAGGTAACTTATGTGAGAAATCATGTAATCATTGGACTGGTAAAGGGCTAGGTGATTTACATTTTGGTGGGTTAGTTTTAAGTGTCTCTTTGATGAGAAGAAGGTCTACAAACTCTAATGATTCATCATCTAAATATTCAAAAGGATTCTAAGGACCGATGTCTATAGTTGTTTTCATTTCAATGGAACATATCATAGGTGATCGAACTTTGAATATAGGGAAAATAGTTGTTTCAGTAGAAGACCAAGTTAAAATCCTTAGATATACTGAAATATAAATGCAAGAAAACATGCATCATTGATCTATCACGTGAATGATCTAGATGCAATCTTAATAGCTACATAGATGGTTAGAAAATTCAATCAATCAAAGGAATGCATGTCATTGGTTAGTTGAAAATTCATGCCCTTAAGTATTTTAAATTGTGATGATGTAGGCATAACCACTACAGTTACATTAATTTTTTTTGCAACATTACAAATAGTTAAAGTTAACCCAATGTGAAGGCTACCAAAGAATTGTAAAGGCAAGTGTTGAGTATCCTAATCTTATGATATACCATACAGTCGTAGCATCATGGGTATGTATTTTAAAGTTTTTGATCTTACGATCATGCTATGTCATGTTATCATAACTGTCTCATGGTAAATGGAAAGTGATACAATGGTATGATAAGCTCAAGGGAATATAAGCATAAAGGATTGAAGCGGAACCCACAACCATATGAAAATAGATGGGTTATGATCTTATGATAAATGGAGAATCACATAAGCATCAAAGCAAATAAGGATACTTTTGAAGCTATGGAGGTAAGGATCATAAGATTGTAAGTAGGGAAATGTTAAAGCTAAGTGGGTCTAGGCACATGAGCATAAAGAAATTAAGCACATGTTAATTAAATAATTGGAAGATACAAAAAGTAGTGGATCATGAGATCAAAAGGGAAAAACATCAAAGCTTTTGAAGCTACAAAGAAATGCCAGCATATGATCATAAGTGGTTAGATAAACTCTAGTTTCTAAGTTGCAAAGGTGTGAGAGACAACAATAGCCAAGTCAAACAATTATTGCACCATTGTGAGGAGTTAAGGCTAACTTCTAGTTAAGGTAGCGAACCAACAAAATTTCTTCATTACATCATCACTAACAGTTAAGAGTAACCTAAGGTTAAGGGTGTGAGGAAGTGATGATTTGACACCTATCCCTATGGGCCCCTCTTTGGTTTCCAAGTGATGTCAAAAAATCTTAAAAGATCAATGCATATCACTTTCTCTCTTTATAGAGTTGCACGAGAAATATCCAAAGTGAGAATGCAAGCATTCAAAACACGGAGATGGTAGGACCAGACTCAACCATGGGCCACAAAAAGGAATGTGTCAAAATAAGTTTTTCAAATGGCATGTTCAAGTTGGTTGGACTTTTTGACTGTTCTAAAAGATCTTCACTCTATGGATGTCATTGATCAAAACCAAATTAGTGCTTATCACTTTCTTGATTTTCAAAGATGCATGAAGAATAACCAAAGTGGGAATGTGAGCATTGTACACATGTCTTATTGGACCCATGAAGGAAGTCATAAAGGAAAAGTAAGAAGATTTCTAGGTTTTAATCATGATCATTGATTTAAGATTGATGGCCAAGATTCAAAATTGTTGTGACCGTTGAGATACAAAATACATGGATTTGGCATTAACAAAAGAATATGAAGGTAACAAATATTTTCACAAGGTTTTCTAAAACTATATGAAAATAAATAGTTGCTAGGTGTTCTTAGGAGTGTCATGGGATCATATTTACCACTAGGAAAGAGGCCATTGGTCAATATCATATTACAAATTAGATATTTTCATGTTTTAATCATATTTTCTTTCCATTATATGATTGTTGAATTACCAAGTGATGAATGGGTTTAATAGCCAAGGATATAAATGTAATTTCTTCTAATAATGTTAAGGTTAGAAAACTCGATGGTGAATTAGTCTTGTATATGTTAAGGTTTTGTTGTTCCACGTCTCTTTAAAGTAGTTTATGTATGAAGAGTTGAATGACAATTGTGTGTAGCTCTATTATCTTCTTTTGAATTCCATTTCATCATGGTGTTAGTAGTATAAGTAATTCCATTTACTATCCATATATGAATGTGTTTCTTCTCTCTTTCTTATTGTTTTTCTTTGTTAGGGTTAACAATCATGATTGCATAAGTAGAGGTAGATTGTAGTTATAAGATAGATAGAAATGTTGCAAAATAATTCCATAATAACATTCCATTAGGGGTTGTGAGTTATCCAAATCCATGTTGCCTAAGTTGGTTGTGTCTACAAGAAATTTTGTTAGCCTTTACTATTCTCAAGTTAAGAGCTTATTGTGTCATAAAATTTTGATCTAAGAAAGACATATTCATTGCACATCATTGCAAGTCCTCAGGGAGTTATACCTTGTAATTCAGAGGGAAGTGATAGAATGCATACACTAATCCATTTTTTGGTGACATCCTTTTATTTCTCCAAACCTTGGGTATCAAAATAGTCAGATTGTAAACTGCAATAGGAGAACAAATTATTAACCAACAAATAGTTGATGTTGATGAAGACAAGATTGAATCTTGTACATCAAAGAGAAATTTTTATGTGTAATATGCTTACTGGGGAAGAATTTTTGATAGCTTTTCGTAAAAATGAGTACAATCAGGTAAAATATTTAAATTCAACATGGAAAATTTAGAAATCTTTGGAATCTATTTTTTAAGGTTATAAGCATGCCAGAAATGTTAGATAGCAAAATTTGATATATTTATTTCAAGAAGCTAAAATGATTGAAGATGAATTTGAAAGAAATTATTTTGGTAGAATATCATAAATTGTTGCAAGAATAAAGGCTCTTAATGGAAAGAAGGATGAAGATGAAATTGTATGGAATATTTTGAAAACTTCGACACCTACATATAAGAAGATAGTATAGATGATTGAATAGGTTATACCATGTACAAATAATTTAACAAAAGAAATTCTTCTTGGAAGATTGGAATTAGCTGAGATTAGTTTGAAACAAAGTGGAGATCTTCCTAGGATTGAGATTCCTTTCATTGCATTGAGTGTTTGACATAATTTAACAAGAAGTGCAAGTACTAGTAGAGACTATACTAGCAACAGTCGAGGAAAATCAAAAGAAGACAAGAAGATTGAAGAAATAACTGACTTACTTGTGAGAAGAGAACCTAAAGGTAAGAAAATATTTAAATTTCAAACTTGTAATGAATATGGTCACTATGCTTCAAAGTTCCCTAAGAGAGTAAATAAATATATAAGGTTCAAGCCTAGGAAGAATAGAAACTATTTGTATGCAAATGATGGAGATTTTGAAGGTAGTATGGAAATATTTTTTAGTGAAAGTGATGAAATAGGATTTGTTGCTATAAAGGAGGAAATTCCTAAAAAAGAAGAAGTCAGAGAAGAAAGTTCCCTAGTATCACAAGTAGGCAAGAAGAAATCTGATTGGATCATAGATAGTGGTTGTTCACAACATATGATTAGATAGATGAACAAGTTCATTAAATTCAACAGTTATGATGGAGGAATTTTTAGAGTTGGAAATAATGTAGTATGTCACACAAAATAAATAGGATCTATTACTCTTGATGGGAAAATTAACACTGGTGATACTTATTTAGTTGATGGACTAAAACATAATATTTTGAGTGTTGGGCAGTGAGTTGACAAGGGATATCGATTGCAATTCATAGAGATGACATGTATTATCAAGGATAAAGATGGTTTGATGATTGGTACTAGAAGAAGAACAACATGTAATGTTTTATCAATTGAATCCTACTAAAATTAAATGTATAGTTGCTAAAGTTTATAAAAGTTGGTTATGGCACAAGAGGTTTTGTCACATAAACTTTGATAATATTTTGAAGATTAGTACTATGCTTTTTGTTATAATTTTTTTTGGAATAAGTATATGGGAAATGAGATACTAAGAGTGGGGGTGAATCAGGATCTTAAACTTTTAACTTCACAACTAATTTCATAAATCCATGCCTAATTCATCTCATATAATAGATCTACCATTAAAATTGAAATGCTGAAACATAAATGAAATATATCACATCCATGAAATATTTCAACACATAACATAATGATTTTTTTACCCAAAAATACTTCAAGATAAAGGTAAAATTGGGGTGGGGATGAAACCCACAAATCTTCACTATTGCAATAATAAAGTTAACTTTTTAGGGTTACAATGTTTGATCATAAGATATGATTTACCCTATGAGGAATCTTCCCTATTAAAATATTAAGAGACAATTTGGTCTCACCTTGTTAAAGGATTTCACACTCACAATGAAGTAAGGACTATGTTAGGAGGGTTACATAGTTATGTTAAGACAACTATGTTAAGAGATTTACCCTATCTCAATTAACAATAACTGATTTAGTACCTGACCCTTAGTTTTCTCTGTAAGATGATCTTGGGTCTCCTCTTTTTTATATCTCTAACCTAATCTACTAATGTGATAAATTTTTGAAGTCATTCACTACTATGATTGTTCTCTTTGATCTACTTCCAAACTTCATCTTCACTCCTTCATATGCACATACATTTATACACATCTCCTCATGCACACATATAAGGATACTTATTTTTCTCTCTACACATGATTCTAGCATTATAATCCCCCTTAAATAGATGTTATGTGAAGGTTCTACATCTTGATCAATGATTTATACTTCATCTTTTTCCATTTCTATCCCATTTTTTGATTGGTTGAATTGCATGCCTTGGGTTCATTACCTTATGAAATGAAGTGAAATCATCTTCTTAGTTGGCTCTAAAAATATTGAATATCATAGAAAAGTCAGCCAAAATGGTTTACATATGTATCTGTACCATTACAAACTTATATGTAAAATATGAACTACTTAGCACATGAATGCTCTAACACTCGGTCATGTATACTTCTTCATGTTGTCACTTAGCTTCTATATTCATATTTTCTTAGTACTTAATAACTTTTAAACATGCTTGGTCTCAACAATATTTCTTGGTTGTAACTATATTGCTCAGTCACTACTGAATACTAGGCAATCACTATCCTTCTTGGTATAAGTATTGTATGCTCGACCTTTACTAGATAACTTAGTCATATTAATGACCTTATAATCTTTTCTATTAAATGACTAAGTGTTTGGATAATAATTGACAACATAGACTTAGAGATCAACAATCTCCCCCTTTGACATTAGTGGAAAAAATACTTTTTCATGAATAGAATAATTATTTCTTTTGAAAAAAAATGAGTACTCCCCCTGAGACCATAGTTTGATCATGTATGATTTGATATTTGATGTTTGATTTGTCCATTGCTTCTCCTTGTTCTATTATTTCATATCCCCCTTATTTCTATCACTCATAGAACTTGGCGTTGCTAGGGATAATTAATACTTATCAAAGAATTGTTGATGACTTGCCACAATATGGGCATAGCCTTTATTCCATCTTTCCTGAACTTGTTCCAAAATTTGAAACTTAATCTCTAGCTCGATAGCTAGATCAATGAATCCTTCTATATGTGAAAATTGTGTCTGTTTCTTCAAAATGTCTTTGGAAACAAAGAACACCTTCTAAATAATCTTTGTATGTGGCAATAACTGGAGTTGAATCAATGTCAATTATGCTTGATCTCTATATCTCTAGTTGTGAGCTTGGCTAACCTTTATTAACTGAATGTCAATTCATTATAAGAGGATGATTTTGAACTTGCATTCTTGTCCAAGCAATAACTTGTCTATATCTAATAACTCTAATGAGAGTATTATATCTACTATAAAGAAATCAATATCACACAATTTCAAATATAAGGAATTAATGGTTTGCAAAATTGTTTCCACCTGTGTGACTGATGTAAAAATTCCTGTGAGACTTTTTGTAACACTTTATGTTTCATTCTTCTTTCAGACCACTATAATAATTTGGCATTGATATGTCTTCTATCTAAATTTTATCAACTAAATATACTAGATTATCCAAAATTGTATGCTAATTGTTTAAATCTTTGATTTTAAATGCATCTATAAAAATATCTTTGATAGTGTGCAAGGACTTACTTCTCTTCTACTTGCTTCTCAATTGTTCTCATTTTTCCTTATGAATCAATGAGGTTTGTAGCTCTTTCATTATCTCTAGTATAAGATTATTCATATCATACATAGGTAATGTAATTACCTCATCAAGTCTCATTGACTCATCACCTTCCTCACATGAATGAGTCACATCTTGAGATCATGAGGGTGTATCACTTGGTAGTGATAATTGTAGTTGTTTCCCCTTTTGACTTGATCTCAATTTTGGATGTTGTACATGTGTAGAAATTACCATAGGTGTCATAGTTTTTTGTTGTGTAGCCTTTGCACTTGCAAATTGAATAAGAGCTTGAGTAGCCTCTTTCTCTATATGTTTTACTTCTTCTTCTACTGATTTAGTGCATGAGTCTTTTTCAAAAAAAATATCCTTTTGCAAAATAGGAATACAAGTTAATGGTGCATATACAATTAAAGCCTTACCAAGTTGCTCAGCACTTGTATCCTCTATAACTGATGTCACGTTAACATCACTAGTCTTCTTATTTTCAAGCATTGGTTATTGTACTATATGTAACAAAATTGCGTTAGTACAAAATTTTCTTGAATCTTTTATTAAGCCTTGAATTTCCTCTTTAGTTAGTATATTTGGATTAGGTGGAGGGGTGTTAGTGTCATCTTCTATTGTGACAGTATCTTTCTATTCACACTAATTGACTAGTTGTTGAATCTCCTAGGTCATCTTGGCCACTTCTTGTTTTTATTCGTCTTCAAACTATATTACATCTCGACCTTCCCTTACTTGCATAGATGGAGTAAACAATCCAAATGCTTCTTTCTATTAGTGTTCCTAAAACATCACAATTCCAAATTACCCTGATGTGAACAAGTTACATCTACAGTAGCTACTTCCCATCATTGACATATCCTTTCAGATACTAGGCCAACTATAAGGCTAGACCCTTCTTCTACTTCAAGGTCTGTAAAACCTAGGCAAGTGGACCTCAGCTTCACTTATATGGTACTAGTGCTAAAACATACACTTGAATTTAATAAAGTAGATAAAACCCTTAATCTTCTAACATTTATGCAAAGATCCCACACATGAAATAGCTAATAACATGGCCAAAGAAATTGATAAGCTAAGTAAGGGCATCACATTTTAGCTCTAAAATGGAAAGTGAAATGGATGATTGATTAAATTAAATTTCAACAAATCCCCAAATATGCTATAGTAAGAAAAAGTTGATCCTATAGTTGATTAGTACCTATCTATTGGACAATTCCATGAATTACACACATACATCTATTGTTGGAGTTAATGAAATCCAACTCTGAAGATGCCCAAGATCACCTACATGCAAAAACTTGTCAAAGGGAAGCCAAGGAGAGAAGAGTGTGGAGTTAGGGAAAAACCCTAAATGGACATGAGAGATAACAAGATATGCAAACACAAGAAAATATGTATTTACAATATGCTGAATGTGATAAGAGTTGAGATATGAAATCCAATGACGGAGCTCGAATATAAAGAGCTCAAGGAATCTCCTAGAACAAGCTAGAAGATGTTGGGAGATAAGTGTGACAACTAAGCATACATCCACATGAGGTGGAAAGTCCTCGAACAAGGTGAGAGGATAAGTATGACTTAGGAGAGTACAAACTCTCATATTGTCAACAACTTATAACAAACTCCTAGGCTATAACTAATAAATGAAATACATTTACCTAAGTAAGCTTAAGTAATAGAATAATTAATTATTTACTCTAACAGCCCCCCTTAAGTGCAACTTAGGGAAATTCCTTAAGCTCACAAAACTAAGAAATGTAGGATGGGTCCCGACAACAAGGCCATGTTAGGTACCCATGTAAAATGCAAAAGATGGAACCTCTAAAAATGGGGAAAGAGAGAAAACCACGTGGGAAAATTCCTCCCCCAAAAAGAGGTAATAACCTAGTGAAGAACTGAAGAAGCCTCCAACTAGGGGAATGTCCCCTAAAATAGGAATGAGGAGTGATCATGAAGAGCATCACTAAAGCATGAAGAAGCCACAAATCTGCCATCAGAAAGAAAACTGCTAATCTGAAGAACATCCATGGAAGAAGAAGGCTAAAACTAAGCATGTCTATATGGTAGATGATCCATGTCACCGAAATGCATAGGTAGCTAGCCACTACAATTGCCTCATATATAGGATCAACCACTAAATACATAGTTTACACTATCAAACCATCAAACCAAGGATGTATTAGAACAATAGAATAACCCCCCCTTAATGCAGACAGGGTGAGATGACAGGCAACTAAGAAGGTGGGCCAAAAGTCTCCTACAGACAAACCAAGAATGATGAGAGAGGAAGAGATACAAAAACCTATAAAGACATTGTCACAATGATGCTACATGGGGCTAATGTTGTGGAAAAGACACTCACTTGAAAAAGGGAGAAGGTCTAAAATAGCAAACAACTATCCCCCCATGGTGCTTTATAAAAATTGTGCATGTACAAC
Source organism: Cupressus sempervirens (assembly GCA_028749045.1). Taxonomy (NCBI): domain Eukaryota; kingdom Viridiplantae; phylum Streptophyta; class Pinopsida; order Cupressales; family Cupressaceae; genus Cupressus; species Cupressus sempervirens. The sequence continues at coordinate 342,490,812 of CM053784.1, forward strand.
TGACTCAAAAATAATGTTCATGAACTCGAAATGTAAAAGTGACACTTTATCTCAATGTGTATACAAAAGTTCTTACAAATGATGTATATTATGATCAAAATAGGAAAAAAGCTAACACAAAAGATAGGATAGCCCAAAAAAAAAAGAAACCATGCTAGGAAAATGATCATCAGACCTAAAACACTCAAGATATCCACCATATAGAAAAAATGCCAAAAAAATGATAGAAAGAGCATGGGCTAAAATCTAAGGAAAAGGACTATATTTCTAAAAAGATGACAAAACTAGCTTTCCAAAAATATAATATTTTCAAAAAACTGACATGGGATGCAAAAGATATGCAACCTGGAGTCAAAAATAGAACTTTAGACTTCAACTAAAAAAATGGGCAATAAAACTACATCAAAACCTAAAAATACTTGACCAATGTCTCCATCTCAGAACTAGCTTTTTGGTGCTTCTTTTGAATTGGAAAAATACCTCCGTATGCTCAAGTTATGGCTAAAAAATAGAAGGTAGGTCAAAAAAACCCTAGGAGATGTGCAAGCCAGGTCTACTGATGTAGTGCTGATGTCATGCTGATGTTAGCAAAATACTATGCTAAATTTGATAGCCTAGTAGCCATCATAGCAAAAAAAGAGGCCACATGGCAAGCCATGTGTTAGATAGGATGATGTGCCAAGTGATGTGATAGTGGCCATGTGGCAATGTTCCACGTGGCACACGTGCCATGTGTCACCCCCATGTGGTGCCAAGTGGTAGTAACTACTGACTGGGTGCTGAGTCTACAAAATCCCTGCTAGTACTGACGACTACAAAGAATCTATGCACACATCAATTTTTGATTTTCCTATTGTGCTCACAAGCCTCCACGTAGGCGCGTGACTAGGACAGGTGGCACTGGAGCGGTGAGATCTAACCAAGCAGAGTAGATGGATGGTGAAGTGGCTAGGAGCATTGGTGGTGGTTGCAAAACCAGAGGTGCCACTAGCAGAGAGTTTTAAAAGTGCCATCGGTAGAAACCAGGTGTTGGGAAGGAAGCGCAACCTGTGGTAGGGGAGCACGGGTGGAGTGTGAGCGGCCCCACGGTGGCTGTTGGGTGGAGCTGTAGTGGCATGCTTTGCACTAATTTTTTTTTAAAATTTAATCCTATCCATTCGTATAACCGTACAGAAGGTCCTTTAAGCTTAAAAAAATTTCCTCCTAGAGCCTTGTCTCCAAAATCAACAAATTTTATATGAATCATGACTACAAACATCTTTTTGAATCCAATGGTAGCATCCGTTTGGGTCCAAATTGCTCCAAAAAATTGTTGTCCCCCTGATTTGAAAAAAAAATGCACAAACAAACTAGGGTTTGTGACTCCAAATCACAGCTTCAAAAATCCTTCAACCAAGCAACATCAGGAAGGCTTTGATACCATGTTTTTGGCATTTTTGCTATATGGTGGATATCTTGGGTGTTTTAGGTCCAAGGATCATTTTTATGTTATGGTTTCTTTTGTTTTGGGCTGTCCTATCTTTTGTGTCAACTTTTTTCCTATTTTGATCATTGTAGACATCATTTGTAAGCACTTTTGTATACGCACTAAGATAAAGTGTCACTTTTGCATTTTGGGTTCATGAAAATTATTTTTGAGTTAGTTGTACATGCACTATTTTTATAAAGCACCATGGGGGGGGTAGTTGTTTTCCATTTTAGGCCTTCTCCCTTTGTCAAGTGAGTGTCCCTTCTATGACATTAGCCCCATGCAATGTCATTGTGACTATGTCTTTATAGGTGTTTGTACCTCTTCCTCTCTTGTCGTTCTTGGTTCGTCTACAAGAGATTTTTGGCCCACCTTCTCAGTTGCCTATCATCTCACTACGTCTGAATTGAGGGGGGGTTATGCTATTGTTCTAATGCATCCTTGGTTTAATGGTTTGATAGTGTGAACTATGTATTCAGTGGTTGATCCTATATATGAGGTAATTGCAGTGGCTGGCTACCTATGCATTTCATTTATTAGTTGTAACCTAGGAGTTTGTTATAAGTTGTTGACAATACGAGAGTTTGTTCTCTCCTAAGTCATACTTTTCCTTTCACCTTGTTTGAGGACTTTCCACCTCATGTGGATGTATGCTTAGTTGTCACACTTATCTCCTAGCATCTTCTAGCTTGTTCTAGGAGATTCCTTGAGCTCTTTATATTTGAGCTCCCTCATTTTATTTCATATCTCAAATCTTATCACATTCAGCATATTGGAAATACATATTTTCTTGTGCCTGCATATCTTGTTGTCACTCATGTCTGTTTAGGGTTTTTCCCTAGCTCCATGCTCTTCTCTCCTTGGCTTCCCTTTGATAGGTTTTTGCATGTAGGTGATCTTTGGCATCTTCAGAGTTGGATTTTATCAACTCCAACATCTATGATACCAGTGACATATTCTATACATCAAGATATCAGATCCATCTTATCACTTTGTGAATTAGACATCAGTGGTCATAAAGACCTCATTCTCATGAAATATTTTTCTCAAATAATTAGCAAGCCTATCAAATACATCAAGCATTTACTTGGCTCTTTGTTCCAACAATAAAACATATTAGACATACAACCTTACAAGGATGCAAATAAGTCTAAGTTCTTTGACCCTAAACCATGAAACATTGCAGACTATAGAGATATGAGATGAGAATTAGAATGAAACTAAGGAGATTCTTGCTTGTTGTATTCATTTCTTTGAAACTATACATTCAGATGCATGTAAAAAAAATCATAAAACCACTAAAAAGATCAAAATTAGTTATATTAGCTTAACTATTTTTTTTCATACAAGAGAAAAATGATGAAGAATGTGGTGGAATCACAGCTCTAGATCCAACAATATGGTCTCATAGACAAACTAGAACCCTTGGTCTCATAGTGAAAACTGCCAACCGTTACAATGAATCAAAAAGAGAAAGATATAGGAAAGCAATGAAATCCCAGATCTATCTAGAAGTGACATGTGTCCACTTGAATCTTCATTCTCTCCTATTGTAAGACATCTCTCCTCTTTCTAAAACTAAAATTTTCTATGGTTTTCATCATTATTTTGTAACAAACTCAAAATATCTCTTCTTCAATGATGAAAACCCTTGTGTTGTCAAAATATCTAAAATGCATCTAAAATTTTGATAATACCTTGATTCAATTGACTTGGAGGTAACAAAATTCACCCCTAATTGCATTCTTACTACCTCTTATGTTCATTCAGTTCACCATTTTACTGGAAATCAAATCTGAACTGCCCTAACTGAATGAAACTGAAAAATGGACACCTGAGAAAAATCCTTTCATAACTTAAACCAATGCCTTCCTATATGGAAAAAAACTCCAAAAATGAAAAGTTCATTCTCTCCCAATTTTAGAAATATATAATAGTGCCACATCCACTCATCAAAAATGTCCAAAATATCAGTTCGAAGATCAAGCTCCTAACTGGCCTTCTAGTTTGCATTTGTATTTTAGATCTTATCCTATTTCTAAAGTTAAAACTTTATATTATAACTTTCCTTATATTAAAAAATGTCTTTACATGCCTTTTGTGAAGAATTTTTTTATAAAAAAAAATCTACATTTTTAATTTTTCCTCCATCACCAATCTGGGTCAACAAGCTTTGACTTTCTTGTGACATGTGTCACCATTGGATTGGCTTGATTTCTACATAGTCACTTGACACTAGCCACTCCAGTGACATGTGTCACCGTTGGATTGGCTTGATTTCTACATAGTCACTTGACACTAGCCACTCCAGTGCCATGTGTCACTATCTGATTGGTCCCTGTCCTACCATGTGGTGGCCATGTCATTGGTCACTATGTTTCCATCCTATTTAGCATGGTGCGACATCATTGCAACATAGCAACGTTACAACACGTGGCACCTTGGTCCATGTCAGCATCCAGTTAGCAATACCACATCACTGCCTTATCATCCTTCTACATCATTGGTCACTATGTCACATGACACCTCAGCATGGTACCATGTCATCATGACATAGCAATGTTGTGACACATGCCACTATCCACCATGTCATCACCTTAGGAAGCATGCAAGGTCTGGGGTGCTTTGTCACATGTCACTTTACAACTAGTCTTTTTGGCAGCTACATGTCCAATTTTGATTTTTCCTTGGATGCCACATCATCATCTCATCTAGTGTGTTCATGTCAATATTTCTTAGTCTTCTCTTCCAATAGACCAAGTAGGATCTACATGCACCTGAGCTTGCACCTCAAAAGTCATTGTCTTTATGACATCTTGTTATATGACATTGAAGTGTTTAAAAAAAAAAAAATCCCCCCACCACATGGATGAGGGATTATAAGTTTTGAATACTCTTTCAAAAACCACAGGCCTCCCTATCTTCTCATGACATGAGTCATTTGCATAGACTTCCATCTTAAAACTTTATTGATATTTTCCATTCATGGTCATATGTGCTTTCATCAATGGTGTGAAGCAAAAATGAGCTCCTCACTGGGATTCATGACTTTTAGAAGGAAAACCTAGTCTAATCGTTCATAGATTAACAAAGTTGAGCCATTGAAAATGCCACTTTCTAGGCATGTTAAGAAGCTACACTTTATCTCTAAGTTCAATGAAGATGCCTCCCCAAGCATTTTTCCTCTTCATGACTAACAACGAATGCATCTCCTTTTCCTGCTCTCTTGGCATGAATTAATATTACTAGTGGTCACTAGATGCCAATAGAGCTTCACTTTTTTAAATGCCTACTCACATTAAAAATGGATTTCATTCTTGCTATTCCAATTGCAAAGCCCACACTTTTGGAATGAAACTTTTAATTATAAAAAATTGAACAAGCATGGGGTCGATTGTATTTACTCTCACACCATCCTCCAATCTTTACATTTTCCCTTTCCAAACAATGATTGTATGCATGAAAATTCGGCCTATACTAACACACACACTTCAACACAGTCCTTATTTGCGGATCCATCATGGAATGAACATTGAATTGTACATCCAAAATTTGCCCTGCAAAGTGACCTGTTGCCTTCTATCTAAAGGGATTTTGCCTGTTAATATCCTCAGAATCGAGGTGTAGGCAACCAGACCCTCTAAGAACGAAGGATTTGACAATGGAATTAAGCTAAGAATGAGTATATGGATTAATCTAAGAAAATGAAAGATGCAATGTAATCTAAGAACAAATGAAGCAAACTAAATTAAGCATATGCATGATTAAACTAAAATGAGATTAAACTAAAAATGAGAATGTGTGCAAGAAATGTAAGTAAATATGAGCATGAATTTCAACAGCAATTCGATAGCAAATCAATTCATCCTCTCCCAAATGAAGAGATGAAGGTCTCTTAAATAGAGTTTCCTGGAATCCATCAACGGTTGAGATCGATTCAGATCAACGGTCAGGATTGAAGATGAGTTTCAGTCATAAAGGGAGATTCCCAAGTTAAAGGGAGTTAACAGACTTAATTTGAGATAAATAAGGAGTTAACTATTTTAATTTGAGTAGAAAAAGGAGTTAACTATGTTAACTCATTTTTGATCAATAGTGAATTGGAAATTCCCCTTTTTTGAACTGAAGAGAGATTTTGTTGAGATATTTAATTTAATAAAATGAAATATGCTCTCATAATTACTTTTTCTATTTAATTAAATAATCTTTAATTAATTAGAGACACTTTTGTTTAATTAAATAACTTTATTTAATTAATTAGGAATTTCTTCCCATTTAATTAAATAACTTTGTTTAATTATTTAGAAGTAAGTACTCTATTTAATTAAATAATTTCTTTTAATTAATTAGAAATACCTTTCCCATTTAATTAAATAATTACATTTAATTAATTAAGATAGGCGTATTTATTAAATTAAATAAATTTAATTCCATAGTATATTAGCCTTAGGATATAATTTAATTTAATTAAAGTATAAATACTTAATAATTAAATTAAATATTAATCAAGTAGGTTTAATGCAACTAATATGAGTACGTACTATAGGAATTAAATAAGAAATATGATGAATGCAGATTAGGGTTTTTCTGCATCTGACAATTAAGTCAAGTAGCGAATAGCAGAATGAGAATTGCCTATTAGAATAGGACTTTGGAATTATCAGAAATAGACTAGAATTGGTATAATGGAAATGAGCCAATTTTGGGGTATTACAATGATGACCTTCATATTTTCATGCACATCTTAGTTGTTTGCTATGTTGACTAGCTTCCCTCCTGCGGATAATGCTCCAACCCTTGTGCTCTTTTCTCGATGTAGCTACCTTCTCCTTTCCCTAATTGTGGAGGTATTCTACCATGATGCCCTCCCTTCTTCAATGTCATGGATGCTTTGTGCTCCACTATTGTGTAGGTATTCATCTCTCATTCCTTGGAAGCTTCCCTTGCAAATTTTTTCTCCGCTTACAAGTCCTAAATTGTTCTATTCTACACCTTGTTACGTGGATCTCTAGCATGTACTATCATCAAAAATGTGCTCTTCCCTTCTATTTCCATAGCAAAACCACTACCCAGGAAATTAAGTTCCCTCTCATTTCCTTGTCAATAGGAGTAGTAGCCACATCATCTAAAGCCTCCAACTTTCCTTTCATACCATTTGAATATGGTTCAACATAACCATTTGACCTTCAGTTGGTGATATGCACATGGTGAAAATTTGTAACAATCAAAATCATTACAATATCCCTTTCAAAATCTCCAAATTGCACACATTTTATCAATATAATGGAATCAATCAAGACCCAAGTGGGTCTAGCTATTTTTTTTTTTTTTAAACAACTAACATTTCAAAACTAATCTACTAAATACCTAACTCTAACTAAAATCAATTTACATCATTGGTTCAACTTTTAAAACTCATTGTCACCTCTTTTGGCAAACTATCAACTTCATGCCAAGAGGTCCTTTGAATGGCTTTAAAAATTGACAAAAGCACTTGACCAAGCTCTAAAAATAGGCACACTGATTCTCTGTTCCACATTCTTGTACCTTATTGAATCTTGTCTCATGATGAATTCTCAATCCAAAGATATTTATTTTTGAAGTTTCCTTGTCAAAATTGCCTGCAAGTAAACATGTCAGAAAATCATAAATTGCATTCAATTTTGGCACTAAAAACAAGTCAAATGGACATTTAGGGGCATGAAAATTGGGGCATTAGTTCATCGTCATGTGGAGAATTAAGTCTGGGATTTGAGCTCATGATGACTAACAGGGCACATTTGGTGAGCAGTCAAAGTGAATGACTTAGAATTGCAGAGCTAGGAATACTGGCAGAAAAGTAATTTTTTGCAAACAGAATGGACCTAGGAAAGTGTGCAAATGAATTCATCAAGATTTTCAAACTAGAACAGTTAAAGAATTAGAATGCAATGGTACAATTCATTCAACCTCACCTATCAGGGATGCAAAGTTATTGTTAGAGTAAATAATTAATTATTTATTATATTTACTTAAGCTTACTTAGGTTAATGCATTTATTTAATATTTAGTATTTAATGTATGTAGTGATAAGTTGTTGACAACACGGGAGTTTGTTCCCTTCTAATATGTTCCACCTTTTTGTGGAAGTGTGCTTAATTGTCAACCTTATCTTCTATCACTTTCTAGCTTGTTCTACAAGCTGCCATGAGGCCTTTCTATTCGGGCTCTCTCATTATATCTCACAAGCATTCTCATTGTAAATACATTTTCATTGTTTTTCAATATGTTCTCTCTCATGTCTATTTAGGGTTTTTTCCCAACATCCACCTCTTCCTTCTTGGTTTCCCTTTGACAGGTTATTTGCATGCAGGTGATCTTGGGGAGCTGTGGAGTTAGATTTCATCAACTCCTACATGGTATCAGAGCCTCCCTGTTGCTTCTTGTTGGAGGAATTTTTAAAGCCGCGATTGGGAGACACAAATCCTAGTTTGTTTGTACATTTTTCTTCATTCTAGGGGAAGAGCATTTTTCAAAGTACTTTGGGCTCAAATAGACACTGCCATTAGATTCAAAAGGCACTTTTTAGCTCGGATCCATATAAAAATTTTTGATTTTGGCTATAGGGCTCCAGGAGGCAAAATTTTTTTACTTGTAGGGGTTCTATACAAATTGTACAGATGCAGTGTCAATTTAAAAAAAAAAATAAAATATATAAGGCAGGTGTCGTCACCATGCCACTACAAGGCCACCACTATGCCACCCACATGCATCCCACAATGGTTGTAGCAAGAAACATCGCCCCTAGCTCCACCTTAGCCTTTCCACCACCTCCTCCATGCTCAACACTCGCCTCCACTGGGGTGTGTCCCTATTCTACTACTCTGCCAGCATTTATCTCCTCCTCTCATTGCTCTCGACTAGTTAGCACCTACTTAGTGGGTTACAACATAATCAACACAGGTCACTTTCCACTTGGCCGAGTGCAGGGGTGACATGTGGCACTTTACCATATGGACCTGCCATGTCAGCATGTGCCATGTGGTAGCCACATGGACTGCCATGTGGCATTCCATGTGGCACCCTTTTTTTACTAGGATGGGCCATAAGCTATCAAATTTAAGCTAGCAATTATTAATGTTAGCATGAAATCACTACATATCAGCCCCTTGCACCTCTCCATAGTCTTTTTTGACCTACCTTTAGTTTTTTGACCATATCTTGAGCATACTGAGGTATTTTTTTGATCCAAAAGAAGCACTAGAAAGCTAGTTCTGAGGCAGAGACAATGGTGTAGGTATTTTTAGGTTTTGGTGTAGTTTTGTTGCCCATTTTTTCACTTGAAGTTTGAAGTTGTGTTTTTTACTCTGGCAAGCTTTTCTTTTGCTTCCCATGTTAGTTTTTTGAAAACATTATATTTTTGGATAGTTGGTTTTGTCACCTTTTTAGAAATGTAGTCTTTTTCCTTAGATTCTAGCCCATGCTCTTTCTATCATATTTTTGGCATTTTTTCTCTATGGTGGATATCCTTGGTGTTTTAGGTTCGAGGGTCATTTTACTGGCATGGTTTCTTTTGTTTTGGGCTGTCCTATCTTTTGTGTTAGTATTTTTCCTTTTTTGATCATTGTAGACATCATTTGTAAGCACTTTTATGTATATGCACTGAGATAAAGTGCCACTTTTGCATTTCGGGTTCATGAACGTTGTTTTTTAAACAATTGTACTTGCATTATTTTTATAAAGCACCATGGGGGGGATAGTTGTTTTCTATTTTAGGCCTTCTTCCTTTTGTTCTCCCATGCAACGTCGGTGTGACCATGTCTTTATAGGTGTTTTTACCTCTTCCTCTCTCATTATTCTTGGTCCTATTTGTAGAGGATTTTGGTCCACCTTCTCATTTTCCTGTCATTTCACCCCATCTACATTAAGGGGGTGGTTATGTTGTTATTCTAATGCATCCTTAGTTTAATGGTTTGATAACATGAGCTATGTATTTAGTGGTTGATCCTATATACGAGGTGATTGCAATAGTTGGCTACCTATGCATTTCGGTGAGATGAATCATCTACCATGTAGACACACTCGGTTCAATCCTTCTTCTTCCATGGAGGTTCTTTAGATCAGCAATTTCTTTCTAATGACAGATTTTGTGGCTTCTTCATGCTTCAATGATGCTCTTCATGATCTTCTTTGTTCCTATTTTAGGGGACATTCCCTTAGTTGTAGGCTTCTTTAGTTCTTCACTAGGTTCTTACCTCTTTTTGGGGGAGGGTTTTTCCCATGAGATTTTCTCTCTTTCCTCATTCTCAAAGGTTGCATCTCTTTGCATTGTACATGGATACCTAACATGGCCTTGTTGCTAGGACCCATTCTACATTTTCTCTTATTTTTGTAAGCTTAAGGTATTCCCTTAAGTTTCACTTAAGGGGGGGTTTTAGAGTAAATAATTAATTATTTATTCTATTTACTTAAGCTTACTTAGGTTAATGCATTTATTTAATATTTAGTATTTAATGCATGTAGTGATGAGTTGTTGACAACACGGGAGTTTGCTTCCTTCTAGCATGTTCCACCTTTTTGTGAAAGTGTGCTTAGTTTTCAACCTTATCTTCTACCACTTTCCAGCTTGTTCTACAAGCTTCCATGAGGCCTTTATATTTTGGCTCTCTCATTGTATCTCACAAGCATTCTCATTGTAAATATATTTTTATTGTTTTGCAATATGTTCTCTCTCATGTCCATTTAGGGTTTTTCCCAAGCTTCACCTCTTCCTTCTTGGTTTCCCTTCAACAAGTTATTTGCATGCAGGTGATCTTGGCAAGCTATAGAGTTGGATTTCATCAACTCCTAAAATTATGACATCACGAAAAAGGGTCCTAATCAATCTACATTTTATGACACTAGCAAAACTTTACAATTTGCAAATGGAATCACATTCAAAAAATAATCAAATAGATTCATCATAAGCTCAAAATTGAAACATAACAATTATTTGACATCTAGAATGTAATTCAAAAAAAAATTCTCATTTTTTTCAAATATGTCAAAGTTATAACAAGTCAAACAAGGCCTTCCAAAATTCTAAACAATTTGCATCAACATGACAACAATAGACGACCAACTTTGAGGGATTCAAAACCTAGCCAAAACATGTCAAAATGACTCAAAATATGAAACATAGGTTCTTTGATATGGATTTTAAAAACTCCAAAATTAGATAATCATGAAACATTGTTGGGTGAGAGGTATTCAATTGCAAACTAGGCCTCTTATCATTGTTTGACACTTGAGCAAAAATGCAGATCTGGACATTACTTAGAAGAAAACTTCACAAAATGACTCAAAATGGAAATTTATCTTTATGGGAAAGATAAAAATATTGAATCAAAAGTATTAGAAACATTAAACACCTCTTAGGCCTCAAAATAAAAACCAGGTAAACATGCATTAAATGCACTTTAAAGGGCTCAAAGGCTTGGAATGGTACTCAAATTGGGAAGGCAATTTTGAGTCCCATCACTTTCCACATCCAAATACTATCTTTCTCAACTTCATGAAATTTATTTTTCAAAACCTTATATGCCATATCTCTTGGCATAAACTTATTTACAAAATCTTTAAGGGCTATAAACATATGAGTCTTCCTCAAATCTACCATAACGTAAGCCAATGTTGCCTCTTGTATTTTCTTCTTAATGGACAATGTCCATTTCCACTTTACATCCACTCATTTGTACAATCCCACTTGAAATCATGTTCAAATTCTAGGGGTGTGCATCTAAACTTCATCATCATGTCAATCATGGCCATCCAAGCTTAACTTCATCATCATTATTCAAAGAATCATACTTTATATCCTTGAATCCCATAATACTTTCATATTCTATCCATTTTGCACATACTTGATTCATGATCATTGAAGGGAGTCTCTTCACTATTTGAAGTCTATTTCATTCATAAGACGTAGTCTTTTCATCATCTTCCTCCTCTTGTACTATGATTATTTTTCTCTTTGGCTTTGCTTTTGTTGGTTTCTTTTTTATTCAATTGGTTTCCTCTTCTTAGATGGACTTCTTATCGATTTCTCAGTAGGGGGATGTGTTTTCCCCTTTTCCTTGTGATGATCACCTTTACCTTTGGCTACTAATTTGTCACAATTTCTTGCATATCCTTTTTTTAGGTCAACCATTACCTTAGGTTCAATCAAAACAACCTTTTTCTATTTGGTGGCATTTGGCTTCACAACAACAATATCTTTTCCTTTTCCTTCCTAGGCCTCTATAGGTTTTCCCAATCCTTCTTCATGTTCCTTATTTCAACCCTTGACAACCTTTCTCTTTCTTTTCTTTGTTTCTTTGGGTGTGTCAGATTCAACAATCAACTTGGAAATTACAATTTCATATGTGCCTAATTCCTCAGCACTCACATCTATCTCTTCTACTAGAAGTGTAGTAGCTTTTGCAATTACCTCATCTACATTTACTTCATAGGGCATTGGCCTTAGCCATGTTACCCTCAACAAAAATATTTGTGCATATACACAATCTGTATCTACAATAAAACATATATCATCTTAATAATTTTCCACAACTAATTTAGGAATTCTCATTCTATTCCTTATCTTTACCTTTAAATCTTCAAAGTAGTTTTCCATTATTACTTCAAAGTTTTCTCCCAATCTAATAATTAAATCATTAATATTCTCTATAGTTGTTCTATTCCTATCCCACTCAACTATTCCAATAGTAGGAAAAGAGTTTTGTACATAGAAAAATATATGAACTAATAAGGATCCAAACTTACAAGAGGTGTTCTTCTCTTTCCTCACTGCATCTAAGTTCTATGTAAGTTGGTGAAGTTGTGGCTTGGCAAGATCATATGAATGATCCTTCTTCACAATTTTGTAGCCCAAATCCACTGCTACATAGGGTACATTGTTCATTCTACTAGATTGATAAAATTTGTGTGCTATCACGCAAACAATAACTTTAATTAATGGGCCCTCAATTCCATCAATTGACATACCATGACCAATTCACTTTTCCTTGATCAGATTTTCAATTTCATTCTTTATTCCACTTCTAATTATCTTTGGTTGATCCAAGGTAAGGTACCCAATTAACCTACTAATTAGAGCCTTGTTAATCTTGATCAGCCAACCTTCTAACCATATTTTCATATCATGAATGTGGTTGAGAAGAATCTTTATCCATTCGACTTTAAAAACCTTTGGAAATCCTATGGCATGGGCAAGCTATTTCTTGGCAATGATCTTGTATTCATCCTTTAGGATTCTATCAACACATAGCTTGTCATAAGCTATTTTAATCTCAAAATCTTTTATTTCTCCAATCTTGCATAAATAACATGATCTTAATCCTCAACAGTCAAGACTCTAGGAAAAATTGATGATAGAGCTCCAATATCATCAATAGTATTTTTGAGGTTGATTGAATTTTTGAAGTTTGGTGGAGGACTTTTATCATTTCTTATGATTTTTTCACTATTGTGCTTCAACATTTAACTTCTAGATGATATCCTAAACTAGGGTTTGAAATAAAAATTATGTAGAGGCACCTAAACTTCAAGAGAAAAAAGAGTTTTAGAGTCATTAAGTCATATGTTGAATTAATGTAATCCATTTATTCTATATTTGAGTCTTTTGATTCAAGATATAAAGGCTAGAGAAGCCATTTGTAATAAGTTCTCAAAATTGTAAGAGGAGGTCTTAATATGATAAATAATGTCAAAATACTTATTTCATAGGTGGATGGATCTATTGGTATTCATATAAAGTCATTTTATTTATAATTTTGGTCTAGGTAGGGTTTGTATGAAAGTTGTAATGCAAAAATGCATAAAGTGCATAAAATGTTGTCATAGTTGCATAATTATTAAAAGAATTTAAGAAGATGGTTTAAAGGGTGGTTTGGAAGTTATACCCAACCAAAAAATATATAAAAATGGATTTATGGTCAAACCAAAGCATTAATGAAAGGAAGAGATACATTTTGAAAGAAATTTGGTAATATTTTGAGTTGTTATTTTGATTGGGTTTTTAGTTTTAGTGTTGGTTCTAGGTCTTGTATAGCCATGTACAGCTTGGAAACCATTTAAATTTTTTATATTTAGATAGAATAGTGAATAATATTTATTTTTTCTTTGGTTTGGATGTATTTTATGCAGAAATGAAGAAGTTATGCAAGTTTTGGCAAAGCCTATAAATTGCAAATTTGAGGATGCCCAACTACAGTCAAATTGAAATGTTTCAAATGAACACATTTGAATGAATCAGGAACTCTATTTATATTCATTGGAAATATATGTGAAATTCAATTTATTTCGTATTTTTTTTAGTTATTTTCATTCAGATTTGTGTAAGTTATGTTCATTTTAATGAAGACTAGTTTTTATGGATCTCCATTGAAGATACAAGACACAATTGCTCCTTGTAGAATGATTTATGCATTGTAAGAATTAATCACTTATAGACTATAAAACTAGACTCATATAAGATTGAGTGGAAATTTTTTTGATGTTACTTGGAATCATTTTGAGGAATTTTCTAGATGCCCTAGGAAGGGTTACTATTTTTACTTCTGGTTTATGATAGAGAAAATGGGTCTAAGTACAGAGACTATAACTTGCAATAGATTTTTTTTTTTTTTTTTTGACTTATCTTTGGATATGTTTTATTATTCATAACTTGAACAATTCCTCCCAATTTTTTAGAAATAAAAGTTATGAATAAAGGAATCATATATAGAAATCAGGATATATGAATGGAGAAGAATTAATATTTATGTTGGAAAATGCTTTATTTTGCCTTATGAGATGCCTCTAATTAATGGAATTATCTAATGTATTTTGAAGGGATAGGCATCTATCCCACTGATTGGTTGATTTTTAAGATGCACTGCATCAAAAACAGATTGCAAATATCTGCACTAAATATTTAACTCAGCTTTGAGAATAATACTTACTTTGTTTCGCATATTCACTAATAAATTGTTGTGATTCTTTTCTCTAGTCTCTAAAATCACTTAGATCACCTTGAAATCATATTTTAAGCTCTTTAATAACTTGCTAAATGAAAATGAATGTCCAAATTTGATAAATACCTTCAAACTTTCATTTTAGGTCTGCAATTAATGTCTTCATACTTAGTCTTCAACTCAGTCAAGGTTACTCACTCATCCATAAAAAATTAATTTTATCAATATATTAACATCATTTTTTATGATGGGACTCAAAATTGAAACATTGATTTTGAGTACCATTCTAAAAATTGAGTCAAATAAAGCCCCTATAAGCGCTTTTCATGCATATGTAGCCGACCATCATTTTGAGGCCTATGAAGTGTTTCATATGTTTAACACATTTTATTTAGTATATGCATGCATACCATAATGATGAATTTCCATTCCAAGTCATTCCATGAATTGACATTTTGATCATTTCTCAAATCTATATTGTTGCCTGTGTCAAATAGCGACAAGAAGCCTAGTTTGCAATTGAATATCTTGCACCCGGTTAAGTTTCACGACTCACCACTTTGGGAGTGTTTATTATGCATATAAAAGAACCTATTTTTATTATTTAAAATCATTTTGATATGTTTTAACTAGGTTTTGAATCCCTCAAATTCAGTGCTTTACTGTTGTCATGATGATGCATATTGCTCAAAATTCTGGGAAGCCTTGTTTCAGCGGTTATAACTTTGACCCTCTTGACCCTATTGAGAAATTTATTTTTTCATTAAATTCTAGGTGTCAAACACATGCTATGTTCAATATTTGAGCCTATGAAGAATCCATTTGACTAGTTTTCAAATGTAATTCCAAATATAAATTTTCAAGTTTCACTGGTATTAAAAGTACCAATTGATTGATAACCCTATTCGAGATGTTATAAATTTTAATCCATGATATTCTAAGATACATGAATTGAACCACCATGTTCTAGTCTAAAAATGCTTCAAGCGTGCCAATTTTCAAGTCTTGAAGAATCCGTTTGCACACTTTCCTAGGTCCATTCTGTTTGTGAAAATCATTGTTCTACTAGTGTTCCCAGTTCTACAATTTCAAATACCCAACTTTGAATACCTAAAAAATGTGCCTTGTTATTTGTCTTAAACCTAATTCATAAATTTTTTACCTCCACATGAAAATAAACTAGTGCCCTAGATTTTGTGCCCCCAATTGTTTGTTTGACCTATTTTCAAAGCCAAAACCGAATGCACTTTTATGTTTCTAACCTGGTTGTTTGTAAGATAATTTAAAGTGAGAAAATTTGACAGTCAATATATTTTGACTAGTTTTTTGTCATGAGGCATAAATTTTTAGGATGATAGTGTGGATGACAAAGAACATGAATGTAAGTTTTTAGAGCCTAGTTGTTTATTTTGGCAAATCTTTAAAACAAGTTTAGAGGTCTTCTAACATGAAAGTAGAAAGTTTGCAAAGAGATAGAAAGTGATTTTTAAAAATTCAAGTTGTGATGGAATTTGAATCAAGTTGGTATGATGAGAAAATTGTATTGGTTTAAAGTGTTAGTTGATTGAAAGCAAATTTTTTTTAGCTAGGCCCACTTTGGGGCCCGACTAATTCTCATCAGAATGACATAATGTTTGAGATTGTCATGTTGCAAGTTTTGGGTTGGGGGATTTATTTTGAATTCATCAAAGATGTCACAAATTAAGTACAATGTTTATATACAAAAAGAAATAAGATAACTATTTTGACATTTTCCTTTAGAGAACATCATTTCAAGAATGGTCATTATATGACTATGTAAAGGAGGGATTATTTTCCAACATGGTAAACCAAAATAAGAACTATTGAATTAGTGGTTGTCCCCCAAGACAAAAAACTAAAGTATCCTCTTTTATTGAATTCTCTCACCAACTTGCTCCTTCCTTTTTCTTAAAGTTGGAACTCAACATATTTTTATAAATGGCACTAGCTTAAAGAAGGAAAAATACCAAGTTTTTTGAGGCACAAATTAAGGATGAAGAAAAAAGGATATAAATGCAACTTTGACATTTTCCTCATCCTCATATGTGCATGCATGAAGAGAGAAGCATTGTGACATGTATAAAATTTATGGGTGTGTATTGGCATTGTGGAGTGTTTGAAGGTGTAGTTGAAGTGTAAATATGAGGGAAATTATTGTAATACCCCAAAATTGCCAGATAGACATTGTAAACCAATTTCGGTGCATCAATCTCACAACATATATTTTTTAAATCAACTAAGTCCTGTTATACTAGACATTTTTTATTATAATCTTCATTACTTGACCTAAGTGTCAAATGCAAAAAATTATTAATTTGCAGTAATCACATGTTGTATTTAATTCCTAACTATTGATTGAAATAAGCTAAAGTAATCTCGTAATTTAATTAATTTAATTATAAGTCCTAAGCACTTTAATTAAATTAAATCCACCCCCTTTAGCTAATACACATTAAAAAAGAATTAAAATACCTTGGTTTAATTTTATATACATACATACATACATACATACATATATATATATATATCATGATTATTAAAACTAATTATTTAATTGATTAGAAAATCTAATTATGATGTCATATTTGAATGGATCAATATTGTTTCCTAATTCATCTCATATAAAAAAGGAATTAAAAATATTGATTAAATCAAATATATGCTCATAATTGTTTAATTAGGAAAATAGTTATAACCACATATTTGAATGGATCAAGCTTATCTCCTATTTTGTCTCATTCAACTCCATAAAAAATGGAGGACTAAATCTCACCTTTGATCTAGACCATACACTCAGATGAATCTTGATCATTGATTAGTTCCAGGATTCTATAAAAGAATTATTCAATCTCTCATTTTGGGAGGATGCACATGAATAGTATCAAATTGTTGTTGAATCATTTTCTCAAATCTTTCTTCTATTCAAATTTACATTGTCTTTATATGTTCATCATTTAGACTAAACTGCATTCATTTAGATTAAATTACTATTCAATATTCTTAGATTAATTTGAAATTCATTTAAATTAATTTACATCTTTGCATTTGAAAAACATAAAAAATTATAGATTAGATTGCATTTTGCATTCATAAATCCTTCGTACTAGTTTGGTTTGGTTACTAAACTCTCAATTTTGAGAGGGAATAGTAAAACCCCATCTAGTGAGAAGGCAATAGATTGCCTTGTGTATACATATCAAATGGATAATCTCATGTTCATCTCAAGGAGTTAATCACAAATAATGATCATTTTGAAGTGTGTATGGATTTAGAGACCCATAATTAACACACACATTTCTAGTGCCCTATTGGTTCTTAATTTAACAGATTTAAAAATAACCAAGAAACTAGAACAATACATCTAAGACTAGAAAATTCCTATGATGGATGCACTTGACTGAAATCTTGGGCCAACTATAAGGCATAAATCCTTCTTCACTTTAGGGTCTACAAAACCTAGTCAGGTTAACCTTGAGGTTCTAATATATGGTACTAGTGCAAATAAACATAAAACCTGAACCTATTAATAGTAGATGAAACCCTTATATCTTCTAATACTTATGCAATAACATAGGAATGAAATAGCTACAAATCATAACCTATGAATCCATAAGCTAAGTGAGGGTTAATTCCTTTCAACCCACTACAAAACATGGAAAACTAACTTGATTTGATTAAAAATATTTGTGCAAATGACTTTAATCTTAGCTTGCATCTGATTTAGTGATCAGTGTCTTATCCATTATGACATAAAATCATTACTAGCAGGATGGCCTCACTTGATTGCCTTACAATTAAGTTTATCAACTAAAATCCCCAAACTTCATTCTTACTAACATTCCCTCCATACACCCAAAAACCCTATCAAATCATTGAAGCATTTACTTAACTCTTTGAATTAAAAGCAACAACAAATCTAACACATAACTCATCAGAGATTTCTTAAATCAAAATGAACCTTATTCATTCAATTAAAAAGTTAAGAGCATATGAAGAATTAGGAGATAGAATAAGAGAACACAGATAATTCATTGTAAATATCCTTTTGTATTTATCCTTGGAAAGACTAAACACATTAACTAGTAATATTAAATGAAACTCAGGATATATTACTCGATCTATCATCAATCTTCATTATCTTAAAGAATAAATATATGAAATCAAACTAGAAACCTACATATAAGAATGGATATGTGGCCTTTACTACTAGAGCTCTACTCAATAGATAGGAAGAAAAACTAACCAACAACCTAGTATCACAATAAAAACTAGAACCCTACTAGTTTCACAAAGAAAACTGCCAACCACAACAATGGATGAGAGAAAGAAACATATAGAAGGAATGAATTCATGGATCTACTCTGCAACTACCATGTGTCCACTTAGAAAACCTCCTCTAGAAGTTAAAAACATCTCTCTAATCTCTCCCAACAACTGGCAAATAAAATTCTCACTCATTTTGCCTCCAAAGTTGAAAATATCTTCAGCACTTGATGGAAAATATAATTGATTTAGTAGGAGATAGAAATCTCTGGAAAGTTCCATCAAAAAGCATGCAAATTGTAAAATAATAGAGATAAAATACATTATTATGTATCAAATTTTGAACATACTGAGCCATCCAAACATATCAAGTGTATCAAAACTAAATTTTGTAACTACATTGATGAAATCATTGCCTACAACTGAGCATCCCATTGAAAATACAAAACCCCCTGTAACAGCTATCCTTTAATACTTGTGTAAAAACTAGCTCCAAAAATGGATAGCTCATCTCTTGTTGATTCCAATGATATATTAGAGTGCATATTTTGGTTCAATTTGGCTACTCTGGTAGCCATTTGAAAAAATGGCCCAAGGCTATAAAATGGACAGTTTAAAAGAATGAATTTGAGAAATTAAAAATCTTTATAGTCCAAACTATGGGAAATTCATTATTTAAAACAAATTTTTCAAATTTGGAGATTGAATACTTTAAAAAAAATTGAATTTTTTTTTAAAATTATTATTTTAATATATTCATCTCCTTATACCTCCCTTGACCATCCAAATGAAGCCACGTATTGAAACACAATTGGTCCCCTTGACCACTGGTGGGTCCTACAACTCCCACCATTTTTTTGACTTTCTAGGAGGTCGTCATGTCACTACTAGAAAAATCCTCCCTTTTTTTTACCACTAGAATCTAGCATCAAAATTTGATGAGGGTTCTTTACTAGTCAAAAATCATTGACTTCATTGGGTGGGCTCTACCATACAACCTATGACTTCCAAAAATGCATGTCTGAAAGATATTTAGTCTATTGAGTTGAATAGTGTAGACACCTAAATCTGATTACACTGCTTCGGTAATCTTATTTAGCTATCTCTAAAGGCATCATTAATTAAATTCCTATTTAATTAATCCTTTTGCCATCCCCTAGCTGATTAATTTAATTAATCATCTATAGTCCTAATTGATAAATCAAATAACCCATTATTTATCAATTAATCCTATTCTCCTATCTAATTCCAAAACCCTCATTTATTAAAAAAAATCTATTTGATAAATAAAGCCCTCAAATCTAATAACCGCTAAACTATCCTAAATCCTCCATTTAGCCTAATCCACCCCATCCACCCATACTAACCAAGCTTAGCCACTAACTCACCCACCCTCATTAAATGCCATCCACTTGCATATCTCTAACAAGCTTAGTCTAATCCTAAATCACCTCTAATCCCCCCCTAACCTTGTCACATTCCCTAAGCAAAGCTTAAGACTTTCCTAAGCCAAGAAAAGTCAACAATCTCAACTCCCTCCAAAATATCCCAACCACTAAGCCTTCAATGCTCTTACAAAGCCATAAAAGACTCTTACAAGCCCATTCATTGCTCTTACAAGCCATTATGAAGGGTCTTTATGAAGATATTATCCCTTGAGCCTCCTTTTTTGACTCATCCTTGCCCTTTCCTCCATCCTCTCACCCTGTGACATGTGTCACTCTCTGATTGGCTGTAAGGAAGCACAATCTGTGTGCTCTCCTCTCATTGAATCTGAGCCCTCCATAAGATTTTCCCCATCCTTGCATCTTAGCCCTCAAACCCTCAATCCCTTAGCCTATAAATTGAATCTCCTCCCAATCCATTTCATCATAATCCTTGAGTTAAAGTTATAATGCTAGTTTGAGAAACAAAGCCTTTGAACCATACCCTTATAATGCCAAATTGAGAGCTCACAAGGCTACCAATTCGTCATTACCCATCCATCTCCATTGAAGCTAGTTTTGAGAACCTTGAGCACACATCCTAAATCCATATCCAATTAGACTCATCTACAAAGCAAAGAGCTAATTCCTATTGGGAGAGTCCATTCATTTGGCTCACATTCCTAATTAGGGATTCCTCTTTAGTCTCTCATATATGTTATATTGATCTTGTTAGTTAATGCTTTGTTTCTTTAAATAGATTAGTATTTCTTGCTAACATATTAGTGTATACAAATAGTATTTAAATATTTGAAGATTTCCCAACATGGGCAATGTGGGATTATGTATCTCCTTGTTTTTTCTCTACCCATACTGCGTTCTCTATACTAGGAAATGTTTCTCATTCTATGGCAGCTAATCCAAGACCTCTTTATTTTTGGTCTTTCCAAAAATTTATTTATTACATTAGACCTCCATCAGATTGGGTATATTTTTCATTTGAAGCATAGAGCAAAAGATGTGAAGCTAGCTGTGAGAAGAGCCGCTGTGAAGAGAACCACAGAGACTATAAACAAGGCATTGTCCACAAAAGCAACCCTCCTTGAACTATAATGCTCCTTCTTGTGAACTCAAATGGTAGAGGGATAAGGAGAAATAGCCATACCAAATGTTCTTCCACTATTTTTTTTCACGTAACTTCCTCTGTGACTTGCCATTTCAATAGGCTCCATCCTCTATGACTAGAAATTGAAGGGAAAGGTAGACCCAAGTGGTGGTACTCATACCTTTCTCATTTATATATTCCTTCTTGTCTACATGTTTAGTAGGCTAGGAAAAACATTATTCTCAATACTGAAATAGATACACTCTATGCTTAGTCAAAATTTTTCAATAACATGCCAATGTTTTCATCTCCAACTCCAGGCACTCACAGATTCCTTATTTTTACCTTAAATACATTGATTGCCATAATGCAAGGCAATCAAATCAATGTGTTCCTTCCACAACCCATCCTCTCCTTCATGTTGCTATGCCTCTAACTTCCTTTTCAAATGTCATTGCCTATTACTTGCTCCTCTTGAAGAATTGTGCTCTGTCTAAACATATTACTTGGGTTTTGTTTGCCCATTACCTCTTATATGTGGCAACCCATTTCTTCTTTACTTTAATAGCTATAGGGCTTGAATCATGTTACAATCCACATTCAAAATAAGAGGATCCTAACTAACAAAAGGGTAGAAGAGCTGAGGTTAAGGATATTCCCACCAAATGACTAATGCTTGTTCTAATACTTTGTAAGAAATCTCCAACACTAAAACTGATAACATGCATACAAAATCCGTTTCCCTCAATCATACCCCCAACTATGGGATGACCTAGCAATTGATTGAGATTATACCTCTTTTGTGAGCTCCAAATATTTCTCATGTTTTTTGTTTTGTCATCAACAAAGCATTCTTTGCACATAAGCAACCAATTCTCATTAATCATATAATCCTAGTTGAAAACCTTAATTCCTATATATTTAGAGCTACTCTCATAATTTTCAATCACCTAAATTTCCAAAACAATCCATTGAATGCTTCAACATAGGTTGTAGTGACATTAGGGATGACACATAGGTCATTTGATGATCTAGACCTCCATACCATATGTTTCCACAAATAAGAGTAGTTTTAAAGTGTTGCGATGAACTTTTGAAATGGTCAAACTTTAGATAAAAAAGGATCTTAAACACTTATGTTATGAATGGGAACATTTAAACATCAAAACTTTACATTTCATACTCCAAGATATTAAGATTACTTTAACTTCTCAAAACAAATTCAATCTGCTTCATACCATTTGGCCTGATGCAATTAGTCGGGCCCCAAAAGTGGGTTCGGCTAAAATTTTTTTTTTTCAAACAATTGAATTATCAAATTGATCCATTAATCATCTAAAATTTACTAGAATTAATTTCGAGCACTAACTGATCATTAAAACACATTTCACATCTTATCTACAAATTGTGATTTTCTGCTAACAGGGCCTGCCAGTTGGCTTTAAAAATTAATTCAAACATTTAACTAGGATTTGAAATCAAACCTACTAATTATTTTTTCTAAATTCTTGCATACTACCAAATCTAATTTCATGATGAATTATCAGTCAAAAGACACTAACTGGAAACAATGGTAAAAAAGTGGTTTTTGCAAATGGAATGGACCTGGGAAAGTGTGCATATGGATTCATCAAGATTTGAAAATTGGCCTACTTAAATTATTTTTAGACTAGAATGCCATGGTACAATCCATTTTATTTTACTTGTCATGGATCTCAAGATATGACATCACAAACAAGGGTACCGACCAATCTACATTTTATGACACTAGTAAAACTTTACAAATTGATTTTGGAATCATGTTTGAAACCTTATCAAATGGATTTGTCATAAGCTCAAAATTAAAAAATAGAAATTCTATGACCTCTAGAATACAAAAAAAAAAAATTTCTTATTTTGGTCAATTGGATTAAAGTTATAACAAGTCAAATAGGGCTTTGTAGAATTCTAAACAATTTGCATCAGCATGACAACAATTAATTACCAACTTTGAGGGATTAAAAACTTAGTCAAAATATATCAAAATGTGAAACATAGATTGTTTCATATGGATGCTAAATTATCCCAAAGAAGCAAGTCATGAAACATTACTAAGTGCCAGATATTCAGATGCAAACACGACCTCATATCATTGTTTGAGACTTGGCAAAAATGTAGATTTGCACATTGCTCAAAACAGATCTTCGCAGAATGACTCGGAACAAAAATTTATCTTCATGGGAAAAATGGGCATACTAAATGAAAGGTGTTAGAAACATTGAACACCTCTTAGGCCTCAAAAGGATAGTTGGGTACACATGCATCAAAAAGCACTTAAGGGCTTGATTTTTTAAATGGTACTCAAAATCAAGGCTTCAATTTTGAGTCCCAACATGCCCATCATGGGGCTTAGAAAAATTAATTTTTTTGGCATCATTTTCTTCATTTTTGACATTTTGTATTTTCTATCCATACAAAATAGAGAATTCTTGCATGGTAAGAAGCTTTCTTGCAAGTTAAAACTAGAAGTTCACGTCATGATTTGCACTTCCTCGTGTGGAAAATCATATGCTTACACAAAAAAAGTACATTCTCATGCAACACAAAGAGAATCCTCATGCATTGAGCTACAAAATCTTGCATGAAACTTGACATAAAAAGAAGAAGGAAAACTTGCCTGTTTAAGTCTAAATTCATGATTTCTTTCATCTGACCTCTTTTTTGAAGCATATGTTTTATGATTTCTAATTTTTGAAGTAGCTTAATAGTGGTTTGAAAATTGATTGTCAAAGATACCTTGTCATGAGAATACAAACAACACTAACAATTTGATTACATGACATTTTGTCAAAGATATGCTTGTCAAGGAACAAATTCAAACTCACTCAAACAATGTGTATGATTTAATGCTTTCCTACACACATAGTTTAATAGGGCTTGTGAACTTCGTAGGGCTCTAAACAAAGGAATACATGAGTATGATCTTTGCTACTTGGAAGCAATGTCCAAGAGTAAATAAACAACCTAGACACTTTTGGAAGATGGTATGCAAGGGAAGCAAGAAAGGTAATGGTTCTCCCAAGGAAAGATTTTTATGAAGAGATGATTCTCTTTTCCTTATAGGAAAATCAAAATATTGGAAAAATAAATGTTGGGATTGATAAGCTAGCTCGATAATTAATATGTTATGGGTGTTTGGGTAAGGTGATAAGGTAGAGGAGTATGATCTTTTCCCTTTGAGAAAATCAGAACCTTGGATCCTTCAATCCGAGCTACAGACTGAGTCAACCTTTAGAGGGCTTATTAGAGTGATCGAACCTCTAGGAATGACCCAAGTGAGCACACACCTAACACCGATGATTATAATTAACTCTAATAAAGAAGCTTTGCAGAGATAAAGACTCCAAATTGATGTTAATTTCTTCTTATTGATTCTAATATCTCACATCAAGAAGAGGATATGTTTCTTGCACTAAGAAACACTACCCCCAGTCTTGCTAGTCAAGTGTGGGCACTTTTAGATGTCAATGTGGGTTTTTGGCCTTAAATTCATTCATGAAGCCACTAGGGATTAATATGAATAGAAGCCTATTAAAAAATTTGTAGTTAGTTGCTACCCATTTCACCTCTGAAAGGGGGCATAATCTTTGTGCAAGGAGGGGAAATAATCTCTCTTGTAGATCCTCACCATAAGCATGTGCCTAGATGTTGGAAGGTGGTATATGCCCTTAAATCCTACCACAAGGGTACTCATTGAGAATATATGTTATTGAGTCCTTGGAATGCACCAAAAACATGAGTTCCCTCTAGTGGGGTGACACAAATGTGTGAGGTGAATGCATGTGCATAAGTTATGAGACAATGATTTTTCTAACTCTACCATTTCTAGTTATAGGGATAAAAGAGTGCCTTTTTTGAGTCTACAAATTGTCCAAAGAACAAAAAGGTCAAGACTCCCCTGTCCAGCCTTAGAGTTTCTTTTCCCTCAATTAGATTATTTATGACTACTATTTGCATCCCTTGTTTGAAAATCAACTATCTACTTACAAACCAACATCATTTCCAAAATATATAAATAATGTCTATGTTTGATTGAAACTTATAAATATTATCAGTACTCTATTCAGAAACTGCTAAAAATCATCAGAATCTCATCAAGTATAGTCCAAACCTATCATTTTGTCCTTTTTCACCTATAGTTCTACAAAATTTTGCATGAGTAAAGACCTTTAAGACTGTTAGTTTGCATTTCCTCATGTGTTCCTTTGTAGTTCTTTGCATAGGAGTCTGAGAATCCTCGCATGAGCATTTACCCAAACATTGCCAGTTGGAATTAAAATTACTAAAACCTTATTTAAACTCTTAGTTTGTCACTTCCTCATGTGATCTAGCACAAACTCTCATACAAGAAAATGCCAAGAAAAATTATGTTCTAAATCTTTGCATGTGTCCCTATACTTCCTCACATGGTTATTTGAGAATCCTTGTGCGAGCTTTGGTCAATAATCGATCCAAATCTGATCTAAAAACATTTAGTCATTTCTCTATCTACAATAGTCAAAACCTTAGATATCTTGCTTAGTTTATCACTTTATCCTTATAGGAATTAGTCTGCTCGCTTGGTTTTCCTATTTTCTCTCTTGTGTTTCTCCTATCTTTTGTCATGATAGTCAAAAATCTCATTTGTTCTATCTATTTTTTTGATTATTCATGCCTAAATATACAACATTATTACTTAATTTGAGACAATGTTCTAGTGTGATCCTTGTTCAAACTTTGTCTTAAGTCATTGTCTATGAGTGTTACAACTATGGGTGGAAATGTGTTTCCTCCCCATAGACCAAGATGAGGTAGAGATAGAGGTATAAATTGATGCAAAGGTCAATCCCAACTTTACATACGGTCTAACTTTAGTGAAAGGTCCTCATGAACTCTTTCACCTACTGGTCCACCTAGTGCTCAAAGAATCTTTTCCATGAACTTTCAACAAACTAGGAATCCATTATATCAAGAACATCCAAACATTGACAAGACACCTTTATCTTTAAATGGAATAGCTGACCTTTTGTTCAAAACAACTATACAACTAAAACATACTGAAACCTTCTACACTTCTAGAATGGCTGATCAAGATCAAGAAATAGGGGAAAATAGTAGGAGACAATATCAAGAAGACTCCCAAAGAAATGAAAGGATGAAAGAACCTTACACCTACATGAATGAGTATGGGGATACTGAAGAGATGCCCCTAGAAGACATAGAGAAATATCATAAGGATAAAAACTTCTAGAGAAATTTTACTCCATGATGAGAAAGAAAAATGTTTTCCCAAACTTGCTCAAGAAGGAGAAAAACTTCCTCAACATTTTAATGTTGAAACAATTGTCACAAAAGAAGAGGAAACTAAAACCTCCATGTTACAAAAACAACTTCAAGCCATACAAGAGCAATTGGGCTAAATGATAAGAGACAAAGATAAAATAGTTAAACAATACAAGTTAGACACCATTTGTCCATTTCCTTTTGATAAGGATTTGTATATGCCTCCTTTTCCTAGAGGAGTTGAGTTACCCAAATATGAAAAATACTTAGTGTAGTGCCTGCCCTAGTTTACATTTTTTTTTCTAGATACATTATTGCTATCATTACCAAACTTTGTTAGGTCAGTTTTATGTTGATGGTTGGTAGCATTGTTTTGAGACTATCAGATATTGTGTTACAAACTCAGTTGATATATGATGAGATTACTTAGACTCTACATTTCATGTATGAATGGTGATTATTATATTATTCTCAGTTTTTGATGATGTTTAGCTAAATGATTTATTATATGTGTGTTTTGTCTTATGGATACTTACCCCATACTGCATGTGTATGGTGTGCATGTTTTTTCTCTTTATATATAGCATTTTTGATGTGGTTAAGGAAGGAGTTGTAGTCACCTGCTAGTCAGAATCTACACAATGCACCACTTCTTGCTATTTCCTTTTTAGCTTAGCATATATATATATATATATATATATATATATATATATATATATATATATATATATATATATATATATATATGTACATGCATGGATTTTATGCAAGTTATAGGTATCAGGTATTGACTTCCCTGAATTGCCAGGATGAGTGTACCCTATTGCACTATCTCAATGGTAAGAGGGAAGATAAATTCTCAAGTCCAAATTCTAAACTCTTAAAACATTTGTCCTAGAAAGTTAGGACAAGTATCTGAGATGTTTTACCTTTCAAATGTGTCGGATGATGTAATTCATGATTTTAACCCCTTAGACTGATTTTGTATGGTTTCTTCTATGATGGGTTTTCATATTTTATGTTGGAAGTCTATAGTGAATTTTCTATTTATTACATCTAAAATTAAAAGATTTAATTAGTTTGAAAAAATTAATATAATATCATGATATTTCAACATTTTGATTTTAATTAATTAAATGGGAAATTAATTGAGTAAAAGGATTAAATAAAAGAAATTAAAAATAATAATAATAAAATAATAAATAAATCATAATAATAATAATAAAAGAGTTAAAATAAAATTCATAAATCTACCTAGGAGTAAGTGCACCTCTTTTATGCACATATGTCTACAATGCAATAGTTAGCACACAAATTAAGCACATGGTGTCTACAACCTTGTGACTCATCTAGAAGGTTAGAAAAGGCTCGTGCTTAGTTGTCAATGCTTATCTTATCTTCTAGTTGTTTCTAGAGACATTCTAGGTGCTTTCTGAGGGGTCCTTATATTCAGGCACTCCTAGTAGCTCAGGGAGCATTTTTGGGGTGGATCCACGAACGTTGGAGAAGGAAGGGACTTTCTCTATAGATTCTAAGGAGAAGTGAATTAGCATTAGTGTCTAGGTAGACACTTGTGATTTTTTCATATGTTATTTCACTTCTTCCACTTCCTATCTTCTTTGTGTTTTATGAATGCTTTTTGAGGATTCCATGCGTGAATATTGCAATTTTATTTAATCTTGTCATGGATATTTAATTTTCTATATGAGAAAACCCCACATGCGTAGATCTGAGGAATTTATGGGACTAGAGTTTAAATGCTTATGGACAAACCTATTAGAAGGATTAAATAGGTGAATTTAAAAGAACAATCATTATAGGGGAATTCTTATTTTACAAAAATTGGAAAAGCATTTTAGTTTAAAAGTTATGTATATATTCAAAGGCATTATTAAAATTTTTTATAAAATAAAAATAAAAATTATATATATATATATAAATGCTACATTTAAAAAAAAAATGACATAGTGAAGAAGCGTTTTAATAAAATTATTTATAAAAAAATTATGAAGCATTTTTGGAAAAATGTTTATTGAAAATGTTATAAAAAAAATTTCAAAAATTTCATGGAGGGATGAAACCTTCACCCATTACCCCCATAGGTCACAGGGTAGCTACCATCTTAGGGGTACTCTATACCTGCTGTCACCACAGGCCCTACGACAGTAGGGTACTATGTACTCGCAACAATGATATGTACAACAATTAGATTTTTTTTTTCAATTTTATGTTATGAAATATGTGTTATAAATCATTCATTAATATTTTGAATATTATTATATTTCCATTAAAAAAAATATTAATATTATTAAATATTAATAATTTTTAAATATTAATTATTATATATTTTTTTAAAATTATTAATTATTGTATTATAAATGAAGTTTTATTAATGGTTTTTCTTCTTTTGATAATTTATAATCTCATAGTAATTTGACTTGTTAGAATATTAATATAAGTTTAATTTAATTATTTAATTGAATCCAAATTTTTGTTCTAGAATGATGGGTAGATAATAATGAGGAGAGATTGTAATCGCTCATGTTAAATTGAGATGATGAAGGTCATTACCAAAATAACGTATATACAATATATCTTTAGAACATTTAGAAAATTGATTCTAAGAGTTATGGGAAAAAAAATTATCTATCAAAACAAATACATGGGTTAGGAAAAAACGTGTAAATGTTCCTTCACTTGATATCTAAATCTGAGATGAAAACTGAAACCCCATATTTAATTCAACTAAGTTAATTTAGCAAACCAAAACATGTGCTTACATTTTGTGTTTTCTTTATGCCATCTATTTTGGGTTTTTGGGTTGACTAGATTTTTGCCAAGTTATAGGACGTCTACCAGAGGCTTGGGGGTTATGATTTGTGATGTCATGCTGATGTTTTTTGATCTCGATCTTTTTAAACCCAACCATGGTTATGAGATGGCATGCTCTATGGTGTGTTTGGTTTATTGATTGATATTGTTTATAGTCTTCTTGTGTAAGCTATGATTTATGTCACCATTTATGAGTTATCGATCAGTTATACTTGGGTTAGTTTCCAGTTGCCTTGATGGGACTGAAGTGTTTATTTGATCTTGACGATGTCATGTTGTGACATGTATGACTTGACCATTTTAGAAGTCTTTGATCAGTATTATTATTGAGAAATTTTTGGGTTGCTCGTTGAACACTGATGGATATTATAATTATCATTGGATGCTTTTCAGTTGCTCGCAAAGAACTGATATGTTATTATGATCTTTATGATGCCTTCCAGTTGCTTGTATAGGACTTAGGTAATACTATGATTTTTTTATTTCATGAGCTTAGGGTAGGATATCTATATGTAGTGTCGAGAAGTGGCTTGTAATGGGGCCAAGGCCCTAAGTGGCTACCAGGGTAACTCATTGTAAGTTATTTAATAAGTGAAAACATTACACTAAATACTAACTTAAATGAACCTAATAAGATAATTGTATGTTCTCGCCCATGCCTTGAGTGCTAGTACAAACTAGGAAGGGAGTAGAGAGAATGCTTGGATGTGACTTTGCATTCCATAGTATGCCTTGTCAGTACGAGAGGATACTAGTGGCCGCATAGGGATCACTAGGGGGTAGGGTCTATTGAGAGACTACCAGGGTAACTCTAGCGTGATTCATGTGATGACAATTTCCTGCTTACATAGTAGGTTTTTTACGTGTCTTGTGTGCCTCTAGGATTAGATGTCAGTTTATGTTGGAGCCTTTGAGTTAGTATACTTTTAGGATTCCTGGACTTAGAGAGTACTTGTGCTATGTGATTTGATAACCTATTTGGAACTTGAGACTATCTCCTCAACATGATGGGAGTGGGCCATCTAGGTCCCATGTGGTCAGGTGGTAGTGCTTATTCACTCTTACCATTTGAGATCTGTCTGAGACACTGTGGCTAAAGAATTCGTTGTTGGCACTTATCTTCATTCTGTTCTTGGATTATGATGGAGGACACACATCCTTATAATGATGATTAGCATATGATAGATGATGTTATTTACTTATCTTATGCCTTATTTTGCATGATTAGATTTCTTATGCATATGTTGTAGCATGTTAGATTTCTTTCTACATATAATGTAGTATGTTTTAGGAGTGATATTCCTACTATGATAATACCAATGATCTCTTTGATGACTTGGAATGTTACACACGAAAGGATGGATAGGGCCCATGATGGTCTAATGATGCTATTTACGATTGGGAGGAATCGTGCACTTAGTTAGTTGTGTTTTATGGTTATCTTTTATGATCGATTTTTATATGTTCTATGATGATGTATCATGTATGGAATAGGGTTTCATTTACTTTATTGTACTTGCATCATGGATTAGAATAGGATGATGTACTTTATTTTCACACATGTATATTATTTTATGTCTTTCATACCCTATGACATGTACAGTGGATGATTGAGCATCCTGAAGGTTAAATTATTAAGGGACATTTGGAACAAAAGTATATTGTTTAAGAACATTGGACTTTTCATTATTATTTCATGTGTATGTGGTATTAGATGGAATTAATATTAGTTAATTTAAATATGATTCAATGTTAAGGGATCTTTAAGGAGTGTGTAAGAATTTGGCTTAGGCCAGAATTCACCAAAGAACTAAAGAACTCAACAAAAGCACATAGTAGACCAAAAAAGGTAGAGTATGATCAAAATGATGATATTCATTCAATAATTGGATGTCAGAGTACACTAGGAGTGCCTGAATATAAAGGCCTCAAGAGAGCTTCTAGAATACATAAAAGTCAGCACCATGATATGTCATACAACTAGGCACATGTCCACCAGATATGGATTATCTTCCATTAAGCATGAGATTAAGTGTGATGATGTGAGGATAAGCCTACAATGGTGTAGCACACAAATCAGCGGAGTAGACAACATGTGCTAAATGAGGAGTGTAGAAAATTGTGTTGTCATCATGACAACTCAGTGAATGATGCATACTCCTATATTGTAGACACCATGTGCATAATTACAGTTGCATAACTCAATGAGAGTTCACAAACTCCTAACTGTCTCATCTAAAAAAATAATAAAATAATGAAAAATAATTAAATAATGCATTAACCTAAGTAAAAATTAAGTAAGTGTTAATAAGTAAATACTTATTTGCACCAATAGAATGTAACCTATCGTGTATTTTTATGTATACTTTTAGTTGAATGTTGTTATTGCTTTCTCTATTATGTGTATGTTGTGAATGGTTTAACTTTCATGTTTCAAAAAAAAAAATGCTACCAAACTTAGTGGAACTTTAGGTTAATTCTTTTGGATCCCTTGGTAGGGCATTACATTTTGTATCAGAGCCCAAGTTTCTACATTGGGAGCTCTGGGTATATTGGAATGTCACTAGTTGTCAACTAGTTAAAAAAAATGAGGACTTTGAACTATCATGTGTATCTCTTTCAAACTTAAAATTAGGTGAACTAAGATAGAACTTAAACTATTACTGGCATATGTTTCACACTGCAACATTTAGCTTTCAAAACTAAAAATTCTACTTAAACCTAAACATAGGTAAAACTCAAATTGAACTTAGTTTTGTAGGACTAGAAAAACGGGTTAAAAGCATAACATACTATGAGAAAATCACAAAACTCAATAATCATATGTTAGCACCCACTAGTCTACCATAAAAGCCAAACTAATTAAGAAAGCAATAGAAACCCCCTTTTTCATTTGTAGCTCCCATGTTCTTTCTTCTCCAAATGATTGTGGCTCCAATTCGCCTATAGTGTACACAAGGTTGAAGCCAAAGCCTACGATGTGGATAATGCCATGAGAATACTTGAAGTGTAATTTTATGTGAGAGAGAGAATGCAACATGCAAAGAAGTAGAGACTCAAAGACTCAAGGATTCAAGGACTTTCAAAACTTCAGCATTCGGATCCAAAAATGAGAGGAAGAGTGTCCATTTTATAATTTTCATGTAGGGTGAGAGCATTGAATTTTTCACCCACAGACATGTGATGTGGCAAGAGATTCCTATGACGCATATGAAAGAATATGCCAAAAGTAAGATTCTATGACACATGCAAGTCAAATTTGGAAGAGAATCTATGACGTGCCTTAAGATTCCTCAACCCACTTAAAGCCAAGAATCTATGACGAATAAGCCAAATAGGGACATGCATAAGAGGTAATAATATTTGATTATGAAAAATCTCAGCCAGGTGTCAAAGGAGGATCCACGAGGTGTCACATCCAAGTGTCATGATGATGCAATATTTTATGGAATATTTGAATTAAAAATCCTCTTATTCCACAAAATAAGAATTAGTAGAAAATGGATTTAATGATGAAAAATGGAACTTAGGAAATTAAGAATTTCCATGGTTTACAAATAATGAATCAATTAATTAATAAAATTAATTAATTGAGGATGATAATTTGGAAGAATAGGATTAAATTATGGGTTATTTAATCCTATAGAGAAAATTAGCAGATGATTGGCCAAATCGATTAAATGAATGCGACCATATCCTTTGATGAAAATGTGACGATGATGGATATCAAATAAGATGATGACTAGTAGATCAAAGCCATGATCAGATTGATTGATTGAAGTTGATAACATTCCAAGGACACATGACATGAATTGGTTGATATGTAACATTTAACTGACATTGTAAATGCTACAAGATTGAAATTGATTGATAAGGTTTGATCACAATAACACCGATGAACATTGTCAATGTTATTAAAATGGTTGATGATGTCATGATTTGACATTGAAAGCCTCAACAATGTCAAAGATTTAATGACATGAATGATAGCTTGACCTAGCACTAAGAGCCACGACAGTACTAAGGTCAGATTGATAAGATTGACAGGTTGATAGGTTTCCAAGGCACTGAAAGCCACAACAATACCTAGGATTCAGATAAATGATGATTGATTTGAGATGTTTGATACATTTCAGATTGATTAGGACTGATTTTGAGTTATTCCAGGTTGATTTGGGTTGATTCTGAGTTGATTTGATATGATTCTGAGTTGATATGAAATTGATGTGAAAGGGGATACAAATGATGAAATATGGTCAATCTGGCCAAAAGATCAAAGTTAGTAGAATGAGAAAATGGGACAAATTAGTATGAAGAAGTGATGAGGTCATAGATGTGAACCATTTTTGAGCGTCTACATTTTGCCTCTCTTTGTTACAATGTGATTTAGAGCGTTGTGTCAAAGAATGCTAACGAAAAAGCAAGAAAAGCATGCCCCAGCAATGCGGTATATATTTATGCCCCCTTGAGAAATTTACCAACATAGGCATATGATAGGTTGATTTCATCAATAACAAGATAACAAAGCCATAGGAACTGGCGAATCAAAAATTAGATTTAAAATGCAAAAGTTATGGGCTCCGAAGTGTAAATAAGCATCGCGACCAACATAGAAAGGGTCTTTGGCATAACCATCTAGGTAGAAGCAAGATATAAAATGGCTTTGAGAGGATTTTGAAGGTCATTTTCACTCTCTCATTTGGAAGAAAAGAGCTCTGGAGCAAGGAGGATGGATCGACTACCTAGGGAGCAACATCATGGTGAACAGGCGCGGACCTTCTGACGACAAGCAAATGTTGGACCTCTAGTGAGTACATTGAGGCCATCTTTGTAATTTTTACTTTTTGCTGTATTTTGATGCTTTTTTACTACTCTTTAGGCACCTAGGAGTCTGTCAAGGGGGAAACAGGGTCAAATAGGGTCAACCGAGGGTCATGGGGCCAGTTAGGGCTTCCAAACGCCCCAACTATACCCAAAATGCATCCAAGTGCATCAATGACACAATTGGAATTCCCAAGTGCATAAATGATGTAGTTGGTATGACCAAGTGCGTCAATGATGCAGTTGGGAACCCCAACTGCACCCTAGGACGTTTCGGGGCTTTGATCAGGGTTTGAATGGTCTCGGATCGACCTAAAACTTGGTAAGGGTTAGCATAACCCTAGGGGGATGTTAGAAACATGAGAAAATGTGGTCAAGGTGGTCAACATGCTTAGAATTTGGTCAAACATAGGGCAGATGTGGGTCAAACTGAGGT
This sequence comes from Cupressus sempervirens, assembly GCA_028749045.1. Classification (NCBI taxonomy): domain Eukaryota; kingdom Viridiplantae; phylum Streptophyta; class Pinopsida; order Cupressales; family Cupressaceae; genus Cupressus; species Cupressus sempervirens. Next base: position 342,525,457 of record CM053784.1, read on the forward strand.
AAATGCTAACAGGGAATCATGCAAAGGGCCCGAAAGGGTGCAAACGGACTTAGAATGACTCAAAATTTGTAATACATGTTAAAAACCCTAGGAAGAATTGAAAACATAGGTTAAATGAGGCTAGGATAGTCAAAAAAGTCAAACTTGGTCAAACTTAGCTTTGATGGAGGAGAAAAAGGTTGATCGATGGATGGGGATAGGGTCAAAATGATGCAAACGAACTGGAAATGACTCAGAACTTGGGAAACATGTTCAAAACCCTAGGAAGAGTTCAAAAAATAAGTCAAATTAGTCAAACATGTTCAAAAAAAGGTCAAACTTAGTCAAACTAGAGCCAAACTCAGTTAAACTTGGGTCAAAAGTAGGGTTAACTAGATGCAAACCATAGAAGGTTGACATAGGCTATGTGATAATGCAGGAGGAGCTACCCTTGTTATGGGTACGAGGACATAAGCCATGGAGCCTTGCACTACATCATTAGATGACACCTAGTGAGCAAGGGATATTAGCTAGGTTGGGATTATATCATGTGACATTTATGCTAGAGGTGAGGGGGAATAGGGCTTTGCTAATAGCTTTGATGGAGAGGTGGCATTCAGAGACTAGTTCATTCCACCTATCGACTGGGGAGGTGACTATGACATTAGAGGATGTATGGCACATCCTTAGGATTCTAATCCATGGAGAGCTAGTAGTGTATGACCCGGCTATAAGGCGAGTAGCACTACATCAACTATTTGGGTGCGGAGATGCAGAGCTAGGGATCCGAGATTATGAGATTGGATGAGACTTATTAGTGGTACGCCATGAGCAATTGATAGTTGTGATCTATTGGGTGGTTGGTGGATTGTTGATACCTGATAGGTGGGGACATGGATTCCTAGTTGGATGGGGTCGGGTACTAGAGCAGATTATTATGGAGGGCACGATGTTTGCTTGGGGCCCATGCATGTTGGGGATGTTATATTATTATCTGCATCAGGTAGCATATAGAGGGGGACTATCCTTCAGCATTGGTGGCACATTATTACAAATTTGGGCATATGAGCATATTTTAGTATTTAGGCCTCTAGTAGATCGAGTGTTGGTGGATGATATTCCATATGCTTATAGTTATAGAGGTGTCCTAGCCCGAGGACCATTGGGATATGTGAGGTATTTTTGCCATCAGATAGACACCATGACTTAGTTCATATGGAGACCATATATAGATTGCCTTAGATGGGATGATGATGACATCCACTTACCATACTGCAGGCAGGAGTTTTTCCTCATAGGGCACAAAATGATTGGTCATCTGGTTATAGAGATGTACCTACCACAGCGGGTGCAAAGATAGTTTGGGGAGACACAGGATGTACCTAAAGGGTTAGCATTATTTTCTCGATCTAGAGTAGAAGTGTGAGAGTGGGGACCTCCTATGAGGACACAGGTAGCATATGCATAGTTAGCAGAGTTACAACTGAGGCTATGGGGGGCAGCAACAGATATAGTGGATGCAGGTGCAATAATAGCATATGATAGGTGGTTTGTATAGCATCGACCAAGACCATTGACAGATCCAGTAGTACCAGTACCCTGAGGGAGGCCATAGGATGAGGAGGATGATGAGGAGTAGGATGGGGGAGACAATGAGGAGGGATTTTATGATGATGATGATGAGGATGGAGATGACAGTGAGGATGATGAGAGGGGGGATGGGGAGGGTGATGATGAGGGTGACGAGGATGATGTGGGGGATGATGAGGGTGAGGATGAGGGTGATGATGAGGAGGCTGCTATGGGAGAGGATGAGGGAGTTGATGATGAGGAGGCTACTATGGGAGAGGATGAGGGAGCTGATGATGAGGAGGGGGATCCTGTGGATGACACTAAGAGAGCATTAGAACCAGTACAGGTAGGGCCTAGTCATTTAGATCTCTTGGAGGTGATCAGAGGGCTATAGATTCAGTTGGGTCAGGTTGTGGCAGAGAGAGATGTAGTTACAGTGGAGAGAGATCAGGCAATGGCTGAGAGAGATTAGGCTAGGGCTGAGAGAGAGGCAGCTATGCACAAGGTAGAGATGGTGGCATAGGAGTCTCAAGATTTCATCAACAGCATTTGGGATGCAAACTTTCGAGATCTGGCAATGATGATGAGTAGGGCTCACATGGAGGCACAGTATTGGTGAGATCAGTATGAGAGGGTGGTACCATTAGGGAAGAGAGTAGAGAGTTTTTGTGCATCAAGGTCTCATTCCCACAGGACACAGAGGACATAGAGCAGTGCGACGGTGATGGGGCCTATGAGGCCACCACAAAGAGTAGAGGGATCATCCTTGAGACCAGACAGAGACCACGAGGCCAGTGATAGCATAGGATGACACTGCCAGACTCACATATAGAGGGGCCTCTCTATGTTACCTTTTGGATTTTATTATGCTCTTTCATGGTTCACATCTATAGGTAGTTAGTGTTGATGCAAACCATGGTCACATAATATGATACTTTTGTGCGACATTTATGGGATGTACTTATGTTATGATGACTATATGTTATGGACTAGATGATGACTCATGTTATGATGTCTATATGTGATGTTATGTTATGAATATGCTTTAGATGTTTTATATGGATGCATTTATGCTTTTTGTGTAGACTTATATATGATGACATCATGTGTTGATTCATTGTATGTTAGGTGTAGGAAATGCCATCTTTTATTTTTGCCACATGTTTTTCTCATGAATGAATGCCTAATGTAATGTGAATGATATGGAAAGGATGTAAATGAATGCAAATGAAATGTAAAATGATATGAATGCAAATGAAATGTAACATGGATGCAAATGAAATGTGAATGTCATATTTATTGCTTTGGATCATTCTGACATATGTAGGAATGTAGGATGATAATGTTTTTGGTGTATCAGAGTACGAGACCAAGGTAGCAAATGAAGAAGATGTAGAAGATCAAGGAAATGAGGTGAAGAATTGTTAGTATGATGGGAAGACTTTTTCTTGTAGAAAGTGCACTATATGTCAAATGGAACTTTATTTTGATATGACAAATAGAATGCAACGCATCATGGCATAAAGGGCTAGAGCGCAAATGCAAGCATTTTGCGTAAACAAGCATGATGTAGACAAAAATGACCTTGTCCTTCCTAAGGCATATATACATGCCCCAGACTCTCAAAGGTACATTGTAACAAAAAAAAATAAAAAAAGATGACCATGAACCATCCTGGCCACTCTCATAGATCAATTTATATCATTGAGTAGCATAGGGACATGATCAAAGAAAAAACAAAGCAAAAATAAATCACTCACTAAATAGTGTGAGCCAATAGCTATTCTTGTCCATTATTACGTTCTTGTTAATGTTTTAGCAGTGTAAATAGTGTTTGACATGTTGATAATGTGATAGTTCTAGTTGTGGATTCAGTTGATAAGTTCATAGTGACTGGTTGGATTGATTGTTGGTTCATGTTGTACAGATATGGTGATTGGCATTGAAGCGTAGCGCTTTGATTTTTAGTTTGCAAAGTGCAAGTGTTTACTCAAAAGGGGTGGTTATCCACAGTGAGTATGTACAAGGTTTATTGAAATTTTTTGATGGGTTTTGTGATTTTTAGGGTTTTGTGGATATTTGATTTTTTTGTGTAACTGATTTCTTCAAGTCATTTTACATTTTTTAGGTTTTTTTTTTCAGGACATTTTATGATTTTTAGGGATTTTTTTCAGGACATGTTATGATTTTTAGTGATTTTTTTAGGATCATATTTAAATTTTTAGGGTTTTTTTTATGACATTATGTGATTTTTAGTAATTTTTTTCAAGATCATATTTGAATTTTTAGGATTTTTTTCAGGACATTATGTGATTTTTAGTGATTTTCTTAGGACATTTTATGATTTTTAGGGATTTTTTCAAGATCGTATAAGCATATACAAGTGTTAGCTCCAATCCATTATGCGATAGATCCAATGGACAAAAAGCACTTAGGGATATGCCCCTAGTTCAAATTTAAACTTATGCACTATGTAGGTAATATGCCCAAATTCAAACTTACGCACTATGTAGGTAATATGCACCCAAACAAGACACAGACTATGTACAAAGGCCAATGACAGAGTGTGTACAGACTGGTAATGCTTGGTAAGATAACAAAGGACATTAACCAGTTCGTGAGCCATGATAAGGAACCAAGGATGTCTTGCAATATGAATGATATGATCAAGGAATGATAGAGGGGGAAAAGACTAGATGGAATCCTAATAGATGGAGGAGCAATAGCTGATTACACATGGTGCCCATTTGCCAAGTTTTCACCATGGTACTTGCCCAAAGCGCCTGTTTGCCAGGTTTTCACTTGTGGATGGAATTTTTCTCTTGACTCAAATTTTTGTGCCAAGATGCCTGTTTTCCAGGTTTTCATCAAGGCATCCTTTTTTTTTTTATGACATTTTTCAAATTTTTGGGTATTTTTTTCAGGACTTTTAGATAGAATCAAGTGTAGTACTTATGAAGATGCATGTTGTTGATGGACATGGGAAATGGTTCACCCTCTGGAGTTGCAAGCTGATATACTCTGGATCCAAAAGATACAGTAACTATATAAGGTCTTTCCCAATTTGGCTCAAATTTGCCTTATTTTTCTCTATGATGTTGTGTCTTCTAATTCATCTTTAGGACTAGATCACCTACCTAAAAATGATGACCTTATACTTTCTTATTATAGCTCCATTTAATTAAATTTTGGTAAGCTTGCAAGTGTGTCAAGGCAGCTCATCTTCGTTCATCAAGCATTTCCAGCTCATGAAGCCTAGATATTCGGTAGTTTTCATCATCAACAACATCTTGTAGGGATACTCTTAGTGATGGAATTTCAACTTCAATGGGAAGTATGGCCTTAGTTCCATAGACAAGAGTATGGTGTTGCACTAGTAGGAGCATAGACACTTGTTCGATATGCCCAAAGAGCTGGATTTAGCTAGAGGTGCTAGTCTTAGCTCGAATCATTGACAGTCTTTTGAAGAATCTTAATGATGGTCTTGTTAGATGCTTCTACTTGGCCATTGCCTTGTGGATGGTAAATACTAGAATATCCATGGTATATGTTGTACTTCTTGCAAAGCTTGTCTACATCTTTGTTTTGAAATGGAGTACCATGGTCACTAATAATAGCCAAGGGGACTCCATACTGACATATGATATAGTTTAGAATAAACCTGGAGATCTACTTTTCGATGGTGAAAGTCAAGGGGACAGCTTCAATCCACTTGGTAAAATATTCTGTTGTCGTGATAATGAACTTGTGACCATCAGAGGACGGAGGAGAAATAGCTCCGATGAGATCAAATGCCCATTGTGAAAAGGGCCATGGTGATATGACTGGCTGCAATTCTTGTGCTACTGCATGGATTAGATTGCTATGTATCTGACACTTATGGCATGTTTTGGCAAAGTCATGGGCATCCTGTTCCATGGTGGGCCAATAATACCCAGCTCTGAAAAGCTTCTTGGCTAGACTCAAACCATTGAAATGGCCTCCACATATACCTTCATGTTCCTCATGCAAGGCAGTTTCAGCTTCTTGCGAGTCAAGGCATCTGAGAAGGGTTTGGTCAAAAGATTTTTTGTAAAGGGTGTCATTGATGATGACATATCTAGCGGCTTGACAAATAAAGGCTTGACAGTTATTCTTGGATAAGTTGAATGGTAAGATTTGGGCATGTAGGTAATCATAAATGTCTTGATACTAAGGAGAGTTGGGACCAACAAGTTCACACACAAACTTAGATTGGGAGAGCTCGAATGTTGGAATCAAAAGTTGCTCAACAAGGAATTCACAACATTCCACATTTTGAGGCATATCAATCATAGAAGCGATGGCAGCCATAGCATCAACTTGCTTGTTGTGTATTCTTGGTAGCTGATGAAAAGATATAGTAACAAATTTAGACTTAAGGAAGTCTACCATCTGCTTGTAGGGCATTAGTTTATCATCTTTGGTTTCATAGTCATCATTGACTTGGTGGATGACCAACTAGGAATCCCCAAAGACTTGTAAATGTTGAATGTTCCATTGGATAGCTATCTTGAGCCCTGTGATCAGTGCTTCATATTCTGCTATGTTGTTTGTATAGTGAAATGCAATCCTATATGACTTGGGGATTATGTTTCCTTGAGGAGTGATAAACATAATGCCAGCTCTTGAACCATTTCGTGTATGTGATCCATCAAAATAAAGCTTCCATTTGTTAGCTACATCCATGTGAAATATGGCTTCATTTGGAAAGTCTATTAACATGGGATGATCATTTGACATAGGAACTTTTGCTAGTTGATGTGCTATCACTTGCCCTTTGATTTCTTTTCTATCTACATATTCTATGTCAAATTCACTAAGGACCATGACCCATTTGGCTAAGCATCCTATGAGAGCAGCTCTACTGAGGAGGTATTTCAGTGGGTCAATCTTAGAGATGAGCATTGTTTTTTGATGGAGCATGTAATGTCTAAGCTTTTGGGTTGCAAAGACAACAACAAGGCATGCTCAGTCAATTAGTGAATAATTTAGCTCATAGCCCACAAGTGTTCTACTAATGTAATATATGGCTTGCTCTCTTCCTTGTTCATCATTTTGTGCTAGGAGAGCCCCTAATGCTGTATCTGTAGTAGATATATATAAGATAAATGGTTTGCTTGGAATAGGAGCCATTAAAACTGGTGGATGTAGAAGATAATCCTTGAGTTGTTGGAAAGATTCTTGGCACTGCTTATTCCATTGAAAGGATACTCCTTTATGTAAGAGATGTTGAATGGAGTGACACTTATTGGCCAATTGTGCAATGAATCTGTGGATAGACTGCAATCTTCCTTGTAGCCCTCTTAGGGTTTTTAGATTTGTTGGAGGAGGCATGTCAAGTATTGCTTTTACTTTCTAAGGATCCACTTTAATGCCTCGTTGAGAAACAATGTAGCCTAGGAGCTTTCTAGAGACAACTCCAAATACACACTTTTTTGGATTTAGACAAAGCTTATAGCTTTCCATTCTGGTGAATATCTGATCTAGGATGCCCAAGTGTTCTTTCCTTTTATAGGATTTGCAAAGTAAGTCATCAACATAGTCTTCCATGAGGATGTGCATGAAATCATGGAAGATGGTAGTCATTGCTCTTTGATATGTTGCCCTAGCATTTTAAAGACCAAATGACATGACATTCTAGTAGTATGTTCGCCAAGGACATGTGAAAGCTATCTTGTGTTGATCTTTAGGGGCGATTCTTATTTGATTGTAGCCAGAAAAGCCATCCATTAGTGATAACATCTCATACCCAGCTATCATGTCTACAATGATATCTATGTTTGGTAGAGGAAAATCATCCTTGGGACATGCCTTGTTAAGATCATGAAAATCAGTGCATATCTGGATGCCCCCAGAGTGTTTGCTTACTAGTACTAGATTAGATATCCACTCTGCATAATCAATGGGTCTTATGAAGTCGGCATCCAATAGTTTCTTTAATTCAGCTTTAACAAGGAGAGCCACTTGAGGATGCATTTTCCTCAACTTTTGCTTTACTGGTTTCATTCCTAGTTTTAGTGGCAAGTGATGAAGGACTAGTTCAGGATCTAATCCGAGCATATCTACGTAAGACCAGGCAAAGTTGATTTGCCTCTCTAGAAAAAATCTAATAAATTCATCCTTCTCTTTTGGTGATAATGAGGCCACAAAGTGTATGATTTTGGGGTTGTTAGGAGTTCCCAGATTAATCTCTTCTGTCATCTCCACAAGTAATGCTAATTTTTCCTTTAATGGGAGTGTGTCCAATCTTCCATCCTCAGGCACCTCAGAGAGGTTTTCACCCTCAGATACATCCTTTACTTTTACTTTTTCATGGTCTAATGGTGCCTTTCGATTTTCACCAAGAGACCTATTTGTGTCTTTTTTTGTTATTTTCTAAATTTTGCGACTGGAAGATCGAGTTGACTCACCAAAATATGCCATGATGTTTAGATTAATGGAAAATCTATACTTGTGATCATCTTCTGGTACATCTTCACAGAGTTCAAAGAATTCTATGATGGCATCATCATTTTCAAACTGATCAAACATTGGTGGTCCTTGTTGGTCCCAATCAATAAGTTTAGGGGAAACTAAGGAAATTCCATCATCAGTGTTAAATAAGCTTTGGTCCAAGGCATATATATGGATATTTGCTTCAGTGATGTCATTGAGATCATGTTCAAAAGTAGGAGGGCTTGGATCCCAGAATGTTTCAATCCAAGGTGAAGAATTGGTTTGAGTGACAGGTGGATTAACATATTTATCTTCCAAGGGTAAGCTATCTGGGTCTGCAAACATATGGTCAAGACAAAGGAAGGTATCAAGATTGTTGATGTTGGATACAAATTGTTGACATTGGATACATATTGGGTGGGTTTAGGTTGGTTATTCTCAGATGCCTTGTCATCGTTTGAAGCATTCACCTCCTCAGATGAGGATGACTCAGTATTAGGAAGACCCAAACAAATGGTTTGAATCCAAGTCCCAAGCTATGAGGTTGTCCTGATGTAGTGATAGGTTGAACAATGCCTTGTTCTTGGAGTCCTAGGCCACTACATCCATCATATCCTTTTTTCTACATGATGGTGAATCCAGGTCCATACTTGTTGGGGGATATAGGAGTAATTTCTTGTTCTACTTTAGCCTTTTCCATCCATGTAGAGGTATTTTCATAGACATGTTCTTCATGTAGCCCACCTCCACCAGTGAATGCTATAGAAGGTCTGTTTTGAAGTGCAAACTTAGGATTGTTTTGTATAAGCTGAGGTTTACCATATGACTTGGGGGATAAAGGAAGTTTCCCAATGTGAAAGGCATGAGACATGGAGTACTCACCGCAACCTTGGTCTTGTATTTTAAGCTTTCCTTTGGATGTGGGTGTGAGTGTGGAAGGATCAACATACTTGGAGGACTCTAGTGGATTTACTACATGGTTTGTCAAGACCTAGTATGTAGTGGTTCCTCTAAGATTGGCACAGAACTGGAAGGGATTTGGATCACCAGGGATGGTTACCTCTATATTATTATAGGAGAAATTTAGGCATTGGTGATATGTAGAAGGAACTTCTTTCATAGCATGGATCCATGGGTGGCCTAGTATCATATTGCAATTCATTTCTATATCTAGGACTTGGAATAAAGTGTTCTCAGTAGCTAGACCAACTCTGATAGGTAAGATGATAACCCCTGTAGAGAAACGCCCACCATCATCATAGGCTTTGATTGTGATCCTTCGAGAGGGATCCACATCATTTTCAAAATACCCCAAACCTTTGACTACTTTAAGTGTACAAATATTTAGCCCCACTCCTCCATCTATCAAGACACGTCTGACTCTAACATTGTGGAAAAAGACTTCAAGGTGGAGGGGATCATTATGGTTAGATTTTTCCTTAGGAATATCTCGGGGTGAAAATGTGATATGTTGTAATGTGGATAGGTTACCAACCATGGCTTGGAACTGAGCAATATCCATGTTATCTAGGACTATTGACTGTTTAAGGGCTTGCTCCAAGATCTTTTGGTGTTGGGGGGATGCACGTAGTAGGTCCAAAATAGATATTTGTGCAGGGGTTTTTCCGAGTTGTTCAACAAGGCTATAATCAGCTGAAGTAGGAGCAGTAGGCCTAGATGGGGGTATAGGTCTAGTAGAAGTAGTAGGTCTAGTTGGGGTTCCAGGTAGGGTGATCTTGCTATGGTGTGTAGTGACAGCACACCGAGGGTTTTTAGCCTTCAATGTGAATGTGGATATGAAAAAGTCAGACTCCTTAAAGAAATTGATGGTGTAGTCATGGTCAGTACGTGTTTAATTCACATTACCTTGCGAGTTTGAGTTTGAACTTGAGGGTTTCTCTTTGTCATGATTACCCAAAGGATTTTTGAAAATAGTGTGATCAGAATTGGATGCTAACAGTGATGGATCAACTATGATGACACCATTATCAATAAGGTCTTATATTGCATATTTCAATTGGAAGCATGATGAAGTTTTGTGTCCTTTGGTGTGATGGTAATCACAATACTTTTTGTCATCCCACCAATCTGCTTTAGTTAATGGTTCATCTTTGATTGGGGGTAGCTGTAGGAAGTTATTCCTCAGTAATTTTTGTAATGCAGTCTCAAGTGGTATTCCCAATGGTGTGAATTTCCTGTCTTTGGTTCTAGGATGTCTTCGAGGTTTATCTTGCGTGGGAGTCTCAGTTTTCTATTATGGAGCTAATGTTTTATTAGAGGTTTGTGAATTTGTAGAGTTTACACCTTTCAAAGTCAATTGAGGTTGTGCTGTGCTAATTGTGCAAGCATCCACAATGCCATCATTAGTCACATTCTTGTTTTTGGAGAAAATTTTTGCCTTGTCATTAGACGAGTTGGTGTTTGTGTTTTCTTTTTTTATCTTGAGGACTTCCTTATGGATAAGACCATCTTCAATACTAGCCCCTTTTTTCATCAATTTAGAAATGGTGCTTGGGCTCTTGATTTTAAGGTCATACATTAAGTTGGGGACTAAGTTTTCAATGCACAAGTTTACTTGTTGTTCTTCAGGAATGTCTAGTGAGCATTGACTAACTAAGCTTCTCCAACAAAGTAAGAATGTGATGAATGATTCTCCTATCTTTTGTTTAGTTGAGCACAAATCAGAAAGCGTCACCTCATTTGTAATGTTAAAGGCAAAATGGGAGATGAACTTGCCTGCTAGCTCTGACCAAGATTTGATATTACCAAGAAGTTTGGAGTACCATTCAAGTGCGGGCCCACCTAGAGAACGAGGGAACAATCTCATAAGGTAAGTGGGTTCATCAATGAGTTCAGTACATGAAGCACAAAATTCTCTGATGTGGTCAATAGGGCTGCCTTTTCCTCGATATTTTTCAAACCTTGGAGCTTCAAAGTGTTTTGGGAATGGAGGCATATATAGACTTTTATCGAATGGGTTAGGACGTAGGTCCCTTTCCATATATAAAGCCTATTTCTTTTGGACTCCCAATGCCTCGACTTATTTGGAAAGTTGTTTGAATTGTTGTAATAGTTCTTCATTGGGGTTTTGCATGATGGTCTTTCCTTCAAGTCTTTTGTGTCTATGAGTAGACTGTTTGCTGTGGCGAGAACTATGTCTACTTGGTTCTGACATTTTTGTGTCTGATGAGTCTGATGAAGTGTCACTAGCTGGTGGAGGCATGTTGGCAGCTTGAAGAAAGAAAGGTCCCTATTGTCGGAGAACTTGTTGTGGTATTTGATGTGGCACTTGTTGTGGGATTGACTGCAATTGTTGTACCATGTGTTTTTGTTGTGCTGTGTGTTGTGGTTGTTGTTCGGATACCTCTGTTGGTTGTATGTGAGACCATGTGTGTGCTTGTTGTTCTAGAGGTATCTGTTGAGGTTGTTGTGGCACATGTTGTTTTTGTAACAAATGTTGCTGGTATGCAATTTGTTACTCAAGGCATTTTTGGTATTCCAACTTTTGCTTGAGTTGCTCTTGTTGTTTAGCAAACATCATTTGTTGTTGTTGGAATTGTTTTTGATAAATTTTGTGTAAGTCAAGTGGGTCCACATGGGATAGCGTGTTAGGAATGTTGGATGTTTGCCCCACTTGTGGTTGCTATTGTTGTGTTTGATGTTGTTGTTGATATGTGGGATGTGTGTCAAGTGGATGTAGACTTGGTTGTGCCTTGGAAGTGTTGAGTCCTTGTACCATTGTAGGTTGCTGTTGTCATGGGGGTTGACTAAGTCTTTGAGAATTGAACGTCATGTTTGTATTGTGGTTTTGATACCTTTGTGTTTTAGATGTTCTTGCTTGTGACATCATATTGACTTGACTATGAGATGTGTCGCTTTTAGGAATGGGCATAATGTCAATAAGACTTTTCCTTTGTGCATCTATAGGGATGGTTGTAGTTGATGTTTCACATGTTGTATTTATGAGAGGCTCCATAGTGTTTGATGTTGTAACACAGGGTAAAGTTAGAAGAAAAGGTGTACTTTGTTGATTTGCCTCCAAAGAAGGTATGTCTAGCATCCCTAGAGCACAGGTCCCTTTAGTTGCATCTTGTTGTTGCATCATGTGACTAAAATCAAGTCTTAATGTCCTTTTGGGGTGTTTAGGGATTGGTGGTATTTCATCAAACAAGGGGTTAACATTGATGTGTTCAAATGTACTTTGGAGGATTTCAATTGTTGGTTCTTGATGGGACCTTATAGGTGCCATTATTGTGTTTGAAAACTCCAAAGGTTGTTTTCCCTTGTCTAAGTCCAAATTTATCATGGGTTGGATGTTTTCAATTGTTGTTTTGGTTTGATTTTTGGACTTAGGACCTTCTAAGTTTGGGTTAAATTTGACAATTTCTTGGGCTGCCAAACGTTTGAAGTTCTTGCAAAAACTTTTGTCTTGACATGCCCTAGCCATTTCTTCATTAGTGATACCATAATCAGTGTTAGAGTCATCACTTAGGTGTACAATACCTTGTTGTATGTTTGATGTGTTAGGTTGGCTGAGTTCAAAGGAATGTGATTGTTCATCTTTAGGTGAGGTTGGTACACTTCCTCCTCCTCTTTGTTGTGCCATAACTTGATTATGAGGATCTTGTGGATACATATACAAGGGGTCTGCTAGTAATGGTTGTGATGCCTTGATTTAGTATTTTTCAAAGGTTTGTTGGATTTTCTTGCTCATTCTTTGTCTTGGATGAGCTTTTAGTTGTGCTTGTGCCTTAGAAAATAAAGGTTGATAGAGTTCCTCAGGTCTCTGAGTTGATTGTCTCATAGTAAGTGCTGGCATGATACCTAAGAGTGCAAATGCAATGGAATTTTTTGAGTGTTTTGGGTGATTTTAGAGTGGTGGGTATGCAAGATATGAGTGTTTTTGGGATTTTTAATTGTTTAGGAATGTTATGAAATGTGAGGAAATGCTAGATGAATTATGGTTTTGATGTGCAAAGTGAAAATGTCCTAGGGATATTATGCAAATGCAAAATGTAAGGTGATTCTTTGAAGTTTGACTAGAGGGGATCAAAATGACTCTAAGGTATGCAAAATGACAATTAGGGTTATGTTTTTGACTTTTAAGGATGCTAAAGGTTGATGTATGCAAGGTATATCATGCAAAGGATGATGTTCTAGGGTTCATAATGACGTCTGGGACATGCAAAATGAGGTTAAATGCTCAAGAAGGTAATTTGGTTGATGGACAATTTGATAGGGTTTGGTAGTGAAAATGATGCTAAGGATTTTGATCAATTCAATATGAAGGGGATATACCACTAGGGTAGGTAAAAATAACATTTGGGGATGCTAGGGATATTTTTATGTTATGACAAGGGTATATAGAAAGTTTTGAACTTAGATAAAACCTTTTGAAAATATTTTGCCTAAGAGTTTAACCTTGTGATAAAGGACTTTGGATCTTGACCAAAAACCGATAAAAGACGAAAAGATCAAATTGATAAAAGATGAAAAGTTTGAATATATCAAGACATAGATAGATTTTGACCAAAGAAAATGATAAGCAAAGAGGTAAAAAGACTAGTCAAGATCCATTATCCGTCAACACTAGGAGATACTCTAAGACTTATACTTTGTCTAGATTTTTGACTAAATTCAAAGGTTTTGGGGATTCAAAATGATGTTTTGAGGACTCAAAATGATGGTGATGCTGAGTAGATATGTGATACAGATAATTCCTATGATGTAAAAGGGGATTTTGGGTGCAAGATACAGTTTTGGGTCAAGTGCAGAACATGGAGGTCTAGAGGCTCCTAGATGCAGTTTTGGGGTCCTCAAGTGCAGTTTGAAGGCCCAAAATGGTCATGCAGGTAGCCAAGTGCACCCTAATAGTGCCAAGTGTGCCCTAATAGTAACAACTATGTCATTGATGCACTTGGACCCAGTTTGGGCACAATTGGTAGTTTCTAGGCGCAGGTCATAAGCTAAGAAGAATGTTTGCTGATTCTGAGGGGTATGGTTACCAAACTGACATGCCAGGAAGCCAGGATGTTGGGGTTGATGTTAGGATGGGTTGGGAGATGAAAAATGAAGGTTATGATGTATAGAATGATGTCTTAAGTGAAGGTGATGATGATTAGGTGCTGTAGAATGCAGATCTGGGCATGCTAGTGCAAGGGGAGCTAACCAGGTACCTAAGGACACTGTTGAAGCCCCAAAATGTTATCTGGAACCCAAAACTAGATCTCAAGACCACCAAGTGCACCTAGATAGTTTAGAATATGTCAATGATGTAGTTGGGGCCCAGTTGGGCACAATTGGTAGTTTCTGGGCGCAGTTGGTAAGCTAGGTTGAAACTGAGGCAATTCTGGAAGCTATGGTTTCAGGATTGATGTCACAAAGAGGTAAATGATAGAGGACAGTTTTAGGGGTAGTTTTGATGCTCAAAATTATGATTAGGACACCTGGAATGATAGATAAAGTGGTCAAGATGGTGAATAGGTATGGAAAAATGCAAGGCGGTGAATGCAAAGTGTTGATTCTGAGATGGGAATGCAAAAACTAAGGAAAGTAAAACTGAACCTAAATGGATGCAATATGAAAAGTAATAGATACTAAATGAGGTCTAAAAGGTGCAATATGAAGTATATATGATGGAAGAATGAAGCCTGGACTAGGGTGAATGCAAGTGAAATCTATGCAAGTGTGAGATCTATGTTTTGCCAAGCACGTTTAGGAGCACAAGTCACCATGTTTTCCAAGGTTCGAGTGTGTTGAATCAATGTTTGCAAAGTTTTATAAAGGTTGAAATTGTTTTGGAATGTGTGATGTTTTGAAAAGTTCAAATGATATCCAAGGTGTAAATTTAAAAGTTTGGCTTTTATCTTGATTATTTTTTACACACACGTAAGACACATTAAGACAAGAATAACTGTTGTAAAAGTTAACAAACACACCACAACCTAGGCTTTTAAAACTGTATCCACTAAATTCCTACTTGAACTAAAGTTTAGCCATGCTTATCCAGAGTGGACAACCTAGGATCTTGGCACCATAGGCTCCCCCTTATAGTGCACTCACTTCTCGAGGCTACCAAGATCCGTTTCCCAAGGGACATGACTTCCCAAGGGACTGTTGCCTCTACTAAGGACCATGAGAATGTAGGATGTCTTAACGAGCATGGGTGACCCCTTGAGCCAATGGATAGAAAGGATTTTGGCCACTAAAACATGGTTTTTAGTAAGGGCATTCCGTTCGGCAAGTTAATGATAAACTTTCACAGAAGGTCTCCCAGCCCCGAGAACTGGGGTTTGATGCACCACAAGGGTACTAGAGGAGAGCTATCATGTAGCAATACCACCGACATAGCTTTCACTGTAATCAAGTTTTATATAGCGGCTAGAACGTTGACCTGGCTTTGGCCCATTATCGCTCTGAGGTTGTCCCTTGGCATACCCAATATCAAGTGTCTTGGTCCAAGGCAGGCCTCCTATAGAAGTTACACGGATTTCTCTTACACCCAAGATCCATGAATGGTGAGGGGAGATGATACGTCCAATGCAGCTCCTAGGGATCTAACACTGTAGACACGCTAGGAAGAAAAGAAAAAAGGTTCTTTTTAAGCACCAAATGAAATGTTATCTAATCTAGAAAATCCACACACATAGTTTTGAAAGACACACAAAGTCTTCGACAACGTCTTGCAAAGCACACATTAGTAGTTTGTTATGATCATATCTTCATCCAATGATCGCCACACACTATAAATAGACCATTAGTAACACAAAATCACCTAATATATGTCCTAGAGAGTGATAGGAACTTGAAATGCAGATTTTGATTGATGCATGTGCTTATTGTGATCTTAGGTGTGTTTCGACAGTGCAAATTGCTCCCTAGAAGGCCAAAATGGCTCTATACATCCCCAAGTGCACCTAGACAGTGCAGGCTGCATCAATGATGTAGTTGGGGCCCAGTTGGGTGTAGTTGGTAGTTTTAGGGCGCAGTTGGGAAGTCAGGTGCAAGGTGTGGGGAAATGGGTGCCAAGACCCAGAAACTAAAATTTTTAGAGCTACACTCTAGAGTGTGCCCAAATAGTGCAGACTACATCAAGGACATAGTTGGGGCCCAAATGGGTGTAGTTGGTAAGTTGGAAATAGTAGAAAGAGGCTTTGGTGTCTTCTGGGCTCCTAAAACTGCTCCTAGGCATCCCAAGTGTGCCCTGACAAAGCAGAAGGTGCCCTAGGACAGCAAGCTAATAGAATGTATAAAACAACAACATATAAGCATTTTACTAGACCCCTTGATTAATTTATGTGTGAAAAGGAAGAGCAGATAGTTGTTATACCCTTCCAAGTGAGCTCCTTCCTTGCACCTACAAGCACAAACAAGAAAACCCAAGTTAGATATGCATGTTCACGTCAGGTTCACCAAATGTAGGACCAGAAAAATGGGTTAAAAGCATAACATACTATGAGAAAATCACAAAACTCAATAATCATACATTAGCACCCACTAGTCTACCATAAAAGCCAAACTAATTAAGAAAGCAATAGAAACCCCCTTTTTTCGTTTGTAGCTCCCATGTTCTTCTTTCTTCTCCAAATGATTGTGGCTCCAATTCACCTATAGTGCACACAAGGTTGAAGCCAAAGCCTATGATGTGGATAATGCCATAAGAATACTTGAAGTGTGATTTTATTTGAGAGAGAGAATGCAACATGCAAAGAAGTAGAGACTCAAAGACTCAAGGATTTAAGGACTTTCAAAACTTCAGCATTCGGATCCGAAAATGAGAGGAAGGGTGTCCATTTTATAATTATCATGTAGGGTGAGAGCATTGGATTTTTCACCCATAGACATGTGATGTGGCAAGAGATTCCTATGACGCATATGACAGAATATGCCAAAAGTAAGATTCTATGACACATGCAAGTCAAATTTGGAAGAGAATCTATGACGTGTCATAAGATTCCTCAACCCACTTAAAGCCAAGAATCTATGACGAATAAGCCAAATAGGGACATTGCGTAAGAGGTAATAATATTTGATTATGAAAAATCTCAGCCAGGTGTCAAAGGAGGATCCACAAGGTGTCACATCCAAGTGTCATGATGATGCAATACTTTATGGAATATTTGAATTAAAAATCATCTTATTCCACAAAATAAGAATTAGTAGAAAATGGATTTAATGATGAAAAATGGAACTTAGGAAATTAAGAATTTCCATGGTTTGCAAATAATGAATCAATTAATTAATAAAATTAATTAATTGAGGATGATAATTGGGAAGAATAATTAGAAAGAATAGGATTAAATTATGGGTTATTTAATCCTATAGAGAAAATTAGCAGATGATTGGCCAAATTGATTAAATGAATGCGACTATATCCTTTGATGAAAATGTGATGATGATGGATATCAAATAAGATGATGAATAGTAGATCAAAGCCATGATTAGATTGATTGATTGAAGTTGATAACATGCCAAGGACACATGACATGAATTGGTTGATATGTAACATTTAACCGATATTGTAAATGCTACAGGACTGAAATTGATTGATAAGGTTTGATCACAATAACATTGATGAACATTGTAAATGTTATTAAAATGGTTGATGATATCATGATTTGACATTTAAAACCTCAACAATGTCAAATATTGAATGACATAAATAATAGCTTGACCTAGCATTGAGAGCCACGACAGTACTAAGGTCAGATTGATAAGATTGACAAGTTGATAGGTTTCCAAGGCACTGAAAGCCACAACAATACCTAGGATTCAGATAAATGATGATTGATTTGGGATGTTTGATAAATTTTAGGTTGATTAGGAGTTATTTTGAGTGATTCTGGGTTGATTTGGGGTGATTTCAAAGTTTATTTGATATGATTCTGAGTTGATATGAAATTGATGTGAAAGGGGATACAAATGACGAAATATGGTCAATCTAGCCAAAAGATCAAAGTTAGTAGAACGAGAAAATGGGATAAATTAGTATGAAGAAATGATGAGGTCGTAGATGTGAACCATTTTTTAGTGTTTATAAGTTTATTTGCAGAACATGTGCCTTTTATGCTATACAATAGTATGCATTATGGTTGTAATAGTATTTTGCATCTTGCATATTATTTTAGGATGGTATCTAGGATGAGATCTTCTATTAGAGGCCATGGTAGACACTGTGGAAGAGGTCATGGATGTGGTAGAGCTATCATTGTCCATGAGTCTATCCATAAAGGGCATGCTCAAGAAGAGAGTGGGGGAGAGCACATTAGTGAGCAGCACGAAGAGAGCCTTAGAGGGGACCAAGCTGAGTCTAAAGAGGTTAACTTGAGATAGATGATGCAAACCATCCTTGATCTCCTACCTCATGTTCATGATCAACATAGAGCACATCAGTTAGAAGATGAGCATAGATCTAGGTCTAGGAGCCCTCAGAGGGATCAACATAGATCCATTGTATCTACTCAGATGAAGGACATTTCAAGATCCAAGGTCAAGCCCTTTAACAAGCAGGGTTTTGCATATGTGGCCGAATAGTGGCTTATTGCCCTTGATAGGATTTTTTCCATGCAAAACTTTGATAGTATAGTTGAAGTGAGATTTTCTATTACCAATCTAGAGAATTTTTGGGCCATTTGGTGGACAATTGAGGAAAAGAAGTTGGGCATAGATATGAATAGTATCACTTGGGAGTTATTATTAGAGAGTTTCCATGAGTGATTCCTACCATATGAATGGAAGCAAAAAAGAGAAGATGAGTTCCATAACCTTGAGTAGTATTCTATGACTATAATAGAGTATGAGCGCAAATTCTATGAGCTCGTGTCCTTTTCAAGGTTTGAGTGATAACTCAGCTCAGTTGACACAACACTTCATTAGAGGTTTGAAGAACCATATAATTGGGGCTGTCAAGATATTTGAGCCTAAAACCATCAAGGATGTAGTAAAATGAGCCATCCTTGTAGAAAAAAGTGTCAACCTTGGACAACGAGGTTTTATGGGAGTGCTTGTAGCATTAGGATATAAGGGAAACCACAACT
Source organism: Cupressus sempervirens (assembly GCA_028749045.1). Taxonomy (NCBI): domain Eukaryota; kingdom Viridiplantae; phylum Streptophyta; class Pinopsida; order Cupressales; family Cupressaceae; genus Cupressus; species Cupressus sempervirens. The sequence goes on from CM053784.1 coordinate 342,544,500, forward strand.
CGGGTGGAAATAGCAAGCCTCCTTTTCCTAAGGGGCAACAGTATCAGTAGTAGTCTTAGCAGTAACAGTAGCAAAAGGGATCATACCCTTAGGCTCAAGGTGGTGGTAGAAGTTCTAACTCCAAGAACAACTGCAATGCTTGACACAATAAATGAAATCAGCATGCTCATGCTGCTCAGAGCAGTCAGTCTTTTTCTAGTAGGGATAGCCATCAGCACTTAAATGCACCACCTATAGGGAGAGGATCTAGCAGAAGTATAGGATGTTTTACATGTGGGTAGGTTGGACATTTTTCATCTCACTGTCCATAGCGAGCACCTCAATATTCAGGTCCTAGGCCAATAGCATCAGAGCCCACAGTTGGAGATGCAGGTAGAGCTTATAGAGTGTTTGCAATGGTAGATCACCATCAGGCAGACCATTAGGGGATAGTGGTTGAAACCACAAGAGCTATTCAAAGTACACCTCTTTTAGTGTTGTTTGAATTAGGTGCTATAGATTCTTTTATTTCTCCATCTCTAGTTGCTAAGTGTAAGCTAGAAGCAGTGAAGCAAGATCATGGTTGGCAAGTGCAACTAGCCTCAAGAATTAAAGTCTCCAAAAATTCTATTGTTCATAAGTATGGGCTTAGCATAGGAGGATTTGATAATATAGTTGACCTTCAGGTTATACCTCTTGGCTCCTACGATGTGGTTTTAGGTATGGACTGGCTTGGCTCTCATAGAGCTAGCATAGACTGTAGGAAGAAGATTATTATGTGTCAGGATGACCAAGGGAAGGATGTGAAGATTGTTGGGATACGAAGACCTATATCTCTACAGATGATTTTTGCTATGCAATTGAAGTGAAGTTTTCGTAAGGGATGTCAGATATTTTTTACTACAGTAAATGATCTTGATGAGGAAGATCCTATGAGAAAGACTTTAGATCATCCGATTTTACAAGAGTATGCAAATATTTTTCCGAGTGAGATTCTGGGCATGTCCCCAAAGAGGGACATTGATTTTAGCATTGACCTCATTCCAGGAGTGGAGCCTATCTCCAAAGCTCCTTATCATATGACTACATATGAATTGGGTGAGTTGCATCTTTAGCTAGAGGACTTTTGGCCAAAGGGAGCATTCAACCTAGTGTGTCATCATGGGGAGCTCCAATTCTCTTTGTGAAAAAGAAAGATGGTTCTTTGCACCTTTGTATTGATTATCGACAACTGAATAAGGTGACAATAAAGAACAGGTATCCTCTACCAAGGATTGATGACTTATTTGATTAGATCAAGGGAGCTAAAATATTCTCTAAGATCAACCTTAAGTTAAGTTACCATCAGCTTTGCATAAAGTAAGCCGATATTCACAAGATCACCTTTCGAACTCGCTATGGGCACTATGAGTTCACAGTGGTACCTTTTGGGCTGACAAATGCTCCATCAGTTTTCATGAGCTTGATGAATGGGGTGTTTCAATCTTATCTTGATAGGTTTTTACTTGTGTTCCTTGATGATATATTGATATATTCTAAGTATTAGAAGGAGCATGAGGAACACCTATGATTGGTTTTACAATGCTTGAGAGACAATCATCTTTATGTCAATGCGGTTAAGTGTGAATTCTTCAAATTAGAGATTCAATATTTAGGGCATGTCATATCAGGTGATGGTATTTCTATAGACCCTACGAAGCTCCAGGAAATAGTAGATTGGCTTACACCTACTAATGTGTCAGAGATTCATAGTTTCATGGGTCTAGCTAGTTATTATCGCAGATTGTCCAAAACTTCTCTAGAATAGCACATCCTATCACTTCCCTTTAGAGGAGTGGAAAGAAGTTTTTATGGATGGAGAAATGTGAGGAAGCATTTCAAAAACTCAAGGAGCTTTTGACCAGTGCACCTATCTTAGTAGTATCTGATCTAAAAGGTGATTTCATGGTATGTACAGATGCTTCCCTTGAAGGGATTGGAGTGGTTTTGATGTAGAATGGATGGGTGATTGCATATGAATTGCACAAGCTCAAGGATCATGAGCTATATTATCAAACACATGATCTTGAGTTAGCAACAACAATTCATGCTTTGACAAGGTGGAGACATTTCTTGTTAGGGCATAGATTCGAACTACATAGTGATCATCATAGTCTTCAGTACATTTTCACTCAGCCTAATTTGAATGCTCATCAAAGGCGATGGATGGAATTTCTATGTGAGTATGATTTTGAAGTAAAGTACATTCAAGGAAAGGAGAATGTGGTGGTAGATACTTTGAGTCGTAGGAGACATATGATATCATCTATGACTCTTAGTGTTGAATTGAGGAGTCAAATTCTTTAGGCACTTCCTACAGATTCTTTGTACCAGGAGGTGTGTAGAGAAATAGATTCAAGGAGGCCTTTGGAGGTTAAGTTTTCAGTCTATTTCTTAGAGTCAAATGGTCCTTTGAGACATTCAGGAAGGATTTATGTGCCACTATTGGATGAGTTTCACACCTTGATTCTAGCAAAAGCCCATTGTGCACCTTACTCAGCACATCCAGGTGTCAAGAAGATGCATGCTAATTTGTGATGTTTGTTCTATTGGTCTAGGATGAAGTGTGATATTGTTGATTATATGGCTAGGTGTCTTGAGTGTCAAAGAGTCAAAGTAGAACACCAACATCCGGTAGGACTCTTGCAACCAAATCTAATTCCTTCATGGAAGTGGGACATCATCTCTATGGACTTTATCATAGGATTAACTATCACTACTCATCGTCATGATGCTATCATGGTCACCATTGATCGGTTGACTCAAGTGGCACATTTTTCACCAATTAGGTCTTCCTACATGGTAGCTTCCATAGCTAATGTCTTCATGCATGACATTGTGAGACTACATGGTATTCCTCGAAAGATAATTTTAGATAGGGACCCTGTATTCACATCTGCATTATGGACATCATTACAGCATGAGCTTGGAGCACAATTGAATTTCAGTTTAGCATATCACCTAGAGACAAATGGTTAGACAGAGAGAGTGAATCAAGTTCTAGAAGATATGTTAAGGATGTATGTGATGGATAGGTAGACACATTGGGATGACTATCTCTACCTAGTTGAGTTTGCTTACAACAATGGGTACCATAGTTCTATTGGCATGGTACCATTCCAGGCTTTATATGGATCTCCTTGTCGTACACCTTTGAGTTGGGACAGTCTTGTGGATTGCATCCTATTGGGTCCTCAGATGCTTCATGATATGGAGCAACAAGTAGTGTGTATCTGCAAGCACTTGACTATGGCATAGGATAGGTAGAAAAAGTATGCTGATGCATATAGGATAGAAAAGAATTTTGTTGTGGGAGACAAGGTATTCTTGAGAGTGCATCTACAGAAGAGTCTGGTCTAAAATGGAAAGTGTTCAAAGCTAGCACCTCGCTTTGTGGGACCATTTGAGATTCTTGAGAGGATTGGCCTAGTTGCTTATCGCCTTGCTTTACTGCCTAGCCTAGCTCACATTCATGATTTTTTCCATATTTTAGAACTTAGGTAGTATATCTTTGATGTATTACATGTTCTTCATTGAAATGAATTTCAAATAGAGGATGGGCAGCTGGCTTTGGAGATGGTTTGTATTCTGGAGCAGCAGAAGTTGACCCTCGGGGGTCAAACCATAGAGCAGGTAAGGGTCCAATGGAACCCTATTGATGACTCTTCAGCTACGTGGGAGGATGTAGCTAGATTACAGGATTTATATCCCTACTTGTTTGTAGGCTTCCAAGAGTAAGCCTAATCCTAGGGGGGTGGATGTAGTGTCTTCCCTAGTTTACATTTTTTTCTAGATACATTGTTATTGTCATTGCTGAACTCTATTAGGTTAGTTTTATGTTGATGGTTGGTACAATTTTTTTGAGACTATCAGATATTGTGTTACAGAGTCAGTTGATATATGATGAGATTACTTAGACTCTACATTTCATGTATGCATGATGATTATAGCATTATTCTTAGTTTTTGATGATGTTTAGCTAAATGGTTTATTATATGTGTGTGGTGTCTTATGGATACTTACCCCATACTGCATGTGCATGGTGTGTGTGTTTGTTCTCTTTATGTATAGTATTTTTGATGTGGTTAAGGAAGGGAGTCATAGTCACCTACTAGTTGGGATCTACACAATGCACCACTTTCTGCCATTTCCTTTTTAGCTTAGCATATATATATATATGGTGTATGTACATGCATGGATTTTATGTAGGTTATGGGTACCGGGTATCAACTTCCCAGAATTGTCAGGATGACCGTAACCTATCGCACTATCTCAATGGTAAGAGAGGGGAGATAAATTCTCAAGTCCAAATCCTAAACCCTTAAACCATTTGTCCTAGAAAGGTAAGACAAGTATCGGAGATGTTTTACCTTTAGAATGCATCGGATGATGTAATTTGTGATTTTAACTGCTTCGACTGATTTTGTATGGTTTCTTCTATGATGGATTTTCATATTTTATTTTGGAAGTCTATGGCGAATTTTCTATTAATTAAGTCTAAAATTAAAAGTTTTAATTAATGATTTAATTATTTTTGAAAAATTAATATAATATCATGATATTTCAATATTTTGATTTTAATTAATTAAATGGGAAATTAATTGAGTAAAAGGATTAAATAAAAGAAATTAAAATTAATAATAATAATAATAAATAATAATAATAATAAAATGATAAATAAATAATATTAATAATAATAATAAAAGAGTCAAAATAAAAGTCATAAGTCTACCTAGGAGTAGGTGCACCTCTTTTATGCACGTATGTCTACAATGCAAGAGTTAGCACACAAATTAAGCACATGGTCTCTACAACCTTGTGACTCATCTAGAAGGTTGGAAAAGGCTCGTGCTTAGTTGTCAATGCTTATCTTATCTTCTGGTTGTTTCTAGAGACATTCTAGGTGCTTCCTGAGGGGTCCTTATATTTAGGCACTCCTAGTAGCTCAAGGAGCATTTTTGGGGTGGATCCATGATCGTTGGAGAAGGAAAGGAGTTGCTCTGTAGATTTTGAGGAGAAATGAATTAGCATCAGTGTCTAGGTAGACGCTCGTAATTTTTGCATATATTATTTTGCTTCTTCCACTTCTTGTCTTCTTCGTATTTTCTGAATGCTTTCTGAGGATTCCATGCATGAATGTTCCTGTTGTATTTAATCTTGTCATGGATATTTAATTTTCTATATGAGAAAACCCCACATGCATAGATCTGAGGAATTTATGGGACTAGGGTTTAAATGCTTATGGACAAACCTATTAGAAGGATTAAATAGGTGAATTTAAAAGAATAATCATTATAGGGGAATTCTTAGTTTACAAAAATTGGAAAAGCATTTTCATTTTAAAATTATGTATATATTCATAGGCATTATTAAAAATTTATAAAAATAAAATAAAAAATTATATATATGTATATATATATATATATATGCTGCATTTTTTTAAAAATGACATAGTGAAGACACATTTTAATGAAATTATTTATAAAAAAATTATGAAGCATTTTGGGAAAAATGTTTATTGAAAATTTTATTAAAAAAAATTTAAAAATTTAAATGGAGGGATGAAACCTGTGCCCATTACCCTTGCGGGTCGCAGGTACTATGATGACAGGGGTACTCTATACCTGTTGTCACCGCAGGCCCTGCGATAGTAGGGTACTGCATACCCACAACAACAATATGTACAACAGTTAGATTTATTTTATTTTTTTAATTTTATGTTATGAAATATGTGTGTTATAAATAGTTCATTAATATTTCAAATATTATTATATTTCCATTAAAAAAATGATTAATATTATTAAATATTAATAAATTTTAAATATTAATTATTATTATTTTTTAATTATTAATTATTGTATTATAAATGAAGTTTTATTAATAGTTTTTCTTCTTTTGATAATTAATTATCTCATAGTAATTTGACTTGCTAGAATATTAATATAAGTTTAATTTAATTGTTTAATTGAATCCAAATTTTTGTTTTAGAATGATGGGTAGATAATAATGAGGAGAGATTGTAATCACTCGTGTTAAATTGAGACGATGGAGGTCATTACCAAAGTAACATATATATAATATATCCTTAGAACATTTAGAAAATTGATTATAAGAGTTATGGGAAAAACTTTTATCTATCAAAACAAATACATGGGTTAGGAAAAAATGTGTAAATGTTCCTTCACTTGATATCTAAATCTAAAATGAAAATTGAAACCACATATTTAATTCAACTAAGTTATTTTAGCAAACCAAAACATTTGCTTGCATTTTGTGTTTTCTCCATGCTATTTGTTTTGGGTTTTTGGGTTGACTAGATTGTTGACTAGTTATAGGACATCTACCAGAGGCTCAGGGGTTATGATTTGTGATGTCATGCTGATGTTTTTTGATCTCAGCCTTTTTAAACCTGATCTGATTAGGACCAAGGCAATGTTATACTAAGTGGAAAATTGCAGAATAAGTGTACAAAAGCTTAATGCCTAATGTTTCACCGAAAATACATTAAACATTAAGAAATGGCATAAAGCAGATGGAAGGTAATTACAGAGAACTGATTATTCTGGGAACCCCTGATGTGCTAGTGCAATGTATAAATGAAAGTTAGTAAAAACTTCAAAGCACATTAAAGCACATGAAACAGAGAAAAAGAGAGAGAGAGAACCGGTTTGATCTCGGAGTTCGTCCGGCTGAATGGACTACGTCTCCGGGTCTATCTCAACTGAGTGACCGATGCATAAATTATGTTCTGAAAGTTGATAACAACGCGCTACAGTCTATCCACAAAGTCGTACAAAATTCAGACTCGAAATTGTCTTGTAACAAGCACCAAGGCGCAAGACCGATTTCTGAAGAGTCAGAATGACTTTGCCTAAAACAAGGTCTGACTATAGACTCCGAACAACAACATCATATAGCGGCTCTCAAAAATTCTCTCCAACAATTTCCTCTAAAATTCTCTCCTCCTTGGAATGTCCACCAAATAGAAATGAATGGGAAAACCCGGATGCTCTCTAAGCCTACATTCCCCACTTTATATACAAGAAAATGTGCCAAAATTAGGCTGAAACAAATATAGGGCTTATTAAATAACCCCATATCCAAAATCCCTTTTTTAGCCTTTGAAATATTCGGCTAAATGAAAAATAGGGGGTGTATCTTAGCCATTTAACAACAAACACCCTTATTTAAAAGGGTTCATGGAAATGGATAAGGTTTAAAACAAACCTATGCCACAAACACTTTAAGTGCTCATCATGGCGCAGTGGCAATGCTTATTTTGGAGGCTCGACCGGTCGGGGTTCAAACCCCACCGGCGGCTTTTAAGCCCAAAACCACGGATAGATAAGCTTCAAATAAAAATAGTGCCTAAGCGGGTTTAGCGCAACGACCATCATATGCTTTGATAAGCCACCGGCCGGGGGTTCCAACCTCGTCGGCGGTCTTCCTTTTCTTTGAAATTGCGCTAAGGAATCCATAAAACTATATTGCTGCCAATTTATTTTAAAAGCCATGCATGGTCTAATGGTTAATGGGGCTTTTTTAGAAGTCATTGGTCATGAGTTCAAATTCGACTATGAACTCTTTTTAAAAGGAAAAACAAACCTTCCTTCGAGATGCCATGTGTCGAAGACATCATGATGACATCATCAATATTCATCTTTTATTCCGAACTTTAAAATGGCGTAACTTTCACATACGGACTCCTTTTCTGATGAAACAAACACCGTCGGAAAGCTCTCGACAAGCTCTTTGATTTGAAATCCATTGTTGACCACTTTGGAGATGATTATTTTTTTCACCTTTCAGATGGCCTCTATTCTCGGTTCGCTGAGTTGACCACCCTTTGACCAAGCTTTGACCAGCAATATCTTGTACAAACGGACTCCTTTTTCATCCGTTCCAGTTGTGCCAGATTTAGAATTCTGTGCTCTATGCGATGGCACTACTTTCGAGAGAAATTGGAACACTTCAATTTTAGGTCCTGAAGATCCTCCTAGATCAAAACCCAACCATGGTTATGAGATGGCATGTTCTATGGTGTGTGTGGTTTACTAATTGATATTGTTTCCAATATTATTGTGTAAGCTGTGATTTATGTCACCATTTATGAGTTATCTATCAGTTATACTTGGGTTACTTTCCAGTTGTCTTGATGGGACTGAAGTGTTTATTTGATCTTGATGATGTCATATTGTGACATGTATGACTTGACCATTTTGGAAGTCTTTGATCAGTATTATTATTGAGAAATTTTTTGGTTGCTCATTGAAAACTGATGGATATTATGATTATCATTGGATGCTTTTCAGTTGCTTGTAGAGAACTGATATGTTATTATGATATTTATGATGTTTTCCCATCACTTGTATAGGACTGAGTTAATTCTATGATTTTGTGATTTCATGAGCTTAGGGTAGGATATCTACATGTAGTGTTGGGAAGTGGCTTGCAATGGGGGCCAGGGCCTTAAGTGCCTGCCAAGGTAACTCATTGTAAGCTATTTAATAAGTGAAAACATTACATTAAATACTGACTTAAATGAACCAAATAAGATAATTGTATGTTCTTACCCATGCCTTGAGTGCTAGTACAAACTAGGATGGGCATAGAGAGAACACTTGGTTGTGACCTTGCATTCTGTAGTATGCCTTGTCAGTTCGAGAGGATACTAGTGGCCAAATAGGGATCACTAGTGGGCCGAGGTCTATTGAGAGACTACCAAGGTAACTCTAGCATAATTCCTACGATGACACTTTCCTACTTACATAGTAGGTTTCCTATGTGTCTTGTTTGCCTCTGGGATTAGATGTCAGTTTATGTTGGAACCTTTGAGTTAGTATACTTTTAAGATTCCTGGACTTAGAGAGTACTTGTGCTACATGATTTATTAACCTATTTGGAACTTGACACTATCTCCTTAGGGTGGTGGAGTCGGCCATCTAGGTCCCATGTAGTCAGGTGGTAGTGCTTATGCACTCTTACCATTTGAGATCCGTCTGAGACATCATGGCTGAAGCATTCTTTGTTGGCACTTATCTTCATTCTATTCTTGGATTATTATGGAGGGAACATATCCTTATAATGATGATTAGCATATGATAGATGATGTTATTTACTTATCTTATGCCTTATTTTGCATGATTAGATCTCTTATGCATATGTTATAGCATGTTATATTTCTTTCTACATATAATGTAGTATGTTTTAGGAGTGACATTTCTACTATGATAATACTGATGATCTCTTTGGTGACTTGGAATGTTACACATGGAGCGATGGTTAAGGCCCACGATGGTCTAATGATGCTATTTATGGTTGGGAGGAACCGTGCACTTAGTTAGTTTTCTTTTATGGTTATCTTTTATGATGGATGTTTATATCTTCTATGATGATGTATCATGTATGAAATATGGTTGCATTTACTTTATTGTACTTGCATCATGGATTAGAATAGGATGATGTACTTTATTTTCATACATGTATATTCTTTTATGTCTTTCATACCATGTGACATATACAGTGGATGATTGAGCATCTTGAAGGTTAAATTATTAAGGGGCATTTGGAACAAAAGTATATTGTTTAAGAACATTGGACTTTTCATTATTATTTCATGTGAATGTGGGATTAGATGGAATTAATATTAGTTAATTTAAATGTGATTCAACATTAAGGGATCCTTAAAGAATGTAACCTGTCATGTATGTTATGTATACTTTCAGTTGAATGTTGTTATTACTTCTGCTACTATGTGTATGTTGTGAATGGTTTAACTTTCATGTTTCAAAAAACAAAAAAATGCTACCAAACTTAGTGGAACTTTAGGTTAATTCTTTTGGATCCCTTGGCAGGGTGTTACACTTAGGAACATCTAATCTCCAAGATCACTTGAGGGAGTTTAGCGATTTATCTATGGAATTTACACACAATCAAATGTATCTTATTTGTTTGTTTCTACAGAGTCTAGGTGGTCAAGCCATGGAATGGTTTTCAAGATTACCTACTTGTATTAAAATATTTGATGAGATTTCTAATATGTTTATTCAACACTACTCATGTTGGTGTTTTAAAACTATAGGCTTCAAAATAGCACTAGGATGCAGAATGATAGTGGATGCCTAGAGACTAGCTAATTCCCATATAGCAAGAACCTATCTAGATCTAGACCAACATGACAAAACACAAGGGTTTTCTACACTTTAGGCTCAATAGTGTCAAGGAAGGTGCATCTAGGGATTATACTTACTCATTGATATTCTTCATCTTATATTTATCTATTAAAGTAGAAAAATGGTCAAAAATCTTCTTGAAAATGTAATCAACTTGTTGATTTATAGAATCTTACTATAAAATCAAAGGAAGTTATTACAATAATGGAATAACCAAAAATATAGTTATTTTTTAAAGAAATTAAAAAATTTATTTTGAGTTAAATGTGTATCATGCAACCAAATGATTGTATCAATTTGCATTATAATTTATGACTAGTGCCTTATCCATTGCTATAGAGACTCATACGAGTAAATCTTGACCTATTTAATTGACTTGCCATAAAATTTATTACTTGTTAACCCTAAATTATATTCTTAATGATTTTAATTCCCATGTGTCTAGAAACCCTATCAATTGAAAGAAGCATTTACTTAATTCCTTGAATTGAAAGTAACAATGAAATGGCATACAACTTATCCTAGATGAATTAAATTGAAAGAACTTTGGTTATTCAATCTAAAAATAAAAAATACATGAAAATTGAGATAGAATTCAAAGACACAAATACTTAGAACTTTCTCTTTGTTGTATTAAAATGAAAGAACCCTGTTCATTTCAATCTCAAAATTACTAACACATGGAAATGGAGACAAAACTCAAAGATATAGATTTTGCAGAACCTTTCTTTGTATTAATCTTCCTTGAAAACAATACATTACTAGTAGAAACTCAAAATAACTCAAGTTATGATAGATTTTCATTCAAGGTTCATTTTTATTCTCAAATTTACAAAATTGAATACATCACAAAATTTGGCACAAAGACTAATTGGACCAATTGCACAATAGCATAACACTAGAAATTATATAGACTTCAAACCATCACTCCGCATATTGGAAATCCTTTTACAGGAAGGATTGCAACAAGATTCAAATAGGAGTACACATGTCAAAATCCTATTAGAAAAAAAATATGAAGATATTTCATATTTAGTTACATTTCAAAATTCTTTGTATTTTATCAAAATTTTCTATAGGTCTCTTCAACATAATTTTTTTTTCTTCAATCTTATTTCACTTTCCTTTCCTTTTCTTTGTACCTTTTGCCTCTAACAACATCTTAATGGCATGCTTGCACTGCCTAATCACTTTTACCAGATGGTATGGCCTTTATATCTACTACAACCTCCCAGATGGCAACATTTGTATCTATATCAGGCCAGGTAGCATCCCTAACTATATCTATCCCCTCAAGGAATTTTTTCCATTTGGCATCAGTTATAGCCTTGACCTCTATAGTTATATTTAACACGTTTTACTCTAATTTGTAGAGCATGTCAATTAAATAATATACTAACAATTATAACTTCCTCATCATTGTAGTATGCAAGGAATCTAGGATGGTTCAAAATTCTATCAAAAGATGCTAACCATTCCATCCTATCCTTAACTCTTCTATCACTCTCCAAAATTTTAGGCACAAAATTGGGTGTTCCTATGGCAATTTCTTTCATCTTATTCTAAATTAGCTACAACTTTCTAGTAAAGAAACCATTTAGATCTCTTACTTTATTGATCATCTTTCTAGTGTTTATGATAGTTATCTTAGGCAGATCTTTCTTTGTACCAACAAAGGTACCAAAATATAAAAAAATGGAGTATAAGGACCCCATGTGGTAAATAAAGGAGACAACATGGCAACTACCTTTAAAAATCTGTATTATGCTCTTTGCAATGCAAGATAGTTGTGCACATTTTGGGAGACCAGTTTCAATGCATTTATTTTATGAACTAGAAAGTTTTTAATAGTTATAATTTCAATCTACTTGCCCAATTCCAAGTCCCCTTCATCAACTTCCATAGCCTAACTTGAAGTACCTCTTATCTTTGATGCTTGGCCCTTTGCTTGGATGCCTTGGTCTTTAATTTTTATAGAAGTTCTGACAATATTTCTTAATGTTGCTACCTCATTTTCCAATCTGAGGGTCTTCTACTCTAAGACATAAGTCTTTTTCATTTCTTACTCATAATGCCTCCTAGTTTTAATGTACCTTTCATAAGGTCCCTCCAATTTTACTTCAAGCACATACATCTTGTTCTTTCCAAACAATGCCATAGGTGTTTGCATCCCATATATTTGGCTGATAGAGGTGGAGTGCATATTCCAAAATATAACATTCCCCCTTAGGGACTCTTTTATTTCCATTAGAGTAGGCTTCTAATTTTTTGGAGCCAATCTCCATATTTCCATAGTTTGGGCATCAATATTATACCTAGGGCCTCTCAATTCTCCCATTTGGTTCTCATCCTCAAATGAGATAGAATTTTTTTGTCTCCTCATATAGCCTACTAGGAAAGAAGAACTAATATCCCATCTTGGGAAGACAATCATGCCACTTCTTCTCACCAACTCTCTTGCTTCTTCCATAGTGAGGGTTTCACTGGTAGGATCATACTCTTGTAGTTTCTAAACCATCTCAACCACTATCTCATTAGAGTCCCCTAGCTTCATTTGCAATGATAATTCATTATGTTTCAACTTGAATAGAAAGCTCTTGAACTCTTCATTTTTAATGAATTTATCATCATTCATAAATTCATTGGCTTAAATGATTCTATCATCAATAATTTGAGCTTGTAATTGCAGTTTCTTTTCCCTTTGCTCATCCTTAGAGGCTTGAGCTATTAGATATCTCCTTCTAACATCATCAGAGTATTGACTACCCCTTGGCTGAATTTGTAAGGCTTTTTTCTAAGCCTTTTGTGGAATCTCAACCATCTTTTGTTTCTTGTTCCTCTATTCTACCCATTTTGAGCTTTCATGCTAGTCCTCTTCATCATTGCTGACCACAATAATAATGTCCTCATCAGAGTAATAAAGATCAACCTTCTTCCTTATCTCCTCAGGCACTTGGGCTGATATCTCATCAAATTTTTTGACACATTTTTCTAATCTAAACCTAGTAGTTCATTTTAGGAGAGAATCCTTAAAGGATGGATCTACCCTTTTCATCTCCTTCTCAAAATTGACAACATCCCAGAACTTGGTCATTCTTTCCCTACAAACACTCTCATTCAATCTATCAAAAATGATATCCTCTTCCCACATGTGTTTTTTAGGAGATAAATTATATCCCCTCATGCTTTCTAGGGCATTCCTGACTACACTATAGGGGTCATACATTCTTGCTAGTCTAGTTGGAAATTTGTAGTTTCTCAAATATGTGATTCTTTCCTCAATATCATTTTTGCCTATCTCAAAATCTCCTACCTTAGTGTATCTACAAAAAAATATTCCTTTCTTAATAGCCTTGCCTAGGTGTTCTCTATTTAATGAAAGTAATTGCCAAAATACTTCTACAAACCCTAGTCTATCTAGGGTATATCTGGGTAGAATGTGGGGTGGCTGAGGGAATCCATATATTTTGATGATAGTATACTCCCCCAATCATGTGTCAATTATTTACCAACATCAAAACACATGTTAGGTTTAACAACCTTTCAAACATTCCTAGGAATTCTTTCATTAGCCAGTCCTATCATTTTTAAAACAAGATGAACAAAATAATTATAAAAAGAAATAACATTTGAATATGGGTAGAACCTTTGCTATACCCTTGTCCATCTTTGCACTAATAGTCTTTTTCCCCATTCCTTTATGGATTCAAAAAATCTCTAATCAAAGGAATCAACATTCTTGAATAAGATCAAATGCATATCAAGGAGTAGTGAGGGAACCTAAAATTTTCTAGTTGTACCCATAGTGCAACAACGATCTCCTCATGGATTGTTTCAATTATGTATGTCACATAATCATAGCCAATATTTTTTTTGGGGTCTTGAATATTCAATGCCATGATATAGTGTCCTCCTAGGGAATTCTTGGTTTTGTCTACACCTAGGACTTTATTCAGACCAAAGACAATATTCTAGAAATACCTCTAGAAAAAATCAAGGGGCATAAGCTTATCTACCTCCTTCTTTGGAATTTCTCCCTTCTCTTTATGAGACATATGGATGTGCCTTGTCATTTACCTAAACATATAAAAGTTCTTCTAGATTTTGAAATTCTCTATTAGGTTATTAATGTCAATAGGAAATCATATTGGACCTCCCAAATTGAATGCCTCTATGAATGTTTCTTTGTCTAAGGATAGGAAATTACTTTTGTCTCTTCTATTGAATGACTTACTAACTAGATTGTAACACTTGATTAATGCCTTCACCATGTCCATATCTTGAAATACCTCTAGCATGATTATTTTTCCCAAATTTTTAACCCAAGGGTTGCAAAGTGGAACCTTCTCCATTTTGTTCTTGTAGAAGAACTAGAATAATTCATATCCATTTCTATCTAAAACATCTATATCTCTATAGAATACATATGGATCTTTGAAAGCATGATCATTTGGAGATTGTGCATTAGTTGAACTAGGTAGAATATGCATACACACTTTTACAAAAAAAACTAGGTCTTTTAGTTTACATAGTAGATTCATCAATCACGGCCTGCATAATCAATTTTTATTCTTTCTAAGCCATATCTTTAGAATATTTGATCAATTCTAAATGCTATATGCTAGATAATCATTGAAAATTACTTTTTAACTCAAATTTGTCTCTTGAAACTCAAATAATTATGCTACTAATAATTAAAATATTCATGTCTTTCTAAATTTATATATCTCTACAATATTTATCATTGTTTTACCATAGTTTCCTCTCTTTTCTTATCTTCAGCTGTGACCATCCAAACAAGGATATCTTTACTATTTTACAACCTCATACATTATTTCTTTAACTACTAAATTTTTCCTACAATGTTGTGATTCCCTTTGTTCACAACTTCAAAGCTTCATTACTTTACTAACCACATAGGCTTGTGAGATTGTGTCCTCTTCATTTTATACCTTGTCACCACTTTGCAAAAAATTACCACTTTATCTTACTAACCATTGTGATTTGGTGATGACCTTTTCCTTTACTACTTTTCATCTTCAACACCATTTAGGACCTAACATCTTTTATACTTGCAATGATGCAATGCTTCATGTATTTACTTTATTGGTTCTTCACAACTGCAAGACATTGTGTTTACTTTAACCATGTGATGTTGTGTTGAGAATTTTCCTCAATATTTTATACATCTTGCAACATTGCAACTCAAAATTTCACTTTCCTTTGAAAGCTTATGAAAGTGCGATAATAGTTCATCACAACTTCACAACTTAAAATACTAACAATTAATGAAACCATGCAAAGAGGTGATGATTATCTTTAACTATAAAACTTTGATTATTTGCAAGCTCAAAACTTCACTTTTTTTTACCTTAGCTTTTGACCTATGAAGATGTGATGCTACTTTGTTTGATTGTTGCCTCTTTTTGCAACCTCGCAGTAAAGATCTTAAATATGACTAAAAACCTTGCAATCTTGCACTAGCCTTTAACTTTACTATGATGATCTCATCTCACAAGCTTGCAACTTCAAAATGTAACTATAGCTAAACCTTATGATAGTGCAATCTTAAGCTTTTGCCACTTCATAGCTTTGACCCTGCGTCAATTAAAAACTCAAGCGATGTTGCAAAAGTCTAAAAATTAATTGTTTAACCACTTAGTCACTCCATCACAACTTAATCTGCCTCTTTTCTTCAAACCCTTTTTAAAGAGCAATGGGAATTTCTTTTGACTATTAGATGTCTTTCGCAATTTTGTAGCTTATAATCATTCTTCACAGCTTAATACTATGATTATGTGATAACCCTTTAACTTGACTATTTTCTCCTTATCATTGCATGGTGACTTAAACTCTTAACTCAACAAGTAACCTTGTGAAATAATGATTACAAGCTTTTGTAGCCTTGCTACTTTAACCTAAGTTTTATCTTAACCATCTATGAAGATGTGCTAGTCTTAAATCTTAACCACTATTATCTTTTGCATCCTCACAACT
Organism: Cupressus sempervirens; assembly: GCA_028749045.1. Lineage (NCBI taxonomy): Eukaryota > Viridiplantae > Streptophyta > Pinopsida > Cupressales > Cupressaceae > Cupressus > Cupressus sempervirens. The sequence continues at coordinate 342,560,687 of CM053784.1, forward strand.
CTACCTTCATTGTTTATTTGACTACCTATGATGTAGCAATGAATCAACTTTGACTATTTTTTTTCCTCATTGCATCATCGTGACTTGAATTTATTTAGTCCTTCATTTATCTATGATAATGTGTGTTGGCATATCAATCAAGTTTGTTATTAGTGACACACACTTATTTAGATTGTATATGATTACCAAGCTCAGTGTACATTTTATAGTGTTTGTCATGTATTTTAATTGTCATTGAGTCCTATAGTTGCTACTGAATCCTTTGGACATATCCTTGTGGTTATCGAGAAAATTAGTTAATGTGAAGACCAGCAGTATAAACTGTGCATTTCAGTTGATGTTGATTTTATTAGTGGTTATCGAGCAATGTAGTGTTCACCAAGTTTGTAGTGTATGTGATGAGAGTCTAGTCTTAATTGAGCTTTCCAATGTTAACCAAGAGACTCAATTTATACTGAGCTTGAGGTGAGAATGTTTACAAAGTCATATAGTGTAAATCAAGAGACTCAATTTATATGACAAGTTTCACAATGTCTATCAAGTCACCAGTGAAAACAGAGTTTAGGACTACTTAGAAGTGATCAATATGGAGCAAGCTTCTATCTCTACTAAGTGCATGATGATGCCAAGTATTGATAGTGGATGTTGAGTATCAAAACCTCACTAAGTCAGTCTTCAGAACCTGAATGTCTTCATGTGGGTCGAGTTTGTAACATTTTTAGTAACTTGTATGATGGACGACTTTGTAATTTTTATAATTAGATTGATATATATGTAAAGCATTTTATCATATCCAATGTATGTATGTAATCTGTAAAAATATGAATGTGAATTACATCTGAGAAAGTACAAGGAGCAGCAGAGACATATCTATCACAGAAAGGTGATTAGTACACAAAGGAATCTCATTCAACAAACTAAGTTACAAATCAGAGATCTACTACTACTTCATCCTAATAGGTGGATCAGTAAAATCCTTTCACAAGGTAGACCTAAAAATCTTTCATAAATATCTTCACCAAGTGCATACTTAATTGCATGTTTGTAAATCCTTTCACAAGGTGGACCTAACAATCCTTATTACTCCTAATAGGGCAGATCATCATAAGTGGTCAATGTAAGCTTTAACAAGCTAACTTTTTACTGCAGTACTAAAGTCATGGGTATTGTCCCCACCCCAATTTTACTTTCTATTTAGAAGGTTGTTGGGTCACCCACTCTTTGTGTCTCAGTTTTATGAATGCTTCCAATTTCTTGTGCACGTAATTAGATCAAACTTTATATTATATATTAATGCTAATTGAATGGTTGGATTAAAGATTGAAAATTTTGAAGTTTTTGAAGTTACTAATTCACCCCTCCCCTCTTAGTAACTTAGCTTACTCTTGAATATTTTCAACAATAGGTATTAGAGCTTTTTGGTTCTTAGGAGAAATATTAATAGATTGAGCAAAGATCAAGGCCATAGAGATATTCAGACTTGAAAATGCCATTAACAATGAAAATTTGGATTTAGAAATGGCCATTTCCCAACTTAAGAAAGCAAAGGAGCAACTCTCTCAATCCTTGAAAATAAGAAAAGAACTTGCAATTCAAATAAATGATCAACTCTACATTGAACAAAGAATTGAAGACCTTCATTCAAGCAATTTAGATGAAGCCAATGAAGCAATCAAAGAACTCCTACAAAGGAATGGTTCCCTACAAGAAGAAGTGAGAAAGCTAAGAAGAGAATAAGAAATTCAGTTAGTAAGGTTATGTGAAGTCTTGGAATAGAGAAACAAGATAAAAAAAGAGATGTAAGGAAGGAACAATGAAATCTAGAACCTATCCCTTTAGCAAGCAGACCTTATTGATCAGCTCTCCAATGCAAATGTAGAAATCATGAGCCTAAGATTTGAAAATGAAAGAATGAGGAATGATCTAAATTTTGAAAGGAAAATAAATGGAAGAATGAAAAATGAACTAAAATATAAAATAAAAATCCATGAAAGATTGGGGATGATCTAAACTCTGAGAAGCAAATGAATGAAAGAATTATGAAATATCAAGTAGACATGAATTAATTGAATGAGAAAAACCTCGATAGGAAAAATGGAAAAGTAGGAATTGGGTATACATAAGAAGGAGAATCATCCAAGCAAGTAGCTCAAAAGAACCAAAGACCTACTTGCGGTCACTGTAGTAAGATAGGTCATACATCAAACAAGTGTTAGAATAATGGAAAAGAAAAATTCAATGAAAAATGCTACAATTGCAATCAGCATGGTCATAGAGCCAATGAATGTAAAGAGAAACCAAGATTTGAAGGCAAATGTCACAAATGCAAGAAACATCGACACAAGTCATCAGAATGCAAAACCAAGTTATTGAATCCAACAGGGAAAATTGTGAAAGTGATATTTGGATGGTGTAGAACCAGAATCAGTATGTAAAGAACATTAACAAATGAAGTAAACATTCACAAACCAAAAACTAAATTCACATATATGCTTAGACTAAGAAAGAAAATAAGAAGTGCAAACCTCACAAGAGAAAACACTCCATGCTTTCTTGATTCTGTAGATGTGTCCTTTTGCTGTGGATGTATGCTCAAGATGCTCAAAAGCTACTTCAATGGAGATGGGTAATGGCAAATTGGTAGCTTTGTGAGCTCTCAATTTGGCATTATAAGGGTATGGTTGATGGCTTTGGTTCTCAAAATAGCATGGTAACTTTAGCTCAAAGATTGTTGATTAAATGGCTTGGGATGGGATTCAATTTATAGGCTAAGGGGTAGAGGGATGGAGGGCTTAGATGCAAGGATGGATGAAGGCTTAAGGAGGGCTAGGATGCACTCAAAGGAGAGCACATGGATTGTGCTTGTTTAGCACCAATGAGAAGGTGAAACTTCTCACAAGGAGGATGAGTGTGAGAGGGTAGGGTAAAGGGATGGTTAAAGTCATGATGAGTGGGGTTGAGTATGTAAGAGGGATGTAAGAGGAATGAGTGTGGAAGAGGGAAGAGTGTGGAAGATGGGTGTAAGAGTCATGAGTGGGCTTGTAAGAGTCTTTATGTTTTGTAAGAGCACTCATGACTTAGTGGTTGAGTTTTTTGAGGGGAGACTTTGGTTTGGATTAGGAAAGTCTTAAACTTGTTTAAGGAATGTGACAACATTAGGGGGTGGATTAGGCTTGGGTTTAGGATTAGCTTAGGGATGTTAGAGATGTGCAAGTGGATGGCATTAATGAGGGTGGGTGAGTTAGTGGCTAAGCTTGGTTAGTATGGGTGGATGGGGTGGATTAGGCTAAATGGAGGATTAGGGATAAGTTAGGAGTTTTTAGATTTGAGGATTTCATTTATCAAATAGATTTATTTAATAAATGGGGATTTTTGGAATTAGATAGGAGCAAAGGATTTAATTGATAAATAATAGATTATTTGATTTATCAATTAGGACTATAGATGATTAATTAAATTAATCAACTAGGGGATGAAAAAGGATTAATTAAATAAGAATTTAATTAATGATGCCTTTAGAGATGGCTAAATTAGATTACCAAAGCAGTGTAATCAAATTTAGGTGTCTACATTTTGCCCCTCTTTGACATAGTGTTGAGACAACACTATTTCAAAGAAGTTTGAATGAAGACAACATGAGGAAGATGTTTTAGCAACAATGTTGCCCCAGTCTTGGATAAGAAGAAGAGAGACTAGACTTAGATGATGCCCCCTCAAGAAGGCGGCGGGGAGAGAAATGAGGCTTGACGACTTCTTGAAAAGTACAAGAAATTGAGACGAGCTGAGATGCTGGTTGGCAAAGAGAAGGGGCTGAATTAGCTCAAACTCTCACTACAGGAGAATGATAAAGGGAAATCAGAGGCACAATAGTAAAGCAAGCTTAAGACTTTCAAAGATTGGGGGGGGGGGGGGGGAGATGGAGGAGCAGAGGGCTATAAAAGGAATCCATTGAAGCTTTTTGAGCAGGGGGATACTTCAAAGAGAAGTACCACCATGTAGTTGAGCACTAGATTTGCTATAGGACTGTTGGTTAATTGCCAAGGTTACCAAGAACATCAAGGCCTTTTCACCAACCGTCCAGAGGACTGACGAACTGACTCAAAACAAACACACAAGGATTGCCCCAGTATCACACATGAATCCCAGAGGAAGCAGCGTGGAAACGACACTAGGTAACCCACAAGCAGAAAAAGAAAACAAGCAAAAGACCTGATCAAGACCTTACGCTCTAATTGCCCCATTCGCAGCATACCATGATATGGAAGATCGTGGCAACCTTGAGAAGGGAACAAGGAGATTTCTTGGAAAAGATATTTCAAGACCCAAAAGGGAAGATCCCAAACCAAAAGAAAGTGAAAATCCAAAAGAGAACTGTTTACCAACGAGATGGGTAGGACGAGGTACTAACAGACCAAGATTAGACATGAGGAAAGCTATATCTTGCAAGGACCTATCGGAGAGCACCTAAGCTGATGGATCGGGATGAGTGATGCGTCTGGCAAGTTGAACTAAGAAGGATAACACTTTGGTGATAGGAGATCTAGCTAAAGGATGCATTGGAATATCTAACCAAGGTGTGCGATGTGTGCAAGATGTTGACCAAGGATGAACTAACACGAAAGCCGGATAGATACAATGATACTAAGCTAAAGAGGATGTACAAGCTGACAGACCAAGATATGTTACAAATGTACAAGTTTGTTCATGTTTTGGTTTTTTTGTGAAATGGAAATTTTTGTGAAGGATGGGATGTCTATAACAGTTGATAGGTGGATAGGTAGATGGTTTGTGAAAAGCTTAAGGAAAATGGGATTCTGTGTGTGCATGTGATAGGATACAAGCTAGGATACAAGATTATTTACAAGGTGGAATCTGGTACAAGCTTTGGAAAAGATTCAGATATATACAAGGTATGGTACAAGATTTACAAGCTGTACAGGAGGTATTGACAAGCTCCATCAGATTTTGGATATTTGATTGGAACACCAAGGGAACAAGCAGGTGTTTTATGGGATGGTGGGTGGATGGACGAGGGATAGGATAGTGATAGATAATGGATTAGTCTTTAGCACACAAGGTGCCTGAATTACCAAGTTTTCACCAAGGTACCTATCCAAGGTGCTTGAATTGCCAAGTTTTCACCATTGGACGCTTATTTCTCTTTACTATTTTTTTTTTTTTGTATTTTTTTCAAGAGCTGGGCATACCAAGGATCTTCAAGCATAGAAATTTTTGAGATGAATGATGTTAGTGGGATCATTCAAGAGTTCTCCTTCTGGTGTAGATAATTGATAGGCTCTGGAGCCAAAGGAGGCAGTAACCACATAGGGACCAAGCCATGTAGGTTCAAACTTGCCTTTCTTTTCTCGATCTGCTTGGACTTTCATATTTTCTTTGAGGACCATATCACCTGGCTGAAAGTGTTGTGGGAGCACCTTCTTGTTGAAATTCCTTTTGAGACAAGTTTGATAGACTGTGAGATGGTCATAGGCTTGTTGTCTCTTCTCGTCTAAGAGATCTAGCTGGGTGAGTCGAGCTACTCTGTATTCTTCATCTGAGATTTGCCCTCGCAAATATATGCGTAGTGAGGGAAGTTCAACTTCTATAGGTAATACCGCTTCGGCACCATAGACTAGGGAGTATGGAGTTGTGCCTGTGGATGTACGGAAGGAAGTTTGATAGGCCCATAGAGCCGGATTTATTTGAAGGTGCCAATCACGGCCGGAATCATTGACAACTTTCTTTAGGATTTTGAGGAGGGTTTTATTAGTTGCCTCTGCCTGGCCGTTACCTTGTGGGAAATATGGGCTAGAAAAGCGGTGATGGATGTGGAGGGAAGTGCATAATTCTTCCATGTTGAGATTTTCAAAGTTACCTCTGTGGTCAATGAAGATGGTGGATGGGATGCCGAAGCGGCAAACAATGTGGTACAAGATGAACTTGGAGACTTGAACTCCTGTAGCTGAGACTAGGGGGACTGCTTCCACCCACTTAGTGAAATAGTCTGTAGCTGTTATTATCCATTTATGTCCATCAGATGAGAGAGGGGTGATAGTTCCAACTAGATCAAGGCCCCAACAAGCGAAAGGCCAAGGTGGTGCAATAGGCTGTAGATCCTGTGCTGGAGCATGCACAAGATTTGCATGCTGTTGACATGGGAGACACTTTCTGACAAAGTCACAAGAGTCTTCTTCAATGGTAGGCAAATAGTAGCCTTCTCTAAGGATTTGTCATGCTAGGAAAATACCACTCGTGTGGGCACCGCAAAGTCCAGAATGTACTTCTTTTAATGTCATCGCGGCCTCATTTTCATCTAAACATCGAGAGAGAGTATCGTGATAACCCCGACAATATAGGGTATTGGCTATGATAACATAGCGAGATGATTTTTGGATGAGGTTCTGGCGTTGGGTGCGTGTGAGGTGAGGGGATATGATACCATCGTTAAGGTAAGCGTGAATTTCATGGTACCAAGGGGATTGGGACCAACCAAGATACAAACACGGTTTGAATCCTCATTCGCATAAGCGGGTGTGAGGAGCTGCTCAACTAAAAATTCATACTGCGTAGCATCTTGGGGAATTTCCAAGAGCAAGCCGATAGTGGCCATGGCATCTGCTACCTTATTCTGCATTCGAGGTACTTGTGTAAACTGAAGCTTTGTAAAATGCTGGGTCAGCTGATCAACTAGCTCTTTGTAGGGTAATAGCTTTTCATCTTTGGTTTGATATTCATTTAAGACTTGTTTGATGATGAGCTGGGAATCGCCAAAGATTTCTAACTCAGTGATATTCCATTCTGCAGCTATCTTTAATCCTGCTACAAGAGCTTCATATTCTGCTATATTGTTGGTGCTAGGGAATTGTAGCTTGAAGGCTTTTGGAATGTAATCTCCTTGAGGTGTAACTAATAATATTCCTGCCCCTGATCCATGAGAGGTGTATGAGCCATCAAAATAAAGCTTCCATGGGGGCTGTTCTTCAATTAGGCAGATATGCTCATCTGGAAATTCTGTGAGCAAAGGATATGCATCTACTAGAGGTGCATCAGCTAGGTGATCTGCTATAGCTTTCCCTTTGATTGCCTTTCTGTCCACATACTGGATGTCAAACTCACTTAGTAGCATAACCCATTTGGCCAAACGACCTGTAAGTGCTGTTCTGGAGAGCATATACTTGAGAGGGTCAATCTTGGAGACTAGTTGGATGGTATGACTTAGCATGTAGTGGCAAAGCTTTTGAGTTGAGAAAACAACTGCCAAACAAGCTTTTTCCATAGGAGTGTAATTGAGTTCATAACCAACTAGGGTTCTACTGATATAGTAGATAGCTCTCTCTCTGCTATAATCATCATGTTGTGCTAGAAGTGCCCCTAGAGCAGTAGGTGTTGCTGATATATACAAGATCAAGGGACGACCAGGAACTGGTGGAACCAAGATAGGGGGATTGGTGAGATACTGCTTGAGCTGATCGAAGCTGCGCTGACATAAAAGATCCCACTTGAAGTTCTCATTCTTCTTTAGCAAGTGTGAAAATGGTGTACACTTATCTGCAAGTTGGGAGATGAAGCGCCGGATAGATTGAAGTTTTCCCTGAAGAGAGCGAAGCTGTCACAGTGTCTGGGGAGGAGGCATGTCTAAGATAGCCTTGACCTTTTTGGGGTCAATCTCTATACCCCATTTAGAACCTATGAAGCCTAGAAGCTTGCCAGATGTGACCCCAAAGACACACTTCTTGGGATTTAGCATGAGATAATATTGGGCCAACCTATCAAAGACTTTTTCCAGGTCAGCAAGATGATCCATGAAGGTGTGAGATTTGACCAGGATATCGTCCACATAATCTTCCAAAATGCTATGGATAAGATCATGGAAAATGGCTGTCATAGCTCTTTGATAGGTAGCCCCAGCATTCTTTAGGCCAAAAGGCATCATGGTGTAGCAAAAGGTTCCCCAAGGGGTAGTGAATGCTGTCTTATGCTGGTCCTCTTCTGCAATCTTGATCTGATTATACCCAGAAAATCCATCCATAAGGGACAAAATTTCATGTCCAACTATGAGATCTACAATCATATCTATGTTGGGCAAGGGAAAATCATCCTTTGGACAAGCTTTGTTAAGATCTCTAAAATCAGTGTAGATTCTGATGTCACCGAAAGGCTTAGTGACAGAGACCATGTTGGAGATCCATTCTGAGTAGTCGATAGGTCGGATAACCTTAGCAGCTAACATTCTTTCTAGTTCAACTTTGACTAGTAATGCCACCTTGGGGTGCATTTTTCTAAGCTTTTGTCTGACGAGCTTGATCTTTGGATCGACTGCAAGATGATGAACTACAAGCTTTGGATCAAGTCCTGGCATGTCCTGATATGACCATGCAAATTGGCCAATGTTCTCTCGTAAAACCTCAAAGAGGAGGTCAGCTTGGTCTTGTGATAGGGATGCAACAATGTGAACAATTCTAGGGATCTCTGAAGAACCAATGTTGACTTCTCTAGTATCCTCTATTAGAATAGAAGACACCTCTGGTCGATTATCTTGAGGAGGCAATACTAAATCCTCATGTTCTGCTTGTGGCTCTGGATTTTCTTGCTGAGGGGTTCTCTTTGCTACCTTAGCTAGTCCCGATTTTACCTTAGTTCCAGTTTTGGGTGTATCGAAACTAGGTTGGGGATTTTCTCCAAAATACCCCTTGGGATCTAGCTTGTAGATGTAGGCAGAATCTGGCTTTGTCTTCTTATGAGGAGTTTTGGCTCCCATGAATCTTAGAAGCACTTCCTCTGATGCAAACTCATCAATATGTATGACACTTGGTTGGTCCCAATCTATGAGTTGTGGATGAGCAAGTGGTAGGTCAATGAGATGGATGGATAGTTCTCAGAGAACAGAGTCTCCTAGGAAGATTTGGTCTGGGATATTGTCGTAGGCTCTCTTTTCAACTTCCTCAGGAATGTCTTCGATTTCGACAAGGTCGCGGTGGATGTTTGAAAAAGCATGACCATTCTCGTTAGTGCCCCCAGTTGTGGTTATGCCAAAGCCAAGACCTGACTTTATTTCCCAATCATGTGCTTCGATGGGACATTGCATGCCCCTTTCTTCTGGTCCTAGTCCACCTCCTTGATAGTTCCATATTTTAGTGATGAGCTTATGTTGTTGGGGATACTTCTGGCTGAAGTGATCAAGGCGTGCTTGATTTCTTGGAGGTGCATCCTTATGTAGCCAATTGTTGATATCTAGAGTGAGCTCCTCATGAAGAGGGGTTTTTGAGGACACAAAGGTGGTTGGGCCAAACTGTTTGTATCGAGGAGGTGGAATCTCCTTAGCTTTGTGATATATTGGCCATCCATGGGTATGTGGATCAAGTGGGATTGCTCCGACAACAAATGCATCTGATAGACTATATTTTCCACATCCTTTGTTTTTGATCTTTACAGTAGATAGGGTGGAGGAAAGGATGGTTTCTGCATCATTACAAGTGTGGGATGAGCTGGCGATGGCTGTGCCGATGTCTATTCCAGGGCAATGGTTTGTATATGAAGCTTCAACCACATTGTAGTAAGCAAAGGGTTCTGGATCGGCATGGATGGTTACCTCAGTGCCTTGATGCAGAAATTTGATGCACTGATGGTAGGTGGATGGAACGGCCTTCATAGCATGAATCCATGGGCGACTGAGGAGGATGTTAAATGGTAGGTTTAGATCAACAACATGGCAAACTGTCTCTTGAATGACTGGCCCAACCTTGATTGGTAGCAAAATAGTCCCTTCTATGGTCCTTTCCAAGTTGTCATAAGCTTTGATGGTGATAACCTCACTGATCATATCTGCCTCAGTATACCTAGCTTTTTTTATGAATTTTAGGGTGCAAATGTTCAAGGCTGATCCATTATCTATCATTACTCTTTTCACGGCAAAATTGGATACCATGATGGCTATGCGAAGTGGAAGGGTGTGATCTGGCTCAATCGCGGGTATGTCGGTGGGTTTGAAAGATAGGGCACATGAGGATGAAAGGTGTCCAACAAGATTACAAAAATTAGTAGCATTGATATCAGAAGGGACACGGGATTCTATGAGAGCACTGTCAAGGATGTCTTTGTACACAGGACTAGTACGGAGAAGGTCTAAAATGGATATTTGGGCTGGCATGTTCCCAAGGTGTTCCAAGATATTGTACTAGCTTTTTGATGGAGCTGATGGTGTTGATGAAATTGGTGGGCCTGCGATGTTAAATCACGCTCTTCGAGTGGTGACCGCACACTCATTGTCTGGTCCTCGGATATTGATAACATTGATAGAAGGCTCTTTCTCAGATATACAACCTATAAGGCTACCATAGTCTATATAGGATGAAGTGTGGTCATTGTTCTTCCCATGTTGTTGGTTTGGCTGGCGGTTGTTGGTGTTGTTTTGGATAGGTGCTTTTCCAGGATTTTGGTTGTTGTGTGGAGGAAAAGCATTTTGATAAATCTGTAAGCCTGCATTGGGAGAGGTTTGGGCACCAATAGTGATTTCCTTCCGATCAATGAGGTCTTGCACATAGTCTTTCAGTTTCATGCATTTGAGGGTGGTGTGACCGTTTACCCTATGGAACTTGCAATACTCATTGTCCTTGTACCATGCAGCTTTGGATTGGCTTGGATCAATTTGCTGGGTAGGAGAAAATTTGATGAGGTTTTCCTTAGCCAATTTCTCAAAAATAACATCCAATGGCTCACCAAGGGGTGTATAGTTTCTAGGTGCAGGTTGGAATCTGGGCTTTTGCCCTGCAACTACATTGATGGCATTAGCTTGATTGTTAGACCCTTGAAAGTTGGGTCTTGTATTGTGGTTTTGATAGCTTTGGTTATTTCGTTGTTGGTAATTGGTAGCTTGTTGGTTGTTTGTTTGATATGGTGGGTTAGACTGGTTTTGAGAAGGACCAACGATATTCACATGTCTGGTGTCAGTAACCCCATCTGTTGCAACATGCTTGTTTTTGTTCCAATACCTAGACTTGTCATTGGAATGTGATTGATTTTGGTTGGCCTCTTTGTAAATCTTTACCACACCATCTTTGATGAGTCCTTGCTCAAGGATCATTCCTTTCTCTTTGATATCCTTATAGGTCTGCAAACAGTTCATGGTCATGTGGTGAGCCAAGCTGGGATGTGCATTATCAATAAACATTTTCACCACATGACATTCTGGCAAGGTGCAGGATATGTGGGTGGTAAGGGTTTGCCATCTTTGCAGGTATTCAGCAAGGCTTTCTCCACCTTTTTTCTTGGTGTGGACAAGATCAACTATTGATAGCTCTGTTTCAACAAGATGGGCATATTGGGCTACAAATGCCTCAGATAATTCAACAAAGTTTTTAATTGTGCCATAGGGGATTCTATAAAACCATTCAAGAGCTGGTCCAGCCAAGCTTTTGGAAAAAAGGCGCAAGAGGAAGACATGATTGTATGCCACCTCCTGGCAATGCATGTAAAATTCTTTGATATGTGTGACAGGGTCTCCTTTTCCTCTGAATTTGTCAAATTTAGGTACCTCAAAGTGTTTGGGAAATGGTGTCATGGCAATGGCTCTGTCAAATGGGTAAGGACACACATTCTCAAACTTGAATGTCTTTGGATCATTCCCTTCTTGGATGGCTTTCAGAGCTATCTTCATTTGCTCCCACTCTGAATTGATAGGTGATGGTTGGGGTGCCCCCATTGTAGGAGTGCCTTGAGGTAGGTATGTGCTAGATGGGGCCATTGAATATGGATGGTTATGAGGGATTTGCTGATAGGGATTGTACATTGTTTGGGCAGCTGCATGGTGGATGACGGGTTGTTGAGGGGGAGGTGGCGCATATTGCTGCATGTGCTGTGAGGCTTGCTATTGATATGGGATTTGAGGTTGGGATTGAGGAACATAAGCTGGCTGTGGGATAAATGGATTGCTTTGTGGAGGTAAGGTATAATATGGTTGTGAGGCTTGGGGAAAGGATCGGGGGGCTTGTGGGGTTTGACCAATATATGTGGGTTGTGCCCTGATTTGGGATGGCATCTGCAAATAATTGGTGGTTGGCTGGGGTGGTGGATTACCTCCTAGAAGTGGCATTGAAAAGTAGTTGGTAATTGGAGGTAATGGATTAGTTGGTGGTGGAGGTGGTGGGAATTGAAAGATTGGGAATGGAACTGATGGGGTTTGATAGCTTTGTGGCTAGATTTGGAAGCTTGGTAGAGTGGTGGTGGGAGCTGGGGTCACTTGGGAGCTTGGTAGAAGATTGGCAGTAGCTTGTGGGTTTTGATAGCTTTGTGGAGTGAAGGTAGTAGCTTGTGGATTTTTGGTTGGTGGTATTGAGCTCCCAAGACCTAATGGAAATGATGGGATTGTGCTTTGGGCTGTGGTGAACAAGCTGGGGGCGATGAAAGGTTGATTACTTGGCCCCATGGGTGGCATCCTTGTTGTATATTGCTGAGGTTGGCCAAAGATGCTAGCACTGATTTGGGAGATGGGTGGATTGGGAAGGCTAGGTTGGGGAGCAGCAGCAATAGTGAAGGGGGTGAACGGTGAGGTGTTTTGGGTAAAGGGGGTTTGGAGCGGAGAGGTATGAACCAAGGATGGAGTGGTGGTGGTTGGGTTGGCTTGCGGCATGGAGATTTCAACTTGGGTGGATGATGGTATGTTTGGGTCTGTTGGGTCATATGGATTGGCTGGAGGCTCTTCTTTTGGAATAAATTGAGGATAATTTGGATCATAAGAGCCTATGGGTGGTGGCAGCTGCCCAAACAATGGGTGAGATGGATTTGATAATGGAGGGGGTCTTCCAAAGTCAAAGGTTCCTACATTGTCCCTTCGAAAATTAGCCATGATTGTCTCTTTGTTTTTGTCTATAATGGCATTTACCAATACTGCATTTCCTGGTTGGTTCATGAAAGCTTCAATGTCAGTAGGTGATGGCATAGCTGGCTCTAGGCTAAAGGATGGCTGAGTGCTCAAGGGGGGTGAGGCTGTTCGATCCAAATGATAGGGCTCCATTGTTTCTTTCTTCTTGGCTAAGCGAGTGACGGGTGGCATGAAAAATGCTCCTAGGGATGAGATGCAATAATGCTGATGGATGCAAAAGGGGGAAGGCTTTTCTATGCAAATGATTTGCTAGGTTGAGGCAAAGCTATATGACAAAACCTAAGGATGATCGGGTTGGGGATTCTAACTTCAAAGATATGTTGTCAAAGCACGAAAGGTCTTCTTTCCAATGTGCAAGCTTGGTGGTGATTGTGTCAACTTAAGGATAGACTGATGATCCTTTAGGAAGAACACGAGATTGACCACTTGCGAATCCCAACCTATAGCTCAAGGTGATGAGGGATAACAAGTGACAATGCTAGATTACCTTAGACAAAGCTCTGTCAAAGGGATAACCTTGGTGAGATTGGTGGATTTGGAAGATTTTAGGAATGGCAAACTTTTAGCAAGGTGACAACAATTTTGAAAGCTTAGATGTGTAGATTTTCGATTACTAGCTAGATGGTATGATTCTAAATGAGATGGATGAACTAATAATGCTTAAGGGGATAAGCTAAGATGGCTGGCTTTTCTACAAAGATGACTCTAGAGTGAAGCTTATCCAAGAAGATGTGGAGAAACAATGGTGTCTAATCATAGAAATCATGCCTAGTTGGTAAGGCATAAGCAGGATTAACTCCTGGATGTTGGCTAAATCTGATGGTGCGCTCTAACCAGGCCTCTTGAAGTGCTTCGTCAGTAGCTTTGTCCTCTGCTTTGTGGAGTTTGGAAATTCGTGGGCTTGGTGTTATTTCTTTTCTCTTGGTTGAAAGTTCTTGGTATGCTAGAGATGGCTTGAGTTTGACCTTGTGAAACTTCTGTTTGGGTTTGGGTTGTTCTGACATAAATTCCTGAATCTGCTTGGCTTTGGGAAAAATCTCAGTTGTTTTGCTTCAACTTGTTCAACTTCCAAAATAGGCAGTGACTATGCTAAGTGTGCCCTAAGCTAGGATTGACCAAGTTTGGCAAACATTCATTCAACAAGTAAAATAAAAACAAGCAATAGATAGGAACACCCAGATAGAAGTTTGTGGTTCTCAGAATGTGATACTTGCGCCAAGGAGTGTGTATGTTCTACAAATGTTTCGATCAGTCACTCCAAACACATTAACATCCTAGATGGTTTTCTGCAAGGCTGACAATTGGTTTAGCTAGGGAGTCCTTGATATACGCAAGGTACGTGAGGCCCAAATCCATAGATGAGACCAAAAGGATGTCACACAGCCGAGAGGAGCGGTAACCCACTTCTCTTCTTTCACTTCTCAAGGGTATAAAGTTCCTTGAGGCTTAGCCTGAATGACAAAATCTTGATCCCAAGAGAGGTGTCTTTCGATTCACCTCCCGATTCTTATACTCCGTCGGAGCGCTGGAGTTGAGGTCGTCCAAGGGGTGATGAAATCCCCAAGCAGGCCTCCTAAAAAGAAACAAGGTTTTGGATCCTAATCTTATGCACCCAAGATGGCCTCGAAAGACGACAAGGGGAGAGAAGACTCGGATGACCTTGGGCTAAAAAACACGCTTGTTCTTTTACCAACTGACTCTTATGTGTGCTAATCTAGACTTTGCAAACACTCATGTTTAAGAGACAATGTTCAATTCCAACTTGAAGTGCCAACAAAATTAAATCGACCGAAGAATGCAAACAATAAGAAGAGTTAGGGTCAATAAAAGCAAACTCGCGCGCCCGGAGGCCCTCCACGTCAAGTATCGATTAATTTTCTTTAAGGCATTCAAGATTGAGTGTGAGTTTGTTTTAAGCCCAAAACAAAAGTGTGTGAGATTCGATTTCAAGCGCGCGCCCGAAGGCTCTCCACGTCAGTTGTTGTTCAATTTTAGTGCCCAAACTTGAAGTGTGATCGATTTAATCTAGAGTTTTGGCCATTTAAGAATTTTGATAAAGTTAAAGCAAACGTTCAAAGACCAAGTGAGTGAGTTAGATTGTGGAACATTTAACACCTTTTTCAAGTAGACCCATCCCCATAAATGGCGCTGAGATTACAACCAATGGTTAATATTTGATGGGTGATTAGAAAAGAGGTGAGTCCAAGGAACTACTCAAATTGATTTTTGTAAATTTGTATTTTAACTTAACAAAGTTTCTTAAATGTCCAAAAATCAAACTTTACCTAGATTGCATGTGAAAAAGAGATTTGTTTTGTTCAATTTTAGAAGCTCCAAATGAAGTGTTTGATATTGTAAGGGTTAATTGATCCTTGGTATTCAAGATTGGATTTTTTGTTTTAAGCATGCATTCCAAAGAAAGTTGATTTTAATCCATGACATTCAAGAGTGTGTTTTGAGCAACATTCATTCAATGGAAAATGTGTTTAACCATTCAAGTTCATTTTTTTTTTAGCAACATGCATTCAAATACAAATGGTTAAACATTCAAGTTCATTTTTTAGCAGCATGAAAACCTACAAGAAGCATGGTTAGTGGTTCCATATGTGCTCCAACCTGCAATGAGACAAAAAAAAAAGCAATTTAGTTAGTTAGCCAAAATCTTCAAAAATGAGAGTTTAACTATGGAAAATTTTTTTAAAACTTTTTTTGTTGTTTTTTCTACGCGTAAAAATGCTTAAAATGGTCTAAATCCTACGGAACCACTAAAAGTCAAATTTTGATTTATACTCTTTTATTATTATTATTATTATTATTTTTTTTTTAAGCTACAAAGTGCAGAAATAATAAAGCAGAAATGGAACATAAGCAAGCAGAGAAGACAGTCTGTCAAAATATGAAGACGCTGAAATACAAAGTTGCCAAAATATGAAGAGGACAAAACAGATTTGCCGCACAGAACACAGGTGAGAGGCCGATTTGTGCAGATGCAGATTTTCGCAGACACAAATTTTCGCAGATGTCGATTTTCGCAAATGTCGATTTTCGCAGACGCGGATTTTCACAGATGTCAATTTGCGCAGACGCGAATTTTCACAGACGTCGATTTTCACAGACAGAACAGGTTGCAGACGCCAAAACTGCGCCAAAAAAGAAGAAAAATGCGAATTTTTTTTTTTAGATGGTATTTCTTCTTCCTAAGTGCATTCTTTAACCTGTAAAAACAAGCAAAACACCCTCACAACACACTCAACATTAGATGGTTAGAAAAATGACATATAGATGAAAATAGATGATTAAATGACCCATAGTGGGGTCCCACCAGGCGTGCCAAAATGTAGAACCAGAATCAGTATGCAAAGAACATTAACAAATGAAGTAAACATTCACAAACCAAAAACTAAATTCACATATATGCTTAGACTAAGAAAGAAAATAAGAAGTGCAAACCTCACAAGAGAAAACACTCCATGCTTTCTTGATTCTGTAGATGTGTCCTTTTGCTGTGGATGTATGCTCAAGATGCTCAAAAGCTGCTTCAATGGAGATGGGTAATGGCAAATTGGTAGCTTTGTGAGCTCTCAATTTGGCATTATAAGGGTATGGTTGATGGCTTTGGTTCTCAAAATAGCATGGTAACTTTAGCTCAAAGATTGTTGATTAAATGGCTTGGGATGAGATTCAATTTATAGGCTAAGGGGTAGAGGGATGGAGGGCTTAGATGCAAGGATGGATGAAGGCTTAAGGAGGGCTAGGATGCACTCAAAGGAGAGCACATAGATTGTGCTTGTTTAGCACCAATGAGAAGGTGACACTTGTCACAAGGAGGATGAGTGTGAGAGGGTAGGGTAAAGGGTTGGTTAAAGTCATGATGAGTGGGGTTGAGTATGTAAGAGGGATGTAAGAGGAATGAGTGTGGAAGAGGGAAGAGTGTGGAAGATGGGTGTAAGAGTCATGAGTGGGCTTGTAAGAGTCTTTATGTTTTGTAAGAGCACTCATGACTTAGTAGTTGAGTTTTTTGAGGGGAGACTTTGGTTTGGATTAGGAAAGTCTTAAACTTGTTTAAGGAATGTGACAACATTAGGGGGTGGATTAGGCTTGGGTTTAGGATTAGCTTAGGGATGTTAGAGATGTGCAAGTGGATGGCATTAATGAGGGTGGGTGAGTTAGTGGCTAAGCTTGGTTAGTATGGGTGGATGGGGTGGATTAGGCTAAATGGAGGATTAGGGATAAGTTAAGAGTTTTTAGATTTGAGGATTTCATTTATCAAATAGATTTATTTAATAAATGGGGATTTTTGGAATTAGATAGGAGCAAAGGATTTAATTGATAAATAATAGATTATTTGATTTATCAATTAGGACTATAGATGATTAATTAAATTAATCAACTAGGGGATGACAAAGGATTAATTAAATAAGAATTTAATTAATGATGCCTTTAGAGATGGCTAAATTAGATTACCAAAGAAGTGTAATCAAATTTAGGTGTCTACAGATGGAACTACAACACTGGTGTAGATGTTGTTACTATGGAGAATTCAGATACATTGGTATGAATCATGTTAAACATCATATGAGGAAAATATATTATACTAAAAGATGTTTCATTTGTACAAAACTTGGTCATATTTCCAAGAACTACATGAATACTAGTAGAATTGAAGATGAAAAGAAGGCAAAAGTTGATATCATCTGAAAGTAGATGAAACAATAATGGATTCATAGGTCTACCAAAGATAGAAGTTTGAGAAATGATGGTCAAGTCACTCAAGAATTGGATGACTCTACCATTTCTAATTAAGTTCTCATAGGAAAACTAGAACTAGGCTATCAAAGATGACATCCAAAATAGTTCCAATTGAAAGGTGCCAAAGATCCATATCTATATTCAGGATACAAAGGGATCATTGAGTGAGATTGGTATCAGTTAATACCAAGTTACTTCTCTACCAAGTGAGGTTAGGTCATAAACTCTATCAAGCAAGGTCAAGAGTAATGAAGATTCATATGGTTACCAAGTCATGAAGACTTTGCCAAGTGTTCAATGCCAAGTAGTAGATGATAGTCTATCAACATATCTACTTTTGAGTACTAAGAATAAAATGACAAAAATTCAAAAAAAGGCATGGAAATGAAATCATTTCTTACCATGAAATTTTGAGTGCTATTACAAAGAGTGATTTTTAGTTCAATCAAAGTAAATTGAGTGAATTTCCAATGAAATTTTTTTGAATTCTCTCAAACCCTACCAAGTGAAAATGGCATCTAGCAGTAGCAAGGTTAAGCAAGGATCTAACATGTTGATTTGTGGAGTTGAGTGGAAGGTTTCAAATTTCAAGCTCACTCATGTGGTCACTAAAACCCTAAATCTAAGTGGTGTGAAATCCCAAATTCCTCCCAAGGTACTTCTTATCAATGATATTTGCACTCATTTCAAATGTATTATTCAAGAAATTAGTACACTAGAAATGGATGATGCCCTAGGTTAGTTATGTGTGAATGGAATCCTAAAACTCAATTATCAACATCTAGAAACCAAAGGGTTGACAAACATCCCTCACATACCCCAAGAATTTCAAATCAAATGGATTAGGTTTATCCTTAGTCAGGTGCATAATGGGTAGCTATGGCTAGAACAACCAAGTCTGATAACCAAGAAGATGATTTATTGAATCACTAGTCTCCCTATACTAGCCAAAGCCAAAATGACAAAAACCCTAGGTCAGGCAGAACTAGAAAATAAAACCCTAGCTAAATAGGATCACAGAGCAATGAAAATCAATAGTGTCACTAATGCAGAACTGAATTTTGTTATTCACGTCATTGCACACAAGATATATAGTTCAAGTAGACTGAATAGTGTGTCATGTGAAGCTAAGGACTTAGCTTACAATGCGCTCAATAATGATTTATCATACGACCTTGCCAAGCTATTGCTGAGACAATTCAACAAGAATATGGGAAGTGTAAGAACTTCAAAGAACAATCCATGTAGGTTTGGTTCCTTATTGACTTGTCTATTCATTTATGTACAGAAATTGTTCCCTCTAAAGGCACAGTAGTATGGAGAAAGATGTACCTATGCTCTATCAAATCAATTAGTATATTGCAGAGATGGGTGAGAACTACAATAGTATCATGGACAATTATTTTGATGTATTTACAAAGAAAATGAACAACAGGTTCAGAATCTCCAAGAAGCTAGTTGAGGACTACAAACATGGTATATGTTTCATGGTAGATAGTGACAAGGCATATATTTAGGTAGTTGAGCCTAGAATAGTGTGGGTAAAACCTCTTGGTTATGAGGTCAACATTGATGAAGCAAAGGATATCATTGAAGCACTTATCAATGAACTAGTTGATCCTAAGGTTGCATACTTTGGAATGTATGGTGAAGAAAAGGCCAAAACTAAACTTGAAATAAAGCTCCCTTAGGCAGTCAACAAAGGGAAAAGAAGGATTGAAAAACTGAAATCAAGTTCACTCCTTTTGTTAATCGAGGGAAAAGGTGAGGATGAGTAAGGTGAAGAAGCAAAGTATGAGGAAGAGTCTAAGAAAGAAGAGCCACTAAAGAAGAAAGGAAAGGTATTCACCAAGCCAACAAAACTATCCATTGTAGTATTCACCAGGAGATCAAGAAAGAAAGTTGACAAAGAAGGAGGAGACATCATATTTAGAAAACCTCCACCCACCTTCTAGGATAGGTTATATCAATTGGAAGGAGTAGGCATAAAAAAATTTAAATCATTGAAATATGAGATTAGGAAAATAGAAGAGCAGAAGCAAGTTGAAGACTTGGTGTTAAATAAAATGGGTAAATGGAAATACTCACCAGATTACCTTACCTCTTAAGTTCCTAGTGAATTATTAGAAAAGATAAAGCCAAGATGGGATTTTTCCATGCAAACTATCAAGGATATATATGGAAAAACCCTAAGGTAATTGTTATCAAGAATATCACATGCTAACATGAAAGAGTCATTAAAGAAAAATGAAGAAAAATTGACTCTAAGGTTTAATACTTGTCTAGTTTTGATCAAGGACATTGAGCATGTTATTAGGAATGCAACAAACAATTGGAAGAATATATATTTACTACATAAACCAAGTGATTTTCTAGTCAATGTCAAACATGATGATGAAGTAGAAGATAAGGAGAAAGATGAAGAAAAGAATGTTGAAGAAGTAACTCACTTTGACAATGAAGAAGATGAAGAGGATCAAGGCTAAGAGGTTGTTGAGGAAGAAAAGAAATATGATGAGGAGACTGACCTAGTAAAGATAATGTCAACAAAAAATGTGGATACAGCATCATCAAGTTTGATTATGACCACTAGTGATATATCAAATGTCCAATCACCATTTGTTCCCACTTAGCTCAGCACATCATTGATGGAAGTGACTTCTACTTCATCCACTGAGCTACAGATTCTTCCTTCATCTACCTAGTTGAGTACTTCATTTTGACTTCTCCAATTTTGACTTCTTCAGTTGTAAGTACACCAGTTTTGGCTTCTTCAATTTTGAGCACATCAATTTTGGGTTCCTCAAGAATCTCTATAAGTATTCCTTCAATTAGTATAGTATATATTTTAATTCAAGCCCAAGCATCTCTACTATTGTTTCTATTCTAGATAAAAAAGAAATAAGTGCAAGGACAATTGAGCCCAAGGTTCAACCAAGCACAAAATTTTTGGGAAAAGGAAAGGAGATAGAGGAAGAAATTTATTTAGATGAGGAAATAGTAATCTCTAATTGGGATATTTACAAGCTTACTCCAAACCAAATGTAGACATTTGGTGAACTCCTCCCAAAGAAAGCTAAACAAAAAAGGCTAAGAGAGGAGAGAGATAAAGAGTATAAGATAATTGAAGATGCTAAAAAAATTTTAGCAGAGGCTATAGGAATTGAAATTTGATTCTTCTCAACCTATTTTGTATCAACTAGCAAAAGTAGTATAGAAATTCAATGAAGACACTGATGGACAAGATAAGCTAGTGGAGAAGGCTAAAAAGAAGTTTAACAATAAAGTGTTGGAGCACATTTATCAACAAATTTTCATTCATCAAGTAGAGCTATCTATAATTTTGGGAAATTTAGGAACATCATGTTCAAATGTGTCATCATTTTTTGGGAAGCTATGTGATGTTTCTTGTTTTACAAAGGAAATAAAGGACAAATTGTCCAAAATTGATGAGATCTAAAGGCTAGTGCTCAGGAACTGCAACTTGAACCTAGTTCAAGCTCTACACACTTCAATAAAATAAGTTTGTTTTCATAAACACAAGAAGAATTTCTAAGGGAAGAAGCAAGAATAAAATCTACATTGATTGACATATAGAACATGATTCTTCCCAAGATGGATGCATTGCAAAAACATATTGCATATTCAAAAACTCTAGTCCATGACAATAACTTCTCTATTATAGACCACATGATAACAAATTTAGTAGAAGTAAAAATTGCACTTCATAAATGTAAGGTCCTGCAGGAAAATTGGGATAAAACTTTGGCAATCATTCTTAAGGTACATTCTAAATTTTTGTCTCCTTTTGGTATTTCTATGTAAATAAAATAGAATAAAGCTTTGGCATTACTTTCAAAAAGGGGGAGAAAAGATATATTGGAAAAAGCCATATGTTATGGGGAAGTAAGACATATACATAGAGAGACACATTGTATGAGGAGAAATATGCTATGGGGAAGAACTTGCAATAAGTAAGACATGTTGTATATAGCAAGAAGATGTATAGTATACTATATATACCTTAAAAAATCAATTTTGAAAAATCCAAAAAATAGTATACTCTACTGACCATGGTGATGGATATAAGGTATTCAATTTTGGCTAATAAGTGTTTTTGTCATTAATGCCAAATGGGTAGATTATTGGCATATCAGTCAAGTTTTTTATTAGTGATGCACACTCATTCAAATTGTATATGGTTACCAAGCTTAATGTATAGTTTATAATGTTTGCCATGTATTTCAGTTGTCACCAAGTTCTATAGTTGCTACCATGTCCTTTGGACACATCCCAGTGGTTACCAAGCAGATTCGGTTAATGTGAAGACTAGTAGTGTAAATTGTGTATTTTAGTTGATGTGTTTATCAGTGGTTACTAAGTAGTGCAATGTTCACTAAGTTTGTAGTGTATGTGACAAGAGTTCAATGTTAATGGAGCTTTCCAATGTTTACCAAGAAACTTAGTTTATACTGAGCTTGAGGTGAGAATGTCTACCGAGTCATACAATGTAAATCAAGATACTCAATTCATATGATGAGTTTCACAATGTCTACCAAGTCACTAGTATAGGCTGAGTTTAGGACTACTTAGAAGTGATTGGTCTGGACTGAGCTTCTACATCTACCAAGTGCATGATGATGCCAAGTATTGACAATGGATGTCGAGTATTAAAACCTTATCGAGTTAGTCTTTAGAACCCAAATGTTTTCATGTGGGCCAACTTTGTAACACTTTTGGTAATTTGTATGATGGTCAACTTTGTAAAATTTGTATAATTGGATTGATATATATGTAAATCATTGTATCATATCCAATGTATGTATGTATGATGTATGTATGTAATGTGTAAAAATATGAATGTGAATTACATCAGATAAAAGTAGGAACGAATTGTAAAGGCCATAATAGCATAAGGAGCAGCAAAGACATATCTATCACAGAAAGGTGATCAATACACAAAGGAATCCCATTCAACAAACTAAGTTGCAAATCAAAGATCTACTACTACTTCATCCTCACAGGTGGATCATTCAAATCCTTTCACAAGGTAGACCTAATAGTCTTTTGTAAATCTCTTTACCAAGTGCATACTTAATTGTATGTTTTTAAATCCTTTCACAAGGTGGACCTAGTAGTCCTTATTGCTCTTAATAGGGAAGATCATTAGAAGTGGTCAATGTAAGCTTTAACAGGCTAACTTTATACTACAGTACTAAAGTTGTGTGTATCATCCCCACCCCAATTTTACTTTCTATTTGGAAGGTTTTTGGGTCACCAACTCTTTGTGTCTTAGTGTTATGAATGCTTTTAGTATCTTGTGCATGCAATCATATTAGAATTTATATTATGGATAAATGTTAATTGAATGGTTGGATTAAAAATTGAAATATTTGAAGTTTTTGAAGTTACTGATTCACCCCTCCCCTCTTAGTAACTTATCTTAGTCTTGAATATTTCCAATAGATGTGATGGTTTTTATATTGCTCCTTTGCAACTTAAAATGTAACATGCCTTTTAACCCAACAATGTTGTGGTAACCTTCTTATTGATGGTTTCCTTTTATTCATAGCATCACAACATAAAAAATAAGAGAAGCATGAAATATAAGGTGATACTATGTCAAAATACTTAGGGATATAATTTCATAAGAAAGGTTTTTATGATTTATCCCTATTCAATATTTGCAAGTCAATTTCAAATAAAATCCAATGAAAAGAATACAACATTTTGCCTTAGGATTTTTATAAGGGTTAACACAATTTTTAGAAACCCTAAGAATGACAAACACAATTCTTCCTAATTTTCATATAATATCACAAACTTTTTGGTAGGTGAAAATTTAGGCCATCAACCTCCCAAATAGCTATGTCAGTATCTATGTCTGGCCAGATGGCATCTCTGATTCCATTTAATTCCTCAAGACTTTTACTCCATTTAGTAACTGTGATGGCCTTAACCTCTATAGTTACTTTGCCCATTTTTGACTCTAGTTTATACATCATATCAATCAAATCACAAACCACTACAATATCTGCCTCACCATTACAATATGCCATAAACCTAGAGTGATTCAAGATTGCATCAAAAGAGCATGACTATTCTTGCTAATCCTTTACTTCTCCACTTTCCTCTAATAAATTGGGCACACAATTTTTTCTTCTTGTTAGCAAGGGTATATAAGGTTCTCAAAAATTGGATGTATGGGCCCCATGTGGTGAGTAAGGCAGACAATAGGGATATTGCCTCAAAATATTGGTACTCTACCCCATGTAAGACAATATAATTTTTTTGTATATTTTGTGAAGCATATTTCAAAGAATTTATTTTATGGATCATAAAATTCTTTATGGTTCTAATATCTATCTCTATGTTGGATTCTAGCTCTTCTTCATCAGTAGCCATAGCTTAGTCCACCATATCCCTTACTTCAAGAGTATATGCCTCTATCTATACACCTCTATCCTCAATCACAATAGCAGATCTAACAATTTATTTTAAAGCTACAATTTCATTTTTTAACTAGAGATTCTTATGTTCTAGAATATATGTTATCTTCATCTCCTCTTCATAGTGCCTCCTAGTCTTGATATAACTCTCATAGGCTCCATATAAATTCTCTTCTAGCACATCAATTTTTTTCTTACCTAATAGTGACTCTGAAGTCAATAACCCATATATTTGGTTTCTTGAAGTGGAATGAACATTCCAAAAAAATCACATTCTCTCTAGGAGATTCCTTGATTTCCATAAGAGTTGGTTTCTGATTCTCTAGAGATAAACTCCATATTACCATGGTTTGAGCATTAATGTTGTAACCAGAACCTCTTAACTTCCCCTGTTGATTCTCAGCTTCAAATGAGATAGTCCTTTCTTTCCTTCTCATTTGATCTAAGAGGAAAGAGGAAATGATTTCCTATCCTAGAAATACTATCATACCACTCCTCTGTGTCAACTCCCTTTCTTCCTCCACACTTAATTTATCACTTGCAAGATAATACTCTTATAGCTTATTCACCATTTCTACTACTTTTTCACTAGAGTCACCTAGTTTCATTTGTAATGATAGTTCATTTTATTTTAATTTAAATAAAAAGCTTTTGAATTCTTATATTTTAACAAAAAAGCATCATTCATGAACTCTCTAGCTTCAATAATTTTGCCATCAACCATTTGGGCTTGAAGTTCCAACTTATCTATCCTTTGTGCATCTTAAATGGCTTGAGCCATCAAGAAATTTCTTCTTGCACTATAAAAATATTGGCTACATCTTGGCGAAATTTGTAAGGCCTTTTTTCTTTCCTTTTTGGGAATCTTTACCATTTTTTGCTTCTTCCTTTTTTGATGAGCTCATGTTGAGCTTTTTGGCTAGTCTTCATCATCACTTACTTCAACAATAATATATTGATTAGGAGACCTAGGATCTACTTTGTTCTTAATCTCTTTAGGTACCTTAGCTGCAATCTCATCAAAATTCTCAATGCATTTGTTGAACCATGACCAGTAGTCCACTTCATGAAAAAATCCCTTGAAGGATGCATCAATCTTTTTCATTTCTTGCTCAAAACTCATCACATCTCTAAATTTTATCATTCTCTCTCTACATAAATTTTCATCCAAAACATCTACAATCACATCTTCCTTACATAAACCCTTGGTTGGAGGCAAGCTGTATCCCTTCATTTCCTTTAGTGCATTTCTAACTTCACTATAAGGGTCATATGTTCTTACAGGAATAGTTCGAAACTTATAATTTCTTAGGAAGGCATCAATTTCCTTGATTTCTTTTTTTCCAATGTAAAAATCTCCAATTTTGGAGCATCTACAAAAAAAAGTCCTTTCTAACATTTCAACATAGGAACTCTATATTTAATGAAATTAATTGCCAGAAAAAATCATAATCCCTAATCTTTCTAGAACATATTTTTGGAGAAGATGGGGTGGCTTAGGGCATCCATAATCCCTAATGACTATATCATCTTCAAAAAGAAATAAACTTCCCCAGTCATGCCCTAATTATTTTCCCTCATCATAATACGTGTTGGGATTAACCAATTTTCTAACACTGCTAGGTATCCTTTATATTATAGCCCCTAACATGTATCGACCAGGGTATACAAAATCATTATAAAAAGAAATAGTATTTGAGTAAGGGTATAATCTTTTCCATACCCTTTTACATCACTAAACAAGTAGTCTCTCTCCCCATTCCTCTATAATTTCCAAGAAACTTTGGTCAATGAATTCCACATTCTTGTACACAATTAGATGCATGAGCTATGAGTAGTGATCAAACTTGAAATTTTCCATCCTTCCTTCCTATGTTGCAAAAATCTCATCATGAATCCTACTGGTTATATAGGTGACATAATGATACCCAACATTAGTATATGGGTTTTAAATATTCAATGCCATAACATAATGTCCACCCAAAGCATTCATAGTCCCATTTGAGCCTAGGACTTTGTTCAAACCAAACATCATGTTCAAGAGATATCTCTAGAAGTACTCAAGAGGCATAAAATCTCCCACTTTCTTTAGTATTTCTCCTTTCTCTTTTTTTTCCATGGGAATATACCTTGTCATGGTTCTACTAGTGTAGAAAATCTTGTGGTTTTTGAAATTATCATTTAACTTATCCATGTCAATTGTTAATGACATAAGTCCTTCCAATTCAAAAGCTTTAATGAATGTTTCTTTGTCAAGTGCATAGAGTATACTTCTATCTCTTTTGTGGAATGCTTTGATAACTAGGTTGTATGATTTTATCAATGCCTTGACTAGATCAACATCTACAAAAACCCCAGGCATGATCAAATTTCCCAAATTCCTAGTCCAAGGGTTGGATATGGGAACCATTTCCACCCTATTCTTGTAGAAGTACCATAATAATTCACTTTCATTCCTATCAGGTACCTCTGCATCTCTACAAAAATTATAGGGGTCTTTGAATGCATGGTCATTAGTAGTTGGGAGATTAGATGACCTTGGTAAAACATGTAACCATTCATCTCTAAAGGGGCTAGGAATTTTTACTTCATCATAGTTTCCTCAAATTGAACCTATGTGATCAATTTGCCTTCCTTTTGTGCCATAGCTTCAAAGTATCACAACAATTCTAAAATTTGTATGTTGAACTTCACTTTGTAATTTGAACTCTACTTTGAAATTTCAAACACTATACAACTAATAATGAAAATCCTTCTTTTTACTTTTTATCTATTTCTATAAATTGGAGTGTGGAATTGTTGGCATTAAAATTGGCATGCTTAAAATCCTCTTAGTCCTTCAAAAGTTGTGTTGTTTTCATATTGTACATTATTTGTACCTCCATCTCATCATCCCTTTTTCAATCTCAGGCATGTGCTTTATAGCCTTGTTTTATGCCTTTAAAATTATGAATTGTGAAGTGGTGATCAAATCTTTATCTCTACTTATCATCAATCTCTTGTTTTTCTTTATTTCTAGTTGAAACTACACAAAAAGAGCTATTTTGACTATTTTCAACTTTGTCACCTAATTCTTTAACTACTAGGTTAACCCTGTGATGTTGTGCTTCAAGACAATATCTACTTCACAATTCTATCTTCCTATTTACCACATGGACCTACAAAGTAGAAAAAACTTCATTTGACCCTTTATCACCTCCTTGCAAATGTTTATTGCTCTACTTCACTAATTACAGAGATGTAGCGATAATTGCACCACTAACCATGTTTGCATCTTCACAATATTAAAAAAAATTGTTACAACCATCCCAAAAAGTAGTGACTTCATAGAACTTATTCATTTCATAGATTCACAACCTTTTAACCTTTTAGTTCATTAACTACAGTGACCTAGAAAAATGGTTACTTGGCATATTTTCATAATATCAATGCCTTAGAATCCAATTGTAGCTTAACACTTGGGATGGCATGAAACTATATATCTCCACATCATTGCTTACTTTCTTAATTGTCACATTAACCTTGCAAAGTAGAAAAGCCCTTCCAAATAACCACTTCACAAATTCTCCATGGTTTATGGTTTAACATCTTTATTACTTGTGATCCTACAAAACTCCAAATTTAACCTCATCACCACTTTGCAACTGTTAGTCATATAATGCTTTTAAATTGTGATGATGTGATAACTAATTTATTTAAATGTTACATTATTTTTGAGCTTCACAACCATAAACCTTAACCCATGATTAAACCTTGTGATGGTGCAATGATAGGTTATCTTTGCTTCTCCATCTTAACCTCAAGTCACCTTTAACTAGAAGAGATGTAGCAATAGCTTCAAACTTCACTTCCCAGGTTACATTTTTGTACCTTCACAACTTAAAATTTATTAAATGAAGTATAAGTTGTGATGTTGTGATGATCTCTTTGGAGTTAATTGTTGTTCCTTTTGTGGCTTTGCACTCTTAAATCTTAATTCACCTCTTAACCCCACAAATTTGTGATAATAATCCATCTCCACTTCTCCATTGTAACCCCAAGTTAATGTTAACATCCTACAATGTAGAAATGGCTTATAACTTTGACCACCATGGTTATGACTCTCATAATCACAACTTAAATTATTTTCAACCAAACTTAAATCATGAACCTGTGATCTATAGTTAATCTCCTCTTTGTGTCCCTAACTTGAAAGTTAGCACTAACACCTGCAATGCTATTATGACCATGCAAATGACTACTTCATGCTTACTAAAATAGTTTAAAGATAAAATTAGAGAGATGAATAAATTAAGAAGCTTTCTCAACATTGTGACTTAGAACATTCAAGGATATGAAGAAATTAAAAATATAACCAAAGTTTTAAAGTATCCCTATTTTATACTTGCATACCAACTTGAACAACTCATCAAAATGTAGGGTATGATAATGGTTCTAGGGTTTTCTCTTTAGGATGAAAACATTTTAGAAACCCTAAGCAATTGAAACACATTTTCTTCCTAATTTTCACAAGATATCAAAAAATAATTAAACTAGGTAAAAATTCATGCCATCAATAGCTCTATTTGGGGATGATGGATAAGTTGTATCCATGCAAGAATCTAGAATTTCTAGGTTAAGCGGACCACATACATGACAATACTAGAAGTTTTAAAGTATCCTTATTTTATAATTGCATACCAACTTGAACAACTCATCAAAATGTAGGGTATGACAATGGTTCTAGGCTTTTATCTTGAGGATGACAACATTTCAAAAACCCTAAGAAATTGAAACACATTTTCTTCCTATTTTTCATAAGATATCAAAAAAGAATTAAACTAGGTGAAAATTCAGGTCATCAATGGCTTTGTCTGGGGACGATGGATAACTTGTATCCATAAAAGAATCTATAATTTCTAGGTTAATCAGACCACATACATGACAATACTGGAGATCAATGGCTGAAAAAATAGGAGAACCAATAGAACAAATCGGAACAACAAGAATATATAAGAATTTAAATGTAATACAAAACCTAAACTGATGTTCATGGAAAAGTAAGAATTTCAATAGAAATACCTCTTTAAGAATTGTCCATGACCTGGAAACTCCAGAATATTTCCTAATATTTCTTTGATGATATAGGAATCTTCTCCCTAATTCTCATGGATCAAATATGAACCTAACCAAAGGGGATCAAATTTTCCATGATTTCCCTTTTCTTCCAGCCTAGCATTCCATAGTAACACCTATCATCAGGCTAGAACTTTCTTGCTATTGTCTTCTTGTCATATAAATGTTTAACTTTAACCTGTAGCTTTACATTTTTTATAGAGGAATATCTTCTTGTATCATATAATTGCATAATTTCATCCATTATCATCTAAATTTCATCAATGATATCATCATCATATTGCTAGGAAAACTTGCACATCCCCGTTAAATTGTTTTGGAGAAACCTAGCTTGTATTCCATAGACCAGATCAAATGGTGCACATCCTATGGGTTTCTTTATTGTCACCCTATCAGCCCAAAATTCTAATGGAAATTTGGAGTCCCAAGCCCTTTTATTCTTATCTAAGATCCTCTTGATAATCTTTAGTAGGCTCTAATTACTAGATTTTGCATGTCCATTTCCTTGGGGATGATATGGTGATGAAGTAGATCTAGTAACTCCATACTTTTCACTGAATATTTTGCTATCTTTAGATTTGAGACACATTTCATTGTCTATGACTATTTTCTCAAGGCAACCAAACCTAACAATGATAATTCTCAAAATAAAATCCATTACTACTTTGCTAGTGGACTTTCTAGTAGGAATTGTCTCTATCCATTTTTAAAAATAGTTAATAGCCACTAGAATCCAAGCATATGCTCTACTTGACTTATTTGCAATTTCTCCTATGAAATCAATTCCTTGCTATTGGAATGGTACTTGCACCTCTACTAGTTTTAATGGCATATTTCAAGAAAACTTTAACTTTCCACTGAATCTCTAACAAGCATCACACCTTTTCACAAACTTATGTGCATGTTTAAGAAGATGAGGCCACCAAAATCCTACTCTAATCACCATGTGGGTTTTTTTATTAGCCATATAATGGCCTCCACATATGCTACTCTAAATTTTATTCAAGATTATCACTTAATGATCTTCATCAACACATTTTAGTAGTATACCTTTCATACTCCTCCACTATAGTTGTCCACTCACAATGATAGATTTGATAGCCTACAACTTTAAGGTTCTTCTCTAATTATCACCTAACCCTAGTGGAGCTTTCATATGTTGTAAGTAAAATATTATATCTTTATACAAATTATAGATGTCCATATCACATAGTTTATTTTTGCAGCCAACATCAAGTTGGTTTATTTGATTTTCTTCAATGTTAACCTCTACCATCAGCTTAGCAGGTCCTTGTCCTCTCACCAACCTGGTAATCTAGATATCTATATTGAACTATTGAATTCTATTGATCCATCTACACCTTCTACCAGATACTTCTTATTGTGAAAAAATATCCTTCATTACAGCACTGGGAACAAATGCAATTACAGTAGCTCTCATTAAGTAACATCTAAATTCCTTCACAAATTTGATCAATTCATAAGCTTTCTTTTCATTTATATCATATTTCAATTATGCATCCTACAAAGATTTACTAAAAATTGTTATTGGTTGTTCATATACCTACTCATTATTTTGCAATAATACTATTGCAATAGTATAGAATGAGAAAAAGGAGAAAATATGCATTGGCTTAGAATAATCAGGGGCCCTTAAGACAGGAGTATCCTTTATTTTTTGTTTTATTTTTTAAAAAGTGATGCTTGGTTCATCATCCCATATAATCTTAGAGACCTTTTTCAACATCTTAGAAATAGGCCTACTTATTTCAGCAAAATTTGTAACAAGCCTCCTAAGGAAGTTGATTTTCCCAAAGAAGGATTGAATGCCTTTCACATTCTTAGGCTTCTAAATTTTATCTACATAGCTTCCAGACTCTTTGAGTCTATCCTAACTCCTTCTTTTCGAACCAAATGGCCTAATAGTTTATCTTTAGTAACAATAAAGGCAAACTTCCTAGGATTCAAGGAAATGCCATGTTTAAGAGCTCTCATATATACATTTTCAAGGTGCATACAATGGTCATTTCTATCCTTTGAATATGTTGTCAAATCATCTTGATACACCACTAGAAACTTGTCAATTATGTTTAGCCAGATCCATGGCTCTCTAAAAAGTAGCATCAACATTGGTTAGACCAAAAGGCATTTTGTTGTAAACATATATTTCCCAAGGTATTTTGAATGCAATCTTATATTGCTTTGATTCCTTTACAACCACTTTATTATATCCAAATAAGTTATTCATCATAGACATTAACTTTGGTCCAGCAACTCTTTTTAGCATGGCTTCCATGTTAGGAAAACCATAATTATCCTTCAATGATGAGATGTTTAGATTCCTAGGATCAACACATTATCTTATGTCACCATTCTTCTTCCTAACATGAACCAATTTTGATACCCAAGAAGAATGTTTGGTTGGTTTAATATTCTTACATCCCTCAACTTTATCAACTCTTCTTGCATCTTTGGTGCAAGAGTTGGATTTATAGGCCTATATTTTTGTCTAAAAGGATTTTCTCCCTCTTTCAATGGAACTTAATTCTAAAAGAGGTCCTTGATATAAGCCTCCAAATCATCATATGACCAAGAAAACATATGTCTATACTTTCTCAGTAAACTAACCAAAGTTTTCTTGATTTTAGGAGATAACTTCTTTCCTATATATACTTTCTTTCTTGTTTCTTTGGTTCCAAGGTTGATCTCCTCTAAGTCCTTTGTATCATATTCAATTTTAGTTATCTTGAATCTATCATGGTTATCAAAAGTAGTCTCTAATATAACTAGCCATTTAGGGATCTTGTTTTTTTAAAATTGAACAACTTCTTCACCAAAGATAGTATCCTTACCATCTATTATTTCCACAAGTGTTGCACAATCAATCTCCTATCCAAAAAATTGGCCCTCACAATTTAAGAACCCTAAAATGTCTCTATCTTCTTCAAATACTTGCCAATTTTGGATATTATCAAGGAATGAGGGTCTAGTTTTTATTTCTACTTTTGATAAGCTAGCAAAGGTTATGTCATCGAGATTTATAGTAATATTTGCCAAGTCAGCCATTTTTTTATTACTCCTATCCTTCCATGTTATCTCAAAGGCATCAAAAAATTCTATCATATCCCAAACAACATTTCTATATTGTTTCAATCTTTTGTTCTTGGAGACATATATTCCTCTTACATGGGAAATAATCAACTTAGAGTCACCTATGACATGTAAGAACTTCATGCCATGTTTATGAGCTAATCTCAATCCTAACAGTAAAACCTCATATTCTACTATGTTATTTGTACATGGAGAGTTCAAAGTAAATGAGAACTCATAAGTGTAACCATCGGGAGAAATCTAAAGAATACTTCCTCCTGATCCTTCTTTGCAGCAAGATCCATCAAAGTACATTGTATATAAATTAACCCTTTCTAATTTTGACTCAACTTCAATTGCAATAGGTGACTTAATTTTCTCTTTCTTTAATACCAACACTTCAGCCCTAAATGCATTGACATCAATTTCTACAAAGCATGTGATATCATCTTCAATTTCTTTCTCAATCATGTAGACATTCTTAGGCTCTCTATTTACTTTTACCAACTTATCATCAATCTAAAAAGTTGCATATGATAGATCACATTTAATACTTCCCCCTATTGCTGCACTCCATTTCTTATACAACAACATGCCATACTAGGGCAGGATATCTACAACTAGTATGCTCATGATTTGTTCTTTATCAAGATAAGTACATAACTTATAAGGAATTATATTTATTATTCCTATGACAATAACTTCTCTTTTATCCATATCAAAACATCTATCTTGAGGAGTGTCCACTTGTAATCCTAGTTCTTACTATATTTGATGCTTGAGAATCAATCATACAATTCTTCAATATTTTTCCATTTACAATAATAATTAAGAAAAAGGGTTCAACACTTCACAGCCATTGATTTACTAAATCATCTAAGTACATGGGTGGGATTTGAGATACAATAACCTTAGTTTCTATTTCTTTCTCATGACTATCAAGGATTTGGTTTGAATTACAATCATGACTAATCTTATCATCCACACCCTAAGCCCATGCTATTTCTTTATTCTTATGTTTAGGAATCTATAAAAATTATGACAAAGGAAATTTTATTATGATTTAGAATAATACTAATAGCATATCAATTGGAGAAATAGTGGGATTATTAATAGACATACCTTTTATCTCCTTCTTCTTGTCAGATGAACTTGCAATGTTCCAATTCTTCTATTTATCATTCATAGTAGTGACCACCAATGTTCTCTCTTCTTTTTAACTATCATTAATTTGGACTTTAGGATCTTTTGCAATAGACCCTTTCTTAGCTTCCCACTTTTTTCTTATAGTCTTAACCTTGACATTACATTATCCTTTAGCTCATTGATTTCTACTTTCTTTGGATCAGTTTTCTTGATAAAGACACTAGAAACTTTATTTCCTTTAATCTTTTGCAACATACCTGTTGTTTTCACTTGGGCAACCATATTAGCATTAATTTAATCAATTTCATCCTTGGTATGTATTCTTAAAATCACCTTATTTTTTGATGACACCATATTTAAAGTTGTGTCCTCCACTTCATCCTCATCTAAAAATATATGGTGGTGCATTGTGTTGTGGAATTGTCTTCTCTTATGAACATCATTATCATTATCATCACATTCAAAAGAATCATCATAATATGACTCAAACATATTACATCCAACATCTTCAACACCATTCATAAGATCAATTTTATCCCCATTTCCATCTTCATTAACAAAAAGGGATAATGCAATAGTACAATATTTTGGGGCATGAGGCAACTAAAAAATTATACACCATTGAGGGTTATCAACCATTTTAATAGATGCCTTTTGCAAGGGATCAAGTGTACTCTTTTCACTAGTATTTTTACTAGAAGGAACAATAGGATTTCCATCCTTCCATTGGGTGGTATAAGAAAAATTTTGCATCCTCTTTTGTCTATTGAAATTGTTCAACTAGGATTTATCAGCAATTTTTTTTTTTTTTTTGAGATTTTTCAGCTTGAGGATTCATATTCTTTAATATAGTTAGCATCTAATCTATTGGAAATATTCAATAGAAAAGGTTACTGAGGGGAGAGGGGTGAATTAGGAACCAATAAAACTTTTACTTATATCACCACTTAGTCCTTCATTAATATTCTGATCTAATTGCATGCAGGAAAGAATGAAAGAAAATAAACATTCATAGAAATTTGATACAAGATATGCTGACCTAAAAACCTTCCAAATACAAAGTAAAATTGGGGTGCAAATGATACTCACAAGCTTTAATAGTATAGTATAAAATTAACTTGTTAAGGCTTACAATTGATCACTTCTAATGATTTTTCCTATTAGGAGCAATAAGGACTACTAGGTCCACCTTGTTAAAGGAATTACAATACATACAATAAAGTATGCACTCAGTTAAGAGATTTTACAAAGACTATTAAGTCTACCTTGTTAAAGGATTAATTAATGGATACACCTGTTAGGATGAACTAGTGGCTGATCTCTAATCTACAACTCTAATTTTCTATTTAAGATTCCTTTGAAGTGTGAAGATCACCTTGATATGATAGATAAATATTTTTTCCCTTATATTGCTTGTAACCTTTTCAATTCATACTTATGTTCATTATATTTTCTTCATTCATACTTACTTATTTGGCTATGATACAATACATTACATATATATTGATCCAAAACATAATTCGTCAAAGTCAGCTACAACATTGATTTCCTTTAAAATCAAAAAGTCAGCCCAACTGCTAGCACTCGAGTTCTGAAGACAAACTCGGTGAGGTTTTGATACTCAAAAACCATTGTCAATGCTTTACATCATCATGCACTCAATAGACTTAGAAGCTTGGTTCATACTAATCACTTATGAGTAGCTTCAACTCAGTCAGCACTTGTGTGACTGGGTGAACACTATAAAACTTGGCATATAAACTAAATCACTTGATTGACACTTCACCGCTTGGTCAACACTAACACTACAAGCTCAGTATAAACTAAATCACTTGGTTGGCACTTCTTGGCTTAGTCAACACTAGATTAACATCACTAACACTACGAGTTGGGTTAGTGCAAGAAGTTCGATCTCACTTTTGGCCAAAAAGTGGAAGTGTTTTTTCTATTTTTGAAATATTTTGTCAACTGATGCCAAAATTTGAGCCATTTAGAGATTAGATATAAAATCACTCCAAAAATAAAAATTTTAGTGCCTAGGATCTTCTTTTTGAATATGTACTTTATTTGTATACCCATATAATAGATTTTTTTTTGGTATGGATCTTTAAAAACCACTTTTTCAAAATGTATGTTTCAAGACCATACCACGCTCATGTATGGACACCATAATTTGACACAACTAAATGAATTTTTGTGAATCCTTTTAAATAGAGTTATTCGACACACCAAAGATTGATGAGAATATTTTTCTTGAATTTTTTAATGAATTTTTTTTTATTAATTTTTAATTGGCTATAAAGGTAAATTTTAAAACCTCTCATGTATGGACACCATAATTTTATCAAAATTTCACTTTTTTCATTTTTTTAAAAAACTTCAAAAGAATTGAATGTAGATTGATGACATATAAATTAATTTAAGAAAAAAAAAAAAAGTTATTAAAGTTTTAGTGAACATCACTATTTTACATTTAGGTACCACCTTTGATTAAAAAATATATAAAAATAAAATAAAATCATAACACTATAAAATTTATATTTCTAAAATTAGGACAGTAAGAGCTCTAATGGGTTTTTTTTCGTAAAAAAAATTGATCAGGAAGACCCTCTAAAAATTATGGCAAGGCATGAATTTGTCAGTTTAATGCCTTAGCCAAATCTTGAGAGGCCAAGGCATAGGCTTGGTCTCACCAAGCCTATCCCAAACCAAAATTCGAGGCAAGAAAAAAAAAAAAATCCTGCCTCATGTTGTAAGAAATGAGCACCCATTATTTGAGATTCAAAAAATGGGTACCCATTTTGAAAAACTAAAAGCGGCATGTAAAATCCCCCCAAAACTAAAAAAATTGAATTTTTTAGAAACAGGTACCCAATTTTTTAAAAATGGGTACCCATTTCTATTTTTTAGAAATAGGTACCCATTTTTTTAAAGTAAAAAATGGGTACCCAATTTTTAAAAAATGGGCACTCGATTTTTAAAAAATTGGGTGCCCATTTTTAAAAAATTGGGTGCCCATTTTTAAAAAATTGGGTGCCCATTTTAAAAAATCATGTACCCATTTCTAAGAGGTCTCATTCCATGGATTTGACTTCCATGGAATTGCAACCCAACTTTGTGCATTCACCCAGCTCGGTAGACACTGGAGATCACAGTTGACACTATGTAACTTGATTAATATTGTGAAGCTCAATTAGCACTGTCACTAATCAACTTGGTAGATACTGCTCAGCATGAACTAAATGTAGATTTTGAAACTTGGTAGCAATTTTAGAACTCGGTAACAACTATATTACTCGACAGTAACTAGAGCACTCGATTCACACTACAAATTGAAAGATAAGCTTGGTAGAAACTGTAGAGCTTGGTAGTAGTTTAACCAATTGACTAAGTGTGAGTTAGTAACAAACAAAAATTGGCCATAATGTCAACAATCCCCCCCTTTGGAATTAGTAACAAAAACACTTATCAATCCAAAATTGAATACTCAAAATTTTTAGATTAAAACCCTTTTTTATCTCCTTTCTATGTCTACAACTCGGTAACATACTATATTTTTGAGATTTTTCAAAATTGTTTTTTGTAAAAGATGTTTTTTTATTATCTATACAAATATTTGTATAATACTGTGTTACTCCCTCATACGTATATCACATATTATACTTCTCCTCAATATTGTTCATATATACATACATCTTATATTATACTTCTCCCCCTTTTTGACATAAATGCCAAAGGTGTATACTACATGGTGATACCAAAATGTGACAAGAAATAAAAATGTACTTTTAAAATCAATGCTATTGTCTTGTCCCAATTTTCCTATAACACCTTGCTTGTAGGCAATGCAATTTGCACTTTGGCCAATAACTCCATCATGAGATCAGATATGGAGAAGTTATTGTCATGGATGAGTGTCTTGGCATGTGCAATGTGTTTCTGTAATGCATCCATGTTTGGGAGACTCATGATTTGGATGTTTTCAAGTGTGACCCTTATCTTGGCTTCTTCCCTTAATAATTATGCTTGCAAATTTGTTAGATATATTATCTTTGAATAGTGAGCAAAACTATAGCTTGGGTTAAGTGAAAACTGCTATGCACTTGCCTTCAAGTCTTCATTTATCTTAGATAATTTTTCTTTGATTCCATGGGTGAAGATAGATGTATCACAAAACTTGCTAAATAATGAAGTTACATTATTTGCAGATGTCTCTAATGAACTGAGAATAATAGATAATTCTAGTTGATGGATTGCAATTTTTTGTGCTACTTGTTCCAATACTTTGTTCTCAAAAGTATTTTCTGCTCTTAGTAGCAACTTATCTTTTCCATTCAGATCTTCATTGAATTTTTGGACAATTTCTTATAATTCAGTCAAAATGGGTTGTGAATTATCAACTTCAATACTTAGTACATCTACAAATATGTTCTTTATGTCTTCAAGCACTTAGTTTTTCCTACTCTTCTCTTCTCTAAGCTTTTGTTGCTTAGCTCTCTTTTGCAATAATTCATCCATGATGTTCATTTTATAAGGATTTAGAGTAGAGATATCCCAATTTGGGATAACTATATCCTCATTTAGATTAATATCTTCTTCTTTACCTTTATTCTTATTTGAAATTTTAGTACTTGGTTGAGACTTGTTCTCAACTATCATTGTACTTTCTATATCCATACTTGGAATAGTAACAATAGTAGAAATAGAGGGGCTAGAAAAAAAAGTAGATATGGTAGTAATAGTAGAAATATCGTGTTGATGTATTGAAAAATATGATGATAGTGGCACTTGCTACTCAGTAGATGAAGTGTTGATCAATTCAGTCAATATGGTGCTCAACTAAATAGGTGCAAAGATCTGTTGGGTGTTTAGTGTTGCAATGGTTACCATAACCAACTTGGTAGAATATTTCTTAGAGCTTGATGGCATCTAATCTTTGCTTGGAGGATGAGGAAATGAGGCCATCATTGTTGCTACAATATTTTCTAGGTTAGTTTCCTCAATACTCTAAATCTAATGGAGATTCTCCTCTATAGCTTCCTATTCTTCTCCATCATCATCCAAATTTACATCTTATGTTTCTACATCTTCTTCATCATCGTTTTCTTCATTTTTCTTGTCATCTGCATCATCTTTATCAATAACATGAAAATTAAGTTACTCGGTTGATGAAGGTTATAAATGTTCTTCCATGTGTTAGTCTTTTCTTTGTTCAACATTAGGAGCCTGATGATTCTATGAATCATTTTCTTTGTGATTTGAATAGGCTACTCCAACCATAACTATCCATTGTATACATGACTAAGGATAAACCTTATCCATTTTATTTGAAAGTCTTGGGTCATATGCAAATTTTTTATTAAACCCTTGGTCTCCAGATCTTGATGCTTAGGTTTCAACACATCATTCACACATAACTTTTCTTGAGTCTCATCCATATCTAGGGTCCCAAGTTCTTGAATCAAATAGAAAAAATATGAAATTTTTTTGTTAATGAGTAATATGTTGGGTAGAATTTGTGATTGAGCTCTCGTTGGGTCAAGTGCTTCTATAACTATCAAACTCAACTTGAAGTCTGGTACCTTGTAGTCAATTCCTTGAACCAACATCTTAGATCCTTTCTTGATTTTGTTGCTAGAAGATGCAATTCTTGATAGGGTTAATGAAAACACAAAAATCTTCAATAAAAAATACACAGATCACTTGAAAGCACAAAATTTTCCCTTTACAAATAGCTCACAAAAATTCACTATAAAAAATGAATTTGATTTCCTTTTAGAAAATTTTCATTTTTCAAATTCCATAAATGCTTTGTATGTTCACTCATTTAGTGACAAACTATCTTCCAATTGGTTTAATCTTAATGCTTCATAGAGTCATTCATATCTTGGTGGTCTCAACATTATTCAGTGTCCACACAATATCTCAGTGTATCTCAACCTTTCTCGGCAGGGTCTTGTGACCCGGCCTTGCTTGGTAAGGTATTGAATTTCTACTATCACTCGATGATCCCTTTGCATCTTGAATGATAATATGGATCTCTTCTTGTTGTTGGTTGGAACTAATGTGAGACGTCTACTTTAGAGTCTTAGTTCCAATTATTCCTATGGGAATTCAAGTTGAAATACTTGAGTCACCCAACTCTTGAGTGGCATCTCCTTCACGACTTAGACTTGCATTCTCAAAAGATTTTGGAATCAATTGTTGCCTCATCTTCTTTTGGATATTGTCAGCTCTAGCTTTCTTTTCATCTTTAATTCTTCTAGTATTCATATATTTTTTGGCAAGGTGTCCAAGTTCTATACAAATGAAACATCTTCTAGTGGTGCCCCTTTTCCTCATGTGATGCTCTAAACAATTTGCTTCAATGTGCCCAAATTCTCCATAGTAGTGGCATCTAGACCATTTATTGCAGTCCCATGAAAAATATAGCTTTTACAATTTGTTCTGTTGGATTCAATAACTTGGTTTTGCATTCAGTAGATTTGTGTCCTTGTTTCTTTCACTTGTGACATTTTCCTTCAAACTTAGGTTTCTCCTTGCACTCATTTTCTCTATGACCATGTTTATTGCAATTGTAGCGATTTCCATTGAATTTTTTTTTACCTTTACTCCAATATTTATTTGATGTATGACCTAACTTACCACAATGATTGAAAATAGGACTTTTATTCTTGTAAGCTCTTTGCTTGGATGATTCACCATCTTATATGTATCCTACTCCAGCTTTTCCCTTTTGTCTGAATTGACTTTGCTCATTCAACTAGTTCACGTCTACTTGAGATTTCAACATTCTTTCATTGGTTTTTTTTCAGTGTTTAGATCATTCTGTATTCTTTCATTTTCTAACCTTAGATTCATGAGTTCTTCATTTACATTGGTGATTTGATTAATGAAGTCTTCTTGTTCAAGGGATAAATGTTGAATTTCATTATTCTTTTCATCTATCTCTTCTTTGGCTTTGTTTTTTTCTTCCATGACTTCACATAGTCTTACTAACTGGATTTCTTGTTCTCTTTTCAAATTTATAACTTTTTCTTGAAGATTGGAATATTTTTTCTAATAGGTCTTTGATTTCTTCATCATCTTCACCTAAATTTCTTTTTGGATGGATATCTTCAATTCTTTCTTCAGTGTGAATATTGTCATTCATTTTTACTGCAAGATCTTTCCTTCTTTTCAATGATT
Organism: Cupressus sempervirens; assembly: GCA_028749045.1. NCBI lineage: Eukaryota > Viridiplantae > Streptophyta > Pinopsida > Cupressales > Cupressaceae > Cupressus > Cupressus sempervirens. The sequence goes on from CM053784.1 coordinate 342,601,301, forward strand.
GAGACAGTTGCTCCTTTTCTTTTTTTAGTTGACCAATAGTTAATTTAAGACCCAAATTTTCACTATCAATAGCCTTATATAGCCTATATGCTTCCATTGTTTGTGATGTTTGCTCAAGCTACTAAACTTCTTCACTGAGAACCATAAAGTGCTAATACCAATTATTGGAAATAATAGATAGACAAGGTTTCTAAGAAGGGAGGGGTGAATTAGGAACCAATAAAACTTTTACTTATATCACCACTTAGTACTTCATTAATATTCTAATCTAATTGCATGTAGGAAAGAATGAAAGAAAATAAATATTCATAGCAATTTGACACAAGATATGGTGACCCAAAAACCTTCCAAATAGAAAGTAAAACTAGGGTGGGGATGATACCCACAATCTTTAGTACTATAGTATAAAGTTAACCTGTTAAGGCTTACAATTGATCACTTTTGATGATCTACCTTATTAGGAGCAATAAGGACTACTAGGTCCACCTTGTTAAAGGATTTACCAAACATAGAATAAAGTATGCACTAAGTAAAGAGATTTTACAAAGGATGTTAATTCTACCCTATTAAGGGATTTAGATGATACACTTGCTAGGATAAACCAGTGGTTGATCTTTGATTTGCAACTCTAACTTGATGATTGAGATTCCTTTGAAGTGTGCAGATCACCTTGCTATGATAGATAAATCTTTGTTGTCCCTTATAGTGCTTGTAGCCTTTTCAATTCACACTTCTGCTCATTATATTTTCTTCATTATTACTTTCTTGTTTGGATATGATACAATACATTACATATATATTAATCCAAAACCTAATTCATCAAAGTCAACTACAACATAAATTTCCATTAAGATCACAAAGTAATCCCAACTACTAGCACTCAGGTTCTGAAGATAAACTTGGTGAGGCTCTGGTACTTGGCAACCATTATCAATGCTTGACATCATCATGCACTCAGTAGACATAGAAGCTTAGTTCATACTAATCAATTTTGAGTAGCTTGAACTTGGTCAAGACTTGTGTGATGTGATGAACACTATAAAACTTGACATATAAAATGAATCACTTGGTTGACACTTCATGGCTTGGTCAACACTAAAATTGTGAGCTTGATTTAAAGTAAATCACTTCTTTGAGACTTTTTGGCTCGTTCAACACTAGATTTACACCACTAAAACTACAATCTCAGTAGACACTAGAGAACATGGTTGACACTATGTAACTTGGTTAATACTATGAAGCTTAGTTAGCACTATCACTAATCAACTTGGTAGATACTACTTTGCATGAATTGAATATAGGTTTTGAAACTTGGTAGAAACTGTCAAACTTGATAACAACTATATTACTTGGTAGTAACTAGAGCACTTGGTTAACACTGCAAACTGAAAGATAAGCTTGGTAGCAACTATAGATCTTGATAGTAGTTTTACCAATTGAGTAAGTGTGAGTCACTAATAAACAAAAATTGACCTTAATGCCAACACTAATCTAGCTTATCTTCCTTAGACTTCTTGTTTGTAGTAGGGGGCTTATCACCTCCTTCCTTGTTTCTACAAGGATTGAAAAGTTTAGGGTCATCTCTTCTTCCTAGTTTTCTAGAGGATTCCCTATTGTTTTCAATGTTTATAGTCATTCTAAGGGCATCTCTTAACATTCTAGGATCCTTATCCCTCAAAATATATGTCATCTTACTATCAAAAGAATTGAAATATGTTGTAAGGAAAACATTTTTCTCTAACCTCAGCACTTGGAATAATTTTTACATCCCCTTTTGAAATCTAACATTAAATACAAATGTAGACTCATTCTGATTTTTCTTTATATTTTTGAACTCATTCAATATAAAGCTAGCATTAGTGTTATCTCCATATTGCTCTTTGAAACACTTTTCAAAATCTTCCCAAGAACTAACACTATTATTAGGTAGTCCTCTATACCAACCTTTGCAATCTTCTATGAGGGAATGAACAAACACCTTCATGACCACATCTTCATGTTTAACTTCATAATAATTCAGCATGTCCTTAGACTTTTTGAGGTGTTCTTCACCACTAATAGCATTATTTCCAAAAAATTTTGAAGCCTTGTCTCTTAGATCATTTGGAATAGGATTTTGATGACCAAGGATACCTAAGAAACATACCTTCTTATATCTCTCCATATACATAGGTCTTTTTGTAAAACCTACTAGACTAGCAAAACTAGATCAGAAACTTAGGTCTGAACATTTGTTTTTCCTAGTTGAACACTAGTCTATTATGTTACTATGGTAGAGGAGGAAGAGGGGCTAGGATAGGAAGTAGTAACATTGCTTATTATGGGTCCATGGGCTATAGTAGGAGGCATTCCTAATGAGAACTAATTTTGGCTTGTATTTAAACTAGAAGTAGATGTCAAAAATTAGATTTCTTTCTCATTTTTTCTACTTGGGCTTCATTCTCTACCTTCTCAAGTTCTTTGGCTACATCCTCTCACTCCTTCTTAGCCTTCTCCAACTCTATGTATATTTTTGACATGGTGGGGATATTTTTGGATGTAACAGCGGGTTCATTTATTTTTCCCCCAATTACCTTTTTCTTACCTTTATTGGTTCTTTTAGTGGTAAGATCAATTACTTTTACCTCACTTTCCTTTCTAATAGGTTCATATGGTTGGACCTGTACAAGTACCGAATCTTCTTTCTCTTGCACAATCTTCTCATACTCACAAGCTTTGGATCTCATTTTCTCAACATCTCCAAATAGATTTGAATGCAATGCAATAGAGTTCTATTCTAACTTCTTATTATGTTCCTATAGGGTAGTCATTCTCCTAAATAGGTTATCTCTCTTAATGAGAACATTCATCGTGATCTAATCTTTCTCCTTTTCCAAACAAATGTGTTTAGCATCTTCTTCAGCAACTCTCTTCCTAAGTTCCTCTACCTCTATTAATAGGTGTTGTCAAGTTTTTGTCTTCCCCTTTTTAAAGCTTGAGGTCATTGGTTAAAAGTGAGTAAGAGGTGCCTAAGTCTATTTTAGGCTACTTACTTCTCATCTTTCCCAAAGCATTATTTCATATACATCTCTTGGTTCTCCCTTTGCAATGCATTTACCTAATATTTATATGTGGGTTTCTTGTTTTTCTGATGTGCATGGGGATTAGATGATTTAGGTATGGACGTTGGGGAGTGATCTTTCATCCTCATGATGAGAAGGAAGTTTTATCAATTTCTCTCTCTTCTATCTTTCCCTAACATTGCATATCTCATGGATTCTAAGCTGATAAATTGGTTTCCCCATCAAGCAAACTTAACCAACTGTGAATATGAAGGTTGGAGCCATGGAAAGTGATTAGAAGAGATGTGAATGTAAAATTGCCAATACTTGAATACTCACAAAGATGTAGATAGAGGCTAAGGTGGTTCTCATTCAAATCTATTGAAATAAGGTCAAATATTGCTTAGGAATACAGGTTTAAGGTTCGTTGTTGCATATTCAAGGAAGTGTAGCCATTTTATTTTATTCTCAAAGCCTCATGAACCTGAGCTAGATCTTAGTTCAAATAATCAAATAATGTGAGCATAAGTGTTGAAAGAACTACTAGAAGGCTCATAATAAGTAAGGTATGCTTGAGATATAATTTCAAGGCCATTAAGTTGAAGTTAAAATTTGAATGTTGTTGTCTTTGTCTTTGTCTAAAAAATGCTACTGAGAAAGGAGTTTTTTTTCCCAAAGGTAACAAAATCGGCTTCTTTTTTGGAGGTTTTGAGAATTCAAAGTCAACTTGCCCAAAATTCAAATATCCTTCAAAGATGCCCAAAAGATACTTTTCAAAAAGTAAGTGTTAAACATGTGAATCCATTAGGAAAGGAAAGTAGTGTTGAAGCCTTTAGCAAAAAATGGAAGAGTAGAGTGTACAAGCTGGTAAAAATTTTACTCCTTGTGCATCATCTCCAAATAAAAGAAAAACAATATTGTGGAAAAGCTAAGTGTTTCTTTCTCTCCCACATATGCTAGTATTGTAAAGATATATTCATTCCAAATTTTGGAGTAAAATGAAGCACTTCCAACAAAGCTTAGTATTTATGTTATTCAATGACTTTAATTATATCACTTTACATTAAGTAAAGTAAGAGTGCTTTTAGGAACTTAATGTTTTAAGTGCAAATAAATAGAAAATTTAAATAGTTGTTTCTTAAGGAATTAAATATGAATTTGGCCATTATAATCATTGGCCAAACTTAATATCATTCATGTGGCACCAACATTCCAATTCCTTAAAGCTATTTCATTATATTTGCAACCAATTGGTTGCTACATATTTACTTAAATGGCTATTTATCAAGAATTGAATCATGTGTAACCATAGTGAATGGTAATTAGAGAAACTAATTACAAAAGATTTACTAGCTTGGAAAGTGAATTAAAAGATTTCACAAACATATCCTTTAAATTCTACAACTTGGGTGATCTACATAGGAGGCTAAATTCCTAACCCATTCACCCAATCACTTCAAAACTCAAAGAGAATGGATTGGTAGAGGCAGTCATCTTTCCAATGATCATTCATGTACCTAAGTTAGTAAAGGAGTGTATCAAGAGATATAATCTAGAAACAATTAAAATTTTGTTTCTAGATTAATCCACCCTCTTTTCATTGGCATCTCTATGCAAGAAAAATATTGTGACATTGATTTTGGCTTGTTTGCATCCATGTTTAATGAAAAGAAGACCCTTAGATGGGAGGAAATGTAGAGGACCTAGTTTTAGAATACTCATTCAAAGAAGAGAAAAATGTTGCAAACTTTGTTTGGAAAAAACCTAAAGTGAGTGAACATGGATATCCTTGCACTCAACCTCAAATTGAAGGGAAAGGATGAGATTTTGGAATTCATTGACCATCACTTCTTTTTGGTACAAGAAATCTATGCTGAAGACATGAAGATCAACTAGGCATAGATCATTTGTGATGAGCTTGCTTCATGATTGAATTATGCCAAAGGGTTCAACCAATTTTATATGTCCTCCTATTTAATCTATGCTTTAGCAACACATCATTTGTAGCCTAGTCTCTTGAGTATCCCAAATTATGATGAGTGCACCAAAGTCTATGACTTCTATCCACATCTGCAAATACAAAAGAGCTATGAGGATTATGGTGTTGTTAATGAGTCTTTTATAATGAGATTGTGCAAAGAATTAGAAGGATTCCCAGAGAGGAGATTCTCACTCAAGGAAATTTTAGCTATAAGCTAGTTTGGATGCTTGTTCATCCAATTTTTGAGCTTCTCCTATTTGTGAATAAGAGCCTCTGATGGATCTCCGAAAAGATTACCTAGATATTCAGATGACAAGGTATTTCTAGTTGAGTTGTGTCAACAAATTTTGGAGGTGAACACCTTGTGTTCAAATGTTAGGAAAACTGTTGGAATTCCATTCCTTATTGTGGTAGGCCCATATTCATGTGCCTCCAGATCAGACACCTAGAACTTGGTAAAAATTTTTGAAGGAAAGGTCAAGCTATTAGATTATGAGTTGCTTAGGCCCCAATATGATCCAATAAATTTTGTAAAGGATCATCTGAAGTTGGGGTATGCCTATAGGCATGTCCCCAATATTGAAGATTACTAGTCAAGGTGTCTTGATTAATACCAAACTCAAGAGAGATTTTGGTCATGGATAACTATTGGGGGAATTAAGTTATATAATGATTATGTTGATGTTTCTGACCTTAAAGATGATGGAGTCTACATGCACCCCACATCCTATGAAAAGATCAAAGGTACACCAATATTATCTATGCCACCAAAAGGCTCAATCATTGACAAAATGGAGGTTCTTATGTGAAGAATTACCAAGAAAGTAGATAAATGGGTGGAGTGGACCTATGTAATGAAGAAAAGGACTACAGCTACTAGTTCAACAGATGGACTGTCAACTAGAGCAGCCCAATCAGCTGAACCAACAACCATAATGGCCACTACCACAACATCTATTGGGCCATCACAATCTATTGGCTAAGGACAAGACTAGCCTTTAGAAAAGAATGTGTCACTTAATCTAACTTGCAGATCTGACCCTTTTCTAAAATGTGATATGAATATCAAGATTTAACTGTGTGATTTTGAGTCAAACTCGATGACCCATGTTTCATGAGTAGTGATTCAACATGAATTCATCTCTCATGAGAATAAATGGAACACTTAGATCCATTTAAATCCTAGATCCATTGAGTTCTAAGTGTTCCATTTATTCTCATGAGAGATGGATTCATGTTGAATCACTACTCATGAAACATGGGTCATAGAGTTTGACTCAAAACCACATAGTTAAATCCTGATATTCATATCACAATTTGACTTGCTGTGGAAATTATCTACTACTTATCAATTGATGAGATTAAAGGGCTTTCTAATGAATGATTCATAAGGCACAACACTTGGTGAAGGTTTTACAAATGGGGTTGTAAGCTTTGGGTTTAACTATGGAGGAAACTTCGTAGTTAAGTGCACTCAGGCTGGAGTAGTACTGGGATGGGTGACCTCCCGGGAAGTCCCGATGCTTCAACCCTATGAGCATCACCTAGATCTAATGAGTGCTAAGTGTTCCATTTATTCTCATGAGAGATGGATTCATGTTGAATCACTACTCATGAAACATGGGTCATCAAGTTTGACTCAAAATCACATAGTTAAATCCTGATATTCATATCACAATTTGACTTGATGTGGAAATTATCTCCTTTTCTAAACATTGAGAAGACATGAGAGAAGGAAGATGACAAGGATAAGTGGAAGGAACAAGAAAAATTAGGGGCTATGCCATTATCCCCTATTCAAGTAATCAATTTGGATGATGATACCAATCTTATGGATGCCCAAGAATAGGAAGCATCTCAACAAGGGGATACATTATCTCTTTCAGTTACCAAGGTATTTTCCTTCCCTATTGCTTCCTAGAGAAGGTCGACCCTATTGATTCTGAAGAATTTTTTTAACCCATTGGTAGTTCAATTCACTATCAATGTGCTCTCTACAAAGTCTTGGCTTGAGGAGACCATTGATAGGAAGAAGAGGAGACATGAGGATGCATCCCCATTAAAGGAATTGATCATGCAAGTCACCTCCTCCCAACCATCAAAGAAGATTAAGAAGCAAAAGACAATCACTACATTTTCTATGAATTCAACACCTGGTCATATGCTAGTTGAGATTGCAAAGCCTCAGAAAGAAGGAAAATTCCATGAGCTATCAAAGTATTACTTCTAGATAAGAACATTAGATCTTGTCATTCTAGTTCATGACTCCATGGTGAGCATGTGGAAGTCAACCAATGAGAAAATTGAAGACAAATTGGAGGAGTTGAGAGTAAAAAAGGAGATATTGAAGGCTTCCAATAGAGAGGTTGTAGAGTACATAAAATCTACACTTGGGAGTACTTTTTCTAGTCAATTCAACTCAAATGTGGAACAAAAACTTATTGTTCAAGCTATAGTAAGAAATACAATTTAGGAAAGTAGGCTGAGCATGGGTAGACTAGATAAAGGTCAAGGGTCCCCTACTAGCTTAGAATCTAGGGAGCTTGGTACTTGACACTCACAAGCTTAGGGAGGCTACCTTAGACCATCAATCAACCATACAAAAGGCAAAAAACAAGTTGATAGAGAAATTGGCCCTTCTACATGAGGTAATTGATATGAAGACCAATGTGGCCATTGCTCATGGGATCCTAAAGACTAGCTAAGAGTCTTTATTCCACTAGAAGTAATCCTTGGAGTTTTTCATTGAAAATTTTATAAGATCTGCAAGTGAACTCAAGGATGTGCATGACTTGGTGCAAAAGATGATTGACAAATTATTCCAATATTTGAAGATATTGCACACAAAGTCCTTTCTATCTACTAATGGAAAGCTGGTAAACATCAAAAGAATAAAGTCCAAGTTCATGGTATTCAATGATGAATTTGTTGACCTACTTAGCTTCTAGACTACCAAGATGCAGGAGTTGTCAGCAGCTGATGCAGTCATAAAGAGGGAAATGGAGAAGTTACAATCAAGGGTGGCTATAATTGATGAACTTACTAAAATGCATGATTATTGGATGATTAGAGATGACAACATCCTCATTCTAGGTGTTGAAGAGCTGGATAAAGTAACCAAAACTATGAAAGAATATAGGGCCAAATTTTGTTACTTTTAAGAAAACATGATGATTTTAATGCTTCTCTAGGACATCTATCTTTCCTCCCCACTTCCATCTTTTGTCACCATTCTTGAAATTTTTTTGAATCTCTATGATCGACAATGATTTAAGGTTCTCTTTTTTTTAGTCTTTCCTTTTAGAGATTCTCTGCAAAGCAATCATTCATTGTAATTGGCCATTTTGAGAAGGCATAAAAATGTAACCTTTTAAGATGTAAATAAGATCAAAAAAATTTACTTTGGGAAACCCCCTATATTTGGGACTTCTATGTGCAACTCTAAGTTCATTTTATGTTTTGTTGTTCATTTAGTTTAAGTGGGTTTCTTGAATGTATGTTTTAACACTAAAGGTTCAATGGATGTAAATGAACTTGGCTTTATTTCCTTCATTTCAATAGATTGTATGCTTTACTTTCTTCAATGTAAGCATATCTTCTATTCATTATAATCTATGCATTTATTTTAGCTTTCTACATTAGGAAGTTGGAGATTGGTGTGGGAGTAGCTGAAGAATAGACAATCTAGGCATTATCAAAGCATTGGCTAACTCTGTAATCTAGGAATTGCTAATTTTGCTATCCTCTCTTGCTTCCTGCTATTGTAGTTAGTTTTTCATGTTTCTATTTCTCTACATTATTAGGCTTGAGTGAATTGCATATTGGGAGATAGTCCCCTTTCTTTTCCTAGGTTGTTTAAAGTGTTGACAAACTTGGTTTTTGCCTCTTCTACTCTCTAGTTAAGAGCATACCCCCAAAACCAAAAGACAAATTCATTACATATCTTTCACTCATAAGGGATTTGTACCTTTCAATTCAGGGGTCATTGACAAATACTACACTAATCCATTTTGATGTTAACTTTTATATTTCACATAGACCTTTGGGCATATAAATAGTCAAGGTATAAACCAATATAGATTAAGGAAGATAAAATGTTAACCAAAATAGGCCATTAGGATTAGTAATGGTAGTTTTTGATTCTATAGGGTCACTTAGGTCAATGAGGTTTCTCTCAATAAGAGGAACATGTCTAGGGTAAGATCTACTGGACTAAATGCTTCTAGGTCTCAAATTTTGGTTTATTCCTCCTAAACCACTTGGTCTAAAAAAAAATCTCCCATGGATGGTACAATTTTATCTTGGTAAAGCTAATCTTCTTTAAAGGGAGTTGTAAAAAGATTACCTCAAAGTCTAGTACTCTCAAACTCAGAACTATGGTACCAAACTTCCTTCTCAACTATGGGATAGTATTGTGTATTATCTTTTTGCTTCCATGTATGACTGGACTCCTCTTTCTTCTTAGGCAAAACTTTCTTACCAACCTTTGGTAACTTTGTATACAAAGGTATTTCTGAATTCTCCTTTGCATATGTTCTTGCATTTTTTCTCCTATCAATCATCTCTTACTTATAGTTGTATCACCTAGTTTAGTAGTGCAAATTGAATACTAGCTATTAAGGAAAGAATTAACAATACTAAATAAGTAAACACTTAAGATAGGACTGATTTGTTATCACCAAAAATGGAGGAAAATCAAGAATGGTAAGCTCTAAATGGTATAACGCAATGATGCAATAGATTTGTCACTGATTTAAGGTATGTGTGCTCACAAGTATAGTTCAAGCTTCAAAAGAATGGATGGGGTGAGTGAGATAAGGTTGCAAAAATAGAGTCATGGAGTGATTTTGTCATTATAATGGTATTTTGGTAGTTTATGAGCTCTCAAAATAGCATTATAACTTTGCATGGAGGATGGATTGATTTTAGTGAAGGAAGAGGGTTCAATTTATAAGCTAAGGGCTTGAGGGATGGAGGGGTAAGATACAAGGATGGCAAGATGGTGAGGGAGGGCTAGGATGCACTTAAAGGGGAGCACATGGATTGTTCTTATTTAGCACCAATAGGGAGTGGAAACTTGTCACAATGAGGATGGGTGTGAGAGGATAGGATAAGGGTTTGTCAAAGGCTTTATGAGGGTGATTGGGTATGTAAGAGTCATAAATGAAGGTGTAAGAGCCATTTATGGCTTTGTAAGAGCATTCATGGCTTGGTGGTTGGGATATTTTGAGGGGAGACTTTGGTTTGGATTAGGAAAGTCTTAAGATTACTTAGGAAATGTGACAAGGTTAGGGGGGGGGATTAGGCTTGGGTTAGGATTAGATTAGGGATGCTAGAGATGTGCAAGTGGATGGTATTTATGAGGGTGGGTGAGTTAGTGGCTAAGCTTGGTTAGTATGGGTGGATGGGGTGGATGGGGTGGATTAGGCTAAATGGAGGATTTAGGATAGTTTAGGGGCTATTAGATTTGAACGCTTTATTTATCAAATAGATTTATTTAATAAATGAGGGTTTTGGAATTAGATAGGATAATAGGATTAAATTGATAAATAATGGGTTATTTGATTTATCAATTAGGACTATAGATGATTAATTAAATTAATCAGGTAGGAGATGGCAAAGGATTAATTAAATAGGAATTTAATTAATTATGCCTTTTAGAGATAGCTAAATAGGATAACTAAAGTGATGTAATCAAATTTAGGTGTCTACATTTTTCCCCTCTTTGACATAGTGTTGAGACAACACTATTTCAAAAAAGTTCGAACGAAGACAACACGAAGAAGATGTTTTAGCAACAAGGTTGCCCCAGTCTTGGATAAGAAGGAGAGACTAGACTATGAGATGCCCCCTCAAGAAGGTGGTGGGGAGAGAAAATGAGGCTTGACGGCTTCTTAAAAAATACAAGAATTCGCGATAAGAAAGGAGACTCAGATTGGCAAAGAGAAGGGGCTAAATTAGCTCAAACTCTTACTATGGGAGAATGATAAAGGATAATTAGATGCACAAGAGGAAGCAAGCTTAAGACTTTCCAGGATTGGGGGGAGGATGAAGGAGTGGAGCACTATAAAAGGAAACTAGGAGGAGGGGATGGATGATGGGAAGATAAAGCTGAGGCAACAGGATTTCAAAGATTCAAATTGGTGAAAGATGGGTTTCGGAGATCCCGAGGACTAGGATTGTGGATCTCGAAAGATGAGGCTTAGTGGATTGATTTGATTGGTGGATTCCTAGGACTAGGATTGTGGATCCCTAAAGCTAAGAGTGAAGATTTATTCAAAGAGATACTAATGCATAAGCTGGGGTAGGAGAGATAGATGCTGGATATGGATGGGGGATAATGGAGATGAAGGGAAGCCATTGAAGCATTTTGAGCGGGGGGATACTTCAAAGAGAAGTACCACCATGTAGTTGAGCACTAGATTTGCTATAGGACTTTTATTTAATTGCCAAGGTTACTAAGAATATCAAGGCCTTTTCACCAACTGTCCAAAGGACTGATGAACAAACACACAAGGATTTCCCCAGCATCGTACATGAATCCCAGAGGAAGCAGCGTGGAACCAACACTGGGTAACCCACAAGCAAAAAAAGAAACAAACTAAAGACTTGATCAAGACCTTGCACTCAAATTGCCCCATTCGTAGTACACCATGATATAAAAGATCATGGTGACTATAAGGAGGGAACAACCCACATCACTTGGAAGAGATACTTTAAGAATCATGCTTGAAATCCCAAAAAGAAAATAAATTGAAAGAAAATGTAAATCCATAAAAAAGTTAACTATTTGCCAAAGAGATCGGTAGGATTGGATACTGATGGACCAAGATCAGACGAGAGGAAGGATGCATCCTACAAGGATCTATCGACAATATTGAGCACTAGGATGAGTTGGGCAAGTAGAACTCTTTAGGACAACATTTTGATGACAAGGGATCTCATACAAGGATTCGCTAAAGCACTTAACCAAGAGAACTACAAGTTACGATCAAGCGTGAACTGGCACAAAGAGATGAGAGGCATACAATGGTACTAAGAAAAGGACTAAGGTGCAAGGAACATACAACTAAACAAGGGATTATCAGACAAAAGTGCAACATGATAGGATAGCGACAAGAAAGATAAAGATGAAGAGATAGGGGAAGATAGTGGATGAAAAGATTGAGATGGGGAGGTAGAGGAAAAGCATGGGATAAGGAGATAGAGGGGATCAAAAGCTCAAAAGGAGAAGATGGTTTGTGAAAAGCTTAAGATAGCGGGAGTAAAAAGCTTAGGATGAGGAGATAGTGGATGAAAAGCTTTGTATGAGGGATAGCTAAGGGCTAGATACCAATGAAAAGGGATGTACTAGGTGATGGAAAGATGGAGGTAATACTGGGAGATGCAAGGATAGATGGAAAAGGGAACAGTGGATAGAGGGATTTGGGTAGAGGAATGCAAAATGATAAGGATTGATGGAAAGATGGACACAACATGGTCTCCAAGGAATAGAGTGCCCCAGTTATAATATGCTATTCAAGAGGATTTTTATGAGGGATGCGATAGGATTGAATATTGGTCAACAAGAGGATGAGGGAGATAGATAGAAGCTAGGATGTGAAAGGTTAATGAGGTAGAGGATAAGGAGGATGGGTGGATAAGGCAATGGAGGGATTGGATGGATGAAATAATGGGTAGATAAAGGATAGGTGGATACAAACTTCAATGGGGAATGGATGTCAAAGGGATGACCAAAAGCATGTATCTAGTGATGGACTTTATTTCTATCAAGATCCAAAGGAGGATGGAGGGTGAAATGGATATAGTGGGATGAGCTAGGTATGATGGGTGATGGAATGTGCCCCCAAGTTTACAAAGCATTTCAATGGAGGGATTATGCATGACGCTTGTTTGCCAAGTTTTCATCATGGTACTTATCCATGGCGCTTGAATTGCCAAGTTTTCACCAATGGATGATTTTTTTTTGTTGTTGTTGTTGTTGTTGTTTTTTTTTTTTGACTTTTTTGATGCATTTTGACTCATAGATGTTGGTAGGATGGATGAAAAAGGATTGGATTGAACAAGTGGAATGGTGGGTGGGATTTTGACAGATAATGGATGGGAAGACATAAGGCTTGTGGGTAAATGGATGAGGAAAATGGAAAGATCATCATTGGCACACAACTTGAGAGGTGATAAAGTAGTGGGAAAGATTGTATTGAGTGAGGTTGAGGAGAAAATGGAGGAAGAGAAAGATAAGGACTAAAAGTAGAGTTGGAAGATGGAGGATGGGAAATTTAGGATAAGAAAAAGTGGGTTGGGGGGATGAAGGATGAATATATGGGGATTTAGATAAAGGATGGATGGATGAGGCTTTTTGAGTAGCATGAATGGATGCAATTTGAGATTTTTCTTTGAGATGCATTTCTTTTATGAGCATCTTGGGTATCCACATGAGTTTTGACATTTGCAGCTTGGGCCTTTGTGGCCTATTGACCTTTTCTTTGATTTGGATCAAATTCTTCTCTTCTAGAACATGTATTTTAGAAGGGACATGTCGAGACTTGGATTTTTGTGGATTTTTGGATTTATGATTTTTTATTTTGGCATCTAATATGCTTTATTAGTCATGGGATGAGAATAAGAGCATGGAGGAGATGGAGGGATAATGGATGGAGTAATAGGGTTTAAAGGTTGGAAGGGATTCAAGTATGAGTGCCTTTGATGATCTAGCCGGTGGAGTTGAGGGAATGGAATGATGGATTGGAAGATAGGATATGGATATATATAGTTGCTCAAAATGGATGGTGGGAATGAAGGATATGGGCCCAAAATAGATGGAAACGGGGAAGGTGTAGGTCCCAAAATAGATGGAGGAGATAAAGGATTCATATTAGGCATATAAGGACCCAAAATGGATGGAAAGAGTGGGGGATTTGGATAAGGGGTCTATGGACCCAGAATGGAGGGTTGGAAAGAAGTAGGGTAAGGGCCTAAAATAGATATAGGATAAGATGGATGGGAACTTTGCAGTGGAGATGGAAGGACTTGTGACCATGCAAGAATAGCAGAGTTACCAATATCTAGAGATACACTTTTCTTTCTTTCTTCAATATGATGTTCATTATTTGGAACACAAGATGTGAGTCCATTATTAGCTGAAGGAGTCGAAGCTTCATATATGATAGTTAGCTCTTCTTTGATGGATCTATCATCATGGATTATGGGAGATGTATGATCATGGAGTAAAGGGGATGGGAGGATAGGATCTTGATAGGGATGGGTTGATCGAAATGGATCTTGAGATGGAGTAGGTATGATGGTAGGATTCAAAGATGGAGGGGATGGTAAAAGTGGATCATGTAGGGGAATAAGTGGGATGGCAGGATCTTCTATTATGTCGAGGGATATTTTAACATGCTTTTGGACAAGATCTTGACAGGAATGGGTGGGAGTGGATGGTATGATAGGAGAAGTATGGATGGTTTCTTTAAGTGAGGTAGATGGATGGGTAGGAGGTTCTGCCATGGGGATGAGCTGACAGGGGAGGGACTCATTAGGTTCATTATATGGGATTTGGGTAATGCTAGGAGGAGGAGATGTGGATGGGATTTGGAGGGATTTGATGGATGGGAGGTAGGAGATTGAAGGGGTTTGATAAGTGGGGTGGATGCGATAGGGATGGTAACGATAGGATGATGTAAGAGGAGTGATGGGGGTGGGAGAGGGAGTTGCTTTGGGTTTCCTTGTAAAATTCCTTAGAGATGAGTGTGTTGGACTAGAAGGAGTAAGGGGATTGGGGTGATGAATTGTAGAACTAGGATTGGTTGGAGGATTTGGAAGAGATTGGGATGGTGGATTTGGACTAGGGATGTAGCTATTAGAATTGTTCGGGAATGGTGGAGGTTAGGAGATGAAGGTAGAGGAAGATGGAGGTATGACTAATTTATAAGAGGAATATGTGGGCACAATATAGGAAGGTGGTAAGGATGAGGATAGTAATGGATTTCCCTTGTCAAAGGCATGGTAAGGAGTACTAGTGGGTATGTTTGGAGGAGGGATGGAGCAGTTTGGAGGAATGTTTGGATTTTGGGGGATGGTTGGAGGAATATCTCTAAGGCTTTCAATATATCTGTCATAGTTGACAAGATCATCATCATTATTGGAATAGGATGAGGTGGGAGAAAGGACAATGCAACCAAACTCATCATGATAGGGTTGGGATTTTATGTTTTGATGATGAGTTGGATGGGGATGGGGTCTTGCATATGGATGAACATGAAAGCTCATGGTTGGATTTGGATTAAGCGCAGATTTTGGATTGGTTGACGAAAGATTTCCTAGGGAGAGTCAAAGCTGCATGACAGAGCTAAGGAGGATTGGCTGAAAATTTTTGGCTTTCCTATGGATGGAAGACTTCAAGGGTATGCTGTCAAAAAGTGAGAGTTTTGCTTTCCTATGTGTAGGATTGGTGGCTTTTGGTATCAACTTGAGAATAGACAAATGATCCTATGGGCATGACACAAGATTGACCACTTGTGGATCTTAACCTTTAGCTTAAGATGATAAGGGATGACAAGTGACAAGGCTAGATTACCCTAAACAAAGCTCTGTCAAAGGGATAACCTTGGGGGGATTGAGGGATTTGGATAGATTGATTGGATAGAAAAATTTGGTAGAGTAACAACAATTCCTTAAAGGCTTGGGTGATTTTGGATTGGGTTGCTAGCTGGTTGGGGGGATGATTTGGATGGACTTTGGATTTGGGATTGTTCTAAATCAAAGAACTAGATAGATTTGGTTGTGGGAGGGGAGCTTGGATGATTTTCTGATGAGGCAGTGACTACGCTAAGTATGCCTTGAGCTGGGAGATTTTTTCTTTTCTAGAATTTTGACCAAAGTTGGCAAACATTCATTCAAAACTATGAAAAAACAAGCAAACAAAAGTTTGGAGCAAGCACGTCAAACACACCAACATCCTAGGAAGCTTTCTACAAGGATGAAATTTGGTTTAGCTAGGGAGTCCTCGATATCAAGGTATGTGGGGCCCAAATCCATAGATGAAACCAAAAAGATGTCACACAGCCGAGAGGAGTGGTAATCCACTTCTCCTCTTTCACTTCTCAAGGGTATAATGTTTCTTGAGGCATAGCCTGAGTGACAAAAATTTTGATCCTAAAAGAGGTGTTTTTGGATTCACCTCTCGATCTTTATACTCCACCGAAATGCTAGTGTTGAGGTCATCCCAAGGGGTGATGAAATCCCCAAGCAGGCCTCCTAAAATTAAAAACAAGGTTTTGGATTCAATTTTTATGCACCCAAGATGGCTCGCAAAGGTGACAAGGGGAGAGAAGATTCAAATGATCTTGGGCTAAAAATTAGAGTTCTTTCACCAACTGATTCTTAGATTGTCTGATCTATTGAAAACACAAGTGATTAAGATATAGATGTTCAATTCCAACTTGACAGCATCATCAACATAATGGAAATCAAGAGATCATCAACATAAGTAAATTTGAGCATCATTTGAATCATGCAATGTTCATTGATTTTTAAGCATTCAAGATTGAATGAATTCTTTTTAAAACCCAAAGTCAAAGTGTGAGGTATGGCAATGATTAATTGATCCTTTGCATTCAAGATTGTGTTTTTTTGTTTTAAGCATGCATTCCAATCAAAAGTTGATTTTAATCCATGACATTCGAGAGTGATTTGAGTGACATTCATTCAATGAAAGATATGTTTAAATATGCAAGTTCATTCTAAGAAAAACCTACAAAAAACATGATTAGGTTTGTTGCTTTAACCTGCAATGCGACAAAAAGCAATTTGATTAGTCACCCAAAATCTTTCAAAATAAAAGCTTTAACTATGGGAAAAATATTTTTAAATTTTTTTTTTCTTTTTGATATATGTAAAAATGCTTAGAATGATCCATATCCTATGGAACCACTAAAAGTTAAAATTTGATTTATACTCTTTTTTTTTTTCTTTTTTCTTTT
Source organism: Cupressus sempervirens (assembly GCA_028749045.1). Lineage (NCBI taxonomy): Eukaryota > Viridiplantae > Streptophyta > Pinopsida > Cupressales > Cupressaceae > Cupressus > Cupressus sempervirens. Next base: position 342,618,307 of record CM053784.1, read on the forward strand.
TTTAATACTTTTTTTATTTTTTTGATTTTTTGGCAATCCCGCGAGTTAGGATAATGATTCCGTAGATTTACGATCTCATGTACGAGAATGTAGGGATAAGCAGTGGGATAGCGTTCCCGTAGGTTTAGATAGCGTTCCCGTAGGTAGAATAGCATTCCCATGAGTTTAGATAGTGATCTTACAGGATAAAAAATCACAGTGCGATCTCGCAAGAAAGCAATCCCATAGGTGAATTTATCAACGTTTCCATAGGGGAATTCTGCTACAAGTTTGAGAGGTCAACGATAGAAATGAGATTAAAAATTTGACCGGCTAAAGGTAGCATTCCCATAGGAAAATATATGTGATTCCACAGGTTTAGATAGCATTCCCACAAAAAAAGGTTCGGCAGGGATGCAGGACAAATTTAGGATACGTGGCAGAAGTTGTTTGGTGATGAACTGTGAACTCGCAGTCGTGGGTTCGTGTTCCTGCCTACGAATGGTTGTGTTCCCATAGTCATAGGGTCACGTTCTTAGGGTCACGGGATCAAAAAATAAGCTAATTTTTAGGTGCTCAAAAATGAAAAATGTTTAGATGGCTAGGAGCACAATTTCCAAAGGATGACCTGCGTACTTGCAATAAGATCAGCAAACCTATCACAAAAACACACAAGCAAAAAAAGTTAATTTGGTTAGTTAACACAAAATACTCAAAAACATGATTAGATAGACCCAAATGTGGGGTCCCACCGGGCGTGCCAAAATGTATCACTTAGTTTAGTAGAGTAAAATGAACACTAACTATTGCAAAAAAGCATTAACAATACTAAAATGAGTAAACACTTAAGATAGGACCGATTTGTTATCACCACAAATGGAGGAAAACTAAGAATGGTAAGCTCCAAATGGTATAACACAATGATGCAATAGATATGTCCTCGATTTAAGGTATGTATGCTCACAAGTATAGCTCAAGCTTAGATGGATGGATGGAGTGAATGAGACAACGTTTCAACAATGAAGTCATGGAGTTATTTTGTCATTATAATGGTATTTTGGTAGTTTATGAGCTCTCAAAATAGCATTATAACTTTTCATGGAGGATGAATTAATTTTAGTGAAGGAAGAGGGTTCAATTTATAGGCTAAGGGCTTGAGGGATGGAGGGGTAAGATACAAGGATGGCAAGATGGTGAGGGAGGGCTAGGATGCACTTAAAGGGGAGCACATGGATTGTGCTTGTTTAGCACCAATAGGGAGTGGACACTTGTCACAAGGAGGATGGGTGTGAGAGGATAGGATAAGGGTTGGTCAAAGGCTTGATGAGGGTGGTTGGGTATGTAAGAGTCATGAGTGAAGGTGTAAGAGCCATTTATGGCTTTGTAAGAGCATTCATGGCTTGGTGGTTGGGATATTTTGAGGGGAGACTTTGGCTTGGATTAGGAAAGTCTTAAGCTTGTTGGAAATGATTGAAAAAGATCATAAGGGAGATTATTGGAAATGACTGAAGAGATTATACATAAAAAGTAAGGAAATTGGTAAAGAATGTTCTCAATCGTTATTTTTTCATTGATTTCAAACTTGCTACTTGAAGGAATGACAATTGCTTTAGTGATCCAAATACTATCAATTGTTTGATTGACAAGGAGGAGGCAATCAATAAGATGTAACTAGAGTACTTAGAGAAAGGTTGAAGTTATGATTTTGTAATGAAATGCAAGGATCGGCTAAGCCATTGATGAAAAAGTGTATTGATGACATACTCTAAGACATAAAGAGTGGGCACACTAAAACATATCAAAGATGTAAGGTTTTAGCTAAGTCATTTGTAAAGACTAACTAAATTCATTAGAGAGAGAGAGAGTCAAGAAAGCAAGTTAGTGCCAAACAGATTCTTAGTTGAAGTTGAGCAAGTTCACTTTTAGAGTGTGCCAAGTAAATATCAAGTGCCAAACAGAAAAAAGTGATTAATAAATATCAAGTGCCGAATAGAAAACAAGTGCCGAGTAAATATCAAGTGCTGACTAAACATCAAGTGCCGACCATGAAATAGGTGCCGAGTAAAGATATAAATGCCAAGCAGGATATAAGTGCTGAGTAACATAGAACAAGCTGAGTATTAGTAAACCAATAATGTCAAGTTGCTGCATTATTTTGAAATTGAAGATTCGCTAGATTTGAGCCGACAAGGTTGTTACCTCAAACTTTGTAAACCAGATAGAAGATAAGAGTAATGAGTTGGTGGCACAGAACACTATGTAAAAAGGTTTTTAGCGAATACAACTGGATGCTAGACAAGGTTTCTAGATGAAGAAGAAAAATGGGGTAGATACATTGTATCCTACCTAATCTATTGAAATCCTAAAATTGGAGAGAGAATTGAGCGGGAAAGATATTTTAGATTTCTATTTAAGAAGTCATAAGGTCACAAAGCAGTAGAGTGGTGGTGAGAAAGTATGAAATCATGAGCTGCTGAAGAAAAGTGCTAAGGAATAAGAGAACAAAGAATACTCTGTTTCTCTGGATGACCACATATATGATTGCATTGGTATGATGAGTAAAGAAGACTCAAAGAAACAAAGCTTGAGAGGAAGACAAGCTAATAGAACTAAAGTGATTAAAAAGCCAAGCAAAGGATTGAACTAAAGTCTGATCCGTAATTTGAAAGTTATGTTGTAAGTTGAATCAAATCAAAGTCATTGTTGTTACTTTCTAGCAATTATAACAATTAAGATAAAACCTATGGACTTAGGTTGGTTTAATAGCCATGTTGTAAATCCTTTAACAAGGTGACATTCCAAGTGAATGTTCCAAAGTTCTTTAACTGGGCCCATTCCTAACAGTTTGGTGAAATTCTCTAACAAGGTCACATTTAACAATGTGTTGTAGCCTTTAATAGGGCAGGATTTTCACAGGGCAGACAATCGGAAGTGGTTAAAATCATTTGCGCAGCTATTTTGTGGGTATCATCACTACCCTAGTTTTACCTTATTATTCTTGGAGGGTTTCTAGGTTATCAAATTCTTAGTGTTATGGTGTGATGCATGTTTAATTTTCTTAGTTGTTTCAATATTTAAATTGCATACATGATAAGTTTAGTTATGCATCATTAAGGATTTGTAGAGAAAATAGAAAAAGTTTTATTATAGCATTTGGACCTTGAATAACTAATTCACCCCCCTCTCAGTTATTCTAAAGAATTATAACAATTGGTATGAGAGCCTCGGCTATTGATTTAGTTTAAAAGACCAGAAGCAGAAAAGATCAAAATGCCTAAGAGAGAAGCTCCCAAGCTCAACAAAGACAACTTTGTTGCTTGGAAAAGCTTGATGAAGCTACATCTTGGATCCATAGGAGATTATGCTCAAAACTCAATTGATACTGAACATGTTGATCCAACTAGTGCTCCTACTACAGAAGATTTAAAAAACAAATAGGAACACAATCAAACAATGCTGGAAATTGCTTCTACACTCAACTATGCTGAATTTGATGATATCAAAGGATGTGACACTGCATTCAAAATGTAGAAAGCCCTATCTGACATTTATGGAGGAGATCAAAATGTCTAAAGAGAAAAAAGAGAAAATCTCAAAGGAAAGTTTGATGATATGAAAATGGAAGAAGGTGAGAATGTTGTTCAGTATGCTGCTAGAATAAAAAAAGTGGTAAGTGCAATAAGATGCTTGAATGGTCAATTATATGATGATACTATTAATAGTAAGTTTTTAAGAACCTTGCTCCCTATCTATGATATTAGAGTATCATCTATACAAGAGCTAAGATGTGTGCTAGGAAACAATCTAAGTTTTGAAGGCATAGTAGGTAGACTCACTGCATTTGAGTTATCTAACTTTGATAACTACAAACCTAAGAATGTTGAATCTGCTTTCAAAGCCAAGCTATCATTAAAAGATGCTAATCAAGTGAAATCAAAGAAAGAAAGAAGAAATATGAAATATGTATCCAGTGACAGTAGTGCTGATGAGGAAGATGTGGAACAATTGGAAGCACTACTAGCTAGAAGATTTCACAAAGGCAAAGGAAGATTCAAAGGTAAAATGCCTATCATTTTTTTTAATTGCAATGAAGTAGGACATATTGCTGCAAGGTGTACATAGAAAAAGGAATACAAGGAAAGCAAAAAGTACAAAAATAGAAGAGAAGATGATAAGAGAGATTACAAAGATAGAGGCAAGAAGTGCTATATTGCTGAAGAGGATTCTGATGATAATGATGATGAAGTTGTTTATGTGGCCATGAAGGACCAATCTAATGAAGAAGAGCCAACAGTACTAGTAACATGCATGAACAATAATGATAAATGGATCATAGATAGCAGATGCTCACATCACATGACAACAGACAAAAGTAAGTTTGTTAACTTTACTCAGTATGATGAAAATTGTGTCAGATTCGGTAATGATGCTCCATGTCAAGTCAAAGAAAAAGGTACCATTAAGATTATAGAATAAATTTCATGTGATAATGTATACTATGTTGAAGGACTAAACTACAATTTGTTAAGTGTTTCACAGTTAGGCAATGTAGGTTACAAAGTAGAATTTGGAAATAAAACTGCGAAAATCTATGATACTGATGATAGACTGATAGGAAAAGGAGATCAAACAAGAAGTAATCTATTTTATCTTGATCTAAAAAATAGCTCTTGTCTTGTTGCAAAATTTGATGATGTGTACTTATGGCATAGAAGGCTATGTCATGTCAACTTTGATAATCTGGTCAATATCAGTAAAATGAAGAAAGTCAGAGGTTTACCTAAACTGAAGAAACCTAACAATATCATGTGCAAACAATGTCAGCTAGGAAAGATGGCTAGGTCAAGTTTTAAAAGTAAACAAAATACATCTAAAGAAGTACTTGAGTTAGTCCATACTGACTTATGTGGTCCAATGGAAGTACAAAGCTACAAAGGAGACAAATATATAATGTTGTTTGTTGATGATTATTTCAGGATGATGACTGTTATGTTTTTAAAGCAAAAATTTGATGCTTTTCAAATGTTTAAGTGGTATGTGGCTAGAGTTGAAAAGGAAATAGAAAAAAGTTTGAAATGCCTAAGATCGGACAGAGGTGGTTAATTTACATCAAATGAATTTGAGATATTTTGCAATGACAAAGGAATCAAGAGACAAACATCAGCCCCAAGAACTCCCCCACAAAATGGAATTGCTAAAAGAAGAAATAGATCTGTGATTGACTGCACTAGAACATTAATGATGGAAAAGACTGTTGCTCTAAAATATTGGAGAGAAGCTGTAAGTGTGGTTGTTCATACATTGAATCGAGTACAAGTCAAGAAAGGTACAAATGCAACACCTTTTGAATTATGGTACAATCACTCACCCAATGTAAAAAATTTCAAAGTATTTGGCTGCAAATGTTTTATCCTTAAAGATGCTAGAAATGGAAAATTTGATGCAAAAAGTGATGAAGGCATATTTCTTGGTTACTCCACTAGAAGTAAAGCATACAAGTGTTTAAATACTAAGACTGACAATTGTGGAAAGTGCAAATGTAAACTTTGATGAGCATGCGGATGTCCAAGTTAAAAAACCAAAGAAAATGGATGACTACAAAACCGTTGTGTATTCTTATGAAGGAATGCCCATTGACAAAGATACCATCAATCAAACTAGGATTCAACAACAAGTTTTAGTTTCAACCAACTCACAACTAGTGAATGTTGAGTTGCATTCAAAAGCTGAGTTGTAGAATGAAGTAAATGCTCATTCTGACTCTAAACTTAGTACACATGATAGCGATGTAGAGCTACCTGACAATGAAGTTCATAGTGATCTTGAATCTGAAAGATCAAATATGGAAACAAGGATAGAACCAAGATTGTCCAAATATGTGAAGAGGCATCACCCTACTAAATAGATAATTGGTGAAAAAAATGCAAGACCAATAACAAGGAATAGACTAAGAAATGAATCATGTCGACTAAGAAAAATTGAACCTAAGACAGTGTATGATGCATTACAAGATGATGACTGGTATAAAGCTATGGAAGAAGAAATTGATCAAATTAAGAAGAACAAAACTTGGAATTTAGTTCCCAGACTAGTTGACAAAAATGTGATTGGTACCAAATGGGTATTCAGAAACAAGCTAGATGAGAATGGAGAAATTACCAGAAACAAAGCTAGATTAGTATGTAAAGGTTATGCTCAAGAAGAAGCATTAGACTATGGGGAAACATTTTCCCCTGTTGCAAGAATGGAAGGAGTAATAACTTTACTTGCATATGCTGCATATAAAATTTTTAAAGTCTATCAGATGGATGTGAAGTCTTCTTTTCTGAATGGTATATTGGAAGAGGAAGTCTACATTAAACAACCAGATGGTTTTATTGATGAAAACAACAAAGATATGGTTTGTAAACTACATAAAGCACTCTATGGTCTAAAACAAGCACCTAGAGCATGGTATGAGAGACTTCACAAGTATCTAGTGCAAATTGGATTTGAAAGAACTGATGACAAAAACAATGTATATCAAATTAGCAGAAGGTAAGGACATTATTATATCTAAAGTTTTTGTAGATGACATAGTGTTTGGAGGAAAGGAAGTACTTTGCAAAAGTTTTGCTGACAAAATGAAACATGAATTTGAAATGTCTATGTTTGGAGAAATCAAATTCTTTGTTGGATTGCAAGTACATCAACTAAAACATGGTATATTTATGACACAATTAAAGTACATCAAAGAGGTACTTAAAACATTTGGATTAGAAGATTCCAAACCTATCAGCACACCAATAGAAATAGGAAATAAGCTATCCAAAAATGATGTATCAGCTGAAGTTAATCAACAAATGTATAGATGCATGATTGGAAAACTACAATGTGTTGTACATAGCAGACCAAACATAGCATTAGCAGTTGGAATAGTGGCTAGATTCTCTGCTAATCCCAAAGAAAATTATCTCATAGCAGTAAAAAGAATAATGAGGTATCTCAAAGAAACTGATAACTTTGGTCTATATTATAAAAAGAATGAAAAATTTGAGCTCAATGCATACACAGATGCAGATTGGGGAGGTAACATCGATGACAGAAAAAGAACAAGTGGAGGAGCACTATTTTTAGGAAAAAGATTAGTTACTTGGACCAGTAAGAAGCAAACATGCACATCTCAGTCCACTGCAAAATCAAAATACGTGGCAGCAACAGTCAATTGCACAAACATTGTGTGGCTCACACATTTATTAAAAGGAATGAAAGAAGAGGTAAACAAACCTACGATATTGTATTGTGATAATACAAGTGATATAAACATATCCAAGAATCTAGTAATGCATGCAAAAACCAAGCATATTGCAATCAAGTATCACTATGTCAGAGAATTGGTAGAAGACAAACAAGTGAAGATGGAGTATATTCACACAAAGGAACAAATTGCAGATATCTTCACCAAACCATTGCCCAAGGATGCTTATGAATATCTTAGAGGCAAGTTGGGGGTAATACCCCTAACTCAAGCAGTATAAAAATAACAAGGAAGCTACCCTGCATCAACAAGAATAAATCAATGAAATATCAAAAGAATGATGCAGAGGATGACAGCATGAGCAGAAACTCCAAATCAGTCACAAGCATGGTGACAGAGGGAGAAAATATGAGATGCAAAGCCTATATTTCACATGTTAAAGATGCTACATCTTTGGCATTTATGTCAAAGAGGGAGATATGAAGAAACTGATCAAAATAAACAAAATAAGAGAGAGATACTCATGAGGGAGATACATATGAAAGAGGGAGACTTATGAGAAACTAAAAAGTAAAGATATATGATTTTGATGGTAACTAAGTTGATCAAATGATCAATTTGGTTTTCCATCAATGCCAAAGAGGGAGATTGTTGGAAATGATTGAAAAAGATCATAAGGGAGATTATTGGAAATGACTAAAGAGATCATACATAAAAAGTAAGGGAATTGGTAAAGAATGTTCTCAATCATTATTTTTTCATTGATGTCAAACTTTCTACTTGAAGGAATGACAATTGCTTTAGTGATCCAAATACAATCAATTGGTTGATTGATAAGGAGGAGGCAATCAATAAGATGTAACTAGAGTACCTAGAGAAAGGTTGAAGTTATGATGTTGTAATGAAATGCAAGGATCAACTAAGTCATTGATGAAAAAGTGTATTGATGATATACTCTAAGACACAGAGAGTGGGCACACTGAAACATATCAAAGATGTAAGGTTTTAGCTAAGTCATTTGTAAAGTCTAACTAAGTTCATTAGAGAGAGAGAGCCGAGCAAGCAATTCAGTGTTGAACAGATTCTTAGTTGAAGTTGAGCAAGTTCATTTTTAGAGTGTGTCGAGTAAATATCAAGTGCTGAACAGAAAACAAGTGCCAAGTAAATATCAAGTGCTGAACAGAAAACAAGTGTCGAGTAAATATCAAGTGCCGAGTAGAAAACAAGTTCTAAGTAAACATCAAGTGCCGAGCATGAAATAGGTGCTGAGTAAAGATATAGATGTCGAGAAGGATATAAGTGTTGAGTAACACAGAACAAGTTGAGTATCAGTAAACCAATAGTGCTAAGTTGTTGCATTATTTTGAAATTGAAGATTCGCTAGATTTGAGCCAACAAGGTTGTTACCTAGAAGTTTTAAAACTAGATAGAAGATAAGAGTGATGAACTAGTGGCACAAAACACCATGTAAAAGGGTTCTTAGTGAATACAATTGGATGCTAGACAAGGTTTCTAGATGAAGAAGAAAAATGTGGTAGATACATTGTATCCTACCTAATTCATTGAAACCCTAAAATTGGAGAGAGAGAATTGAGCAAGAAAGATATTTTAGATTTCTATTTAAGAAGTCATAAGGTCACGAAGCAGTAGAGTGGTGGTGAGAAAATATGAAATCATGAGTTGCTGAAGAAAAGTGCTAAGGAATAAGAGAACAAAGAATACTTTGTTTCATTGGATGATCACAGATATGAAGTGGTTAAAATCATTTGCGCAGTTATTTTGTGGGTATCATCCCCACCCCAACTTTACCTTCTTATTCTTGGAGGGTTTTTGGGTTATCAAATTCTTAGTGTTATGGTGTGATGCATGTTTACTTTTCTTAGTTGTTTCAATATTTAAATTGCATGCATGATAAGTTCAGTTATGCACCATTAAGGATTTGTAGAGAAAATAGAAAAAGTTTTATTATGCCATTTGGACCTTGAATAACTGATTCACCCCCCCCTCTCAGTTATTCTAAAGAATTATAACAAAGCTTACTTAGGGAATGTGACAAGGTTAGGGGGAGGATTAGGCTTGGGTTAGGATTAGATTAGGGATGTTAGAGATGTGCAAGTGGATGGTATTTATGAGGGTGGGTGAGTTAGTGGTTAAGCTTGGTTAGTATGGGTGGATGGGGTGGATTAGGCTAAATGGAGGATTTAGGATAGTTTAGGGGCTATTATATTTGAGGGCTTTATTTATCAAATAGATTTATTTAATAAATGAGGGTTTTGGAATTAGATAGGAGAATAGGATTAAATTGATAAATAATGGGTTATTTGATTTATCAATTAGGACTATAGATGATTAATTAAATTAATCAGCTAGGAGATGGAAAAGGATTAATTAAATAGGCATTTAATTAATGATGCCTTTTAGAGATATCTAAATAGGATTACCAAAGCGGTGTAATCGAATTTAAGTGTCTACAATAGTATTAGCACTAGTTAACAAAACCTTGACCGAGTCGCCACCCACTAGGAGAAAAGAAATTTATTATGGCTAAAAGAGAGGAAATTTCATGAGAAAAGAAACTATTGAAAATAGATATGATAGAAGGGACTAGCCCAGAAAGATTTTAATATTATATACTTTGGGAAATGCAAACTCTATTTGGCAATAAGGCACTATGTAAGCACATCATACATCACACAACTCCTGTGGTATTGGGACTTTGTAAATTCTCAAGGTTTTTCACTCAAAAAGGAACCAATACCAAGACTGACACAAGAAATGAATAGATATATGACTACAAATGTATGGCTTACATTAGAGATTCCAGCACTTTGGATATGATTTATTCTCATAGGTCCCTAGTAGAGTCACCATTTTGTTATTGTTTTAAAACCAAAAGCTTCAAAATAGCACCAAGATGTAGAAATATAGTGGATGCCTAGGCACTAGTTAATTCCCATACAGAAAGAACCCATCCAGATATGGACCAACTTGACAAACCACAAGGGTTTTGTACACTTTAGGCTCTGCAGGGCCAAGGGAAGTGCACCTAGGGATTATACTTACTCATTGATGTTATTCATCTTAAATTTATTCCTTAAAGCTGAAAAATGGTTAGAAATCTTCTTGAAAATTTAATCAACTTGTTCATTTGCAACAACTTACTATAAAATCAATAGAATTTATAACAATAAGGGAATGACCAACAATATAGTTCTTTTTTAAAGAAATTAAACAATTGATTTTGAATTAAATGTGCACCATGCAACCAAATGATTGTATCAATTTGAATTATGATTTATGACTAGTGCCTTATCCATTGCTATACAGAGTCATACCAATAAATCTTGACCTATTTAATTGACTTGTAATTAAACTTATCACTTGTTAACCCTGAATTCCATTCTTATGATATCCTTACCATATGCTTAGAAACCCTATCAATTCATAGAAGCATTTACTTAATTCCTTGAATTAAAAAAACCATTGAAATGACATACAACCTATCATAGTTTCATTAAACTAAAAGGACCATGCTCATTTAATCTCAAAATAACAAACACATGAAAATGGCAATAGAATACAGAGACACAAATACTCAAGAATTCTTCTTTGTATTAGTCTTCCTTGAAAATAATATATTACTAATATAAGACTTAGAATATAACTTAAAATATGAAATTTTTTTTCATTCAATCTATATTATATATTTAGAGTGCAAATTTGAAACAACATATAGCTGACATAAAATACTAGATTGATTGCAATAGCATAAACACTAAAATAATGCAAAACTCAGACTGTCACTCCACATCTTGAAAATCCTTTTATATACAAGGGTTGCAACAAGCTTGAGATGGGAGGACACATGTCAAAATTTGATTCAAAAAAAATACAAAGATATTACAGATACATTTTCTTTAGAAACATTATCACAAAAAATCTTTTCTATGAGTTTGATAGAACCTTTTCCTTTTATCAAACATGGTGCATCATTACTAAATCTTACATTATTTCCATCATAAAAATTTAAGGTAATGAACTTAATTTTATCTTTAGTCATTTGGTGTGTACACTCACTATCAATGATCCATCTATCATTCTTGTTTACACAAGACACAGGTAGAGTTGCCTCATCTTCATCATTTCATCCTTCATTGCAACATTCACCACTTCATCATCATGTTCATCAGATTCATCTTTTGTTTCCTCTTCAACAATATAGCAAGACTTCTTTCCTTTGTCTTTGTAATCTTTGATGTCTTCATCTCTTCTACTTTTTTACTTGTCACCACCTTTGTAGTTCTTCTTCTCTAGACATCTAGTAGCAATATGACCAACCTCATTGCAATTGAAACAAATGATAGGTAATTTACCTTTGAACTTACCTTTACCTCTATGGAATCTTCTTGCCAGTAGTGCTTCAAGTTGATCTACATCCTCCTCATTTATATCAGTGTCACTAGACACATACTTTATCTTTTTCTTCTTCTTCTTCTCATCAAGTTCCTTCAATGATAACTTAGCTTTGAAAGTAGATTCAACATTTTCAAGCTTTTAATTATCAAAGTTAGATAGCTCAAAAGTAGTGAGCCTACCTACTAGACCTTCAAGTGATAGATTATTGCCTAGTATATATCTCAGCTCTTGAATAGTAGAAACTCTAATAGCATATATAGGCAACAATTTTCTTAAAAAATTTCTTAGTATAGTATCATCATCTATTGTGCTAGTAGCTCCTCTTATTGCATTAACAACATCTTTTATCCTTGAGGCATATTGAGCAATATTTTCACATTCTTGCATTCTCATATCATCAAACTTACCTCTAAGACTTTCAGCTTTAGCTCTTAGAACATTAGTGTCTCCTCCATAGATGGTGATTAAGGAATATCACATTTTATTTACACTATAAAGACTTGATATTATCAAATTTGGCATAGCTTAGGTCAGAGGCAATCTCCAACGTTGCTTGGTTGTTTTCTTTCTTCTTTTTCATATCCTTGGAAGTTGGGGTTCTAGCATGATCAACATGCTCAGTAGTAATAGCAGATTGTGCATGATCTCCAAGTCCTCTAAGGTGTAGCTTAATCAAAAATTTCCATGTAGGAAAGTTATCTCTATTAACCTTGGGTACATCTCTTTTTGACATCTTGATCTTTGTGCTTCTAGTAACTTCAAAACTAGTCCTCTTAAGAAACCAAGCTCTGATACCAATTGTTGGAATTCTTTAGAATAATTGAGAGGGGGGGGTGAATCAATTATCCAAGCTCCAGATGTATAAATAAAACTTTTCACAGCTTAGTGAACCCATAAAACATTTATCATCATGCATGCACCCATAAGATTATGCAATCACTTAAAACTTGTATCTTACTGTCAAACCAATTCACAAAAATGTAAACATGAAGCATAATATATTTAGCAACACACTAAACAAAATGATTTACATGGAAACTCAATTTGGAAAAAACCTCTAGTAACATGTGATTGCTAGTATTTTTCACTCTTCTAAAATGATGCCTTGTGAAAGGCCAACATTGTTAAAGGTTAAAATACACAGTATTAAATGTGACCATGTTAAAGGATTTCAATCACCCTATTAGGAGTAAGCCTTGTTAGAGGAATTTAGACCATTCACTTGGAATTTCACCTAGTTAAAGGATTTATAAATGATTGTTAGGTCAACCTTAATCAAATGGATTTACCCTAGAATGATTCAATTATTAGAGAGTAACAGTAAGGCTTGATCTGATAAAAACTTACAAGTCCATTTGCAGATTATAGATCTTTCTTTTAATCCTCTATTTTACTTGTATTTCACATATTTTAGCTCTAATAGCTTGTTCATCCTTCAAGGATTTATACCCTTAAGCCTTCTTTCTTAACATACCAATATAGACTCTTCTCTTAGGTCACTTGATGAAGCAAAACCCTTGACCCTTTTTCTTCATTAGGTTCTTGCACATGAAAACCCTTTCTTCAAATCAACCATCCCTATAAATAGGAAATTAAGATCTTTTTCCATTCATTCTCCATCATCCAATTTAGGGTTAGGAAAAATTAGTTAGGATTCAATGAATCTACCCCTCATTCCATATTACTTCTAGAAACTTCTCCTTCAATCCTCTTTAAATTTGCCTCAAAATAGTTTACCATGAATTCTGTGCCACCAGCTCATCAATCTTATCTTCCACCTAGTTCACATAACCCAAGAAAAAAAACTTGCCAGCTTAGATCTATTAAAATTTTGATCTTTCTAATAATACAACCACTCGCCATCAACTTTCTTTTGATGCTTAGCATATATTGCATTGCTTGGCATCCACTAAAAAATCACTCAACATGAACAAAAGTTTATTGGTGCTTGGCATCAACTTAACTTTACTTGGCATCCACTATTTTTCTTGATATATACTAGAAAAGACTTTTACTCAACTTCAACTAATTTTTTGCTTGGCTTGCACTGACTTTCCTCGGCACCTACTACCCACCTAGTTAAGCTTTACAGACAAACTTTGTTTAACTTGCCCTTCTGTACTTGCTTAGTGCAACCAACCTTTGCAACCTTAAGTAGATTATCAATGCAATATGATATCATTGTCTTAACTAATTCTTGTACTCCTTTACATAACATAAATCAACCTTTCCTCTAGGTGCTATTGTTACATCTTTTGATCAAATCCTCTTCATCAATCAAATAAGTGATAGTACTTTTAAATCGTATAAATAGTTATCTTACCAACAAATAGCAGATTTTACATCAGTGAAAAAGAATTATTGAAACATATTTATCATGTTTGTATCAATTTGTTCTCAATAATCTCCTTCTTCAACATCTTGGTCTATACTTTAGACTTCCAATTTCTTTGAATCAATGTGTCTTGCACATTTATTCAAAAAGGGGTAAATGTAATACCCCAAAATTAGTACATTGACATTCTAAATCAAATTCAATGCATTAATCTCACAATATCTATTTGTTAAATCAACAAAGTCCTATTATACTAGGCATTTTTTATTCTAATCATCTTTACTTCACTTAAGTGTCAAATGCAAAAAATCATTAATTTGTATTAGTCACATGCTTTAGTTAATTCCTAAATATTGATTGAAATTAGCTAAAGTAATCTCCTAATTGAATTAATTCAATTATAAGTCCTAAGTAATTTAATTTAATTAAATCCACCTCTTTAGCTAATAGACATAAAACATGAATTAATATTCCTTGGTTTAATTAAATATATATATCATGATGATTGAAACTATTTATTTAATTGATTATAAAATCCCATTACGATGTCATGGTTGAATGGATCAATATTATTTCCTAATTCATCTCATGTGAAAAAGGATTTAAAATATTGATTAAATCAAATATGTGCTCATAATTGTTGAGATTGATTATTTAATTAATTAGAAAAATAGTTATGACTACATATTTGAATGGATCAAGCTTATCTCCTATTTCATCTCATTCAACTCCATCAAAAATATAGGACTGAATGTCACCTTTGATCTGGACCATACACTCAGATCAATCTTGATCATTGATCAATTCTAGGATATCAAAGAAACCTTTAATCTCTCATTTTAGGAGGATGCACATGAATAGTATCAAATTGTTGTTGAATCATTTTCTCCAAGCTTTCTTGCATTCAAATTTACTTTGTCTTTATATGTTCATCATTTAGACTAAAATGCATTCATTTAGTTTGAATTATTATTCAACATTCTTAGATTAATCTGAAATTCATTTAGATTAGTTTACATCTTTTCATTTGAAAAATATAAAAATATAGAATAGATTGCATTTTGCATTCATAAATCCTTCATGCTAGTTTGGTTTGGTTACTAAAATCTCAATTCTAAGAGTGAATAGTAAAACCCCGTCTAGTTAGAAGGCAACCAATTTCCTTGTGCATACACATCAAATAGAAAATTGCATGTTAATATTGAGGTGTTAATTGCAAACAATGATCATGTTGAAGTGTATGTAGATTTAGAGGCCCATAATTAACACTCACAATTATGGTAGGCTAGTGATTGTGTAGGAGAGTGGGTTTTTATCTTTAAACAAAACCATGGATCTTTTGTTTGCCAAACAATGGTATATGCTTAAGCATCGACAAATCTCAAGAGTGATATACCCCTATCCCATGTTCTCTTGACAAAAACAAAGTGTTGATGAGTGAAACACAAGTTTGGGTTATGATAAATCATGAAAAGACAAATCACTGCAAGGATTGATTAGGCATTTCCAATTGAGGGAAATTGATTATGGCTTGAGGAATTTTTCTGCTTCTTTTCATGTTTTGATTACATAGTTTAAAAGTACTAAATGTGCTTGGAGGAGGGTCATTTCAACTAATTTCATAACCTTTGAAGGTTTGATAAGAAGTGTGCATTTGAAGCTTGTGCAACCTATATGAAGTAGGGAGAATATTTTTTAAGGGAGATTCATTATATATACTATTTCCTATCTTGAGAGAGTAAATTTTAATTGAATGGTGAATAGGCATGATATCATAAACACTATTCCCAAGGCAGTTGCACATGAACATGTTAAAGATTAACAAAAAAATTTAAAGCCTTATTTATTAAACAATTCATCCTCTACACATGCATACACAAATCTTAGATAAGAGTAAATGAGTCACTCAATCATCTTTTATTATTCCTATAGTGTTATCCCAGCCAAATATGTCTTGCATCTTCACAAAGAGGAGGGTCTTGGATTATTAACCTGGTCTAAATTGATTAAAAGTGCTTTGAAATGTTAATATGGGAGTTGTAGGAGGTTGTTCCAATGATTGAATAACTTGACTTGTTAGTATGAACACGAGGAAGCAGATTTATTTCTCTTATGGAGAGGATAATTAAAAAGGGGAAACTATGGCCACAAGGAGTGGAATGGGTATACTCCAATTATATATGGTAGATTTATTCAATTTGTGTACTAGCATCTTCTAGAATGTGTAAAGGTTAGTGTTGGAAGAGGCACTTTTCTTGAGTCATTTGTATCTAAATTGTAGTGAGTGACTCCACAAAGCATTGTCTATAGTGACTAGGATGGACAAGAAGATCATGTTTACAGTTGTAGGCATGCAGTGAGTAATTTGTAGTGAATAATTTGATGTTGGTGTTTAGTTTAATTTTTTCCTAGGTGTGATGTGTAGTGAGGGCATCTTGGAGAATTATCCCTCATTGATGCATTGAAGAAAGATTTTGTTCTTTATATGAGTCGACACCATGGGTAAAGTTGTCTTAAGTTCTTTACTTAAAGAAAAAGGCTCAATAGTTGTGTGTGGGCCCCATCCCAGATAGTGATAAATAATAAATTTTTATCGTACATGGATGACATGGATGGATGAGCTGGTAGCCAAATGGATGAATAATCTCGTGACATGTGGAAAACATACCTAAGGACCAATGAACCCATCAGTTACTAGATGGAGCAACTAGAGAACAACACCTAGCATGGATTTCAAGGAAGCTAACCTAACACAAATCTTGAGGCATGTTGAAGGGGTAGAATAGACACTTGGTGCAATGTCACATTTTAACCAAAAAATGTGGTGGTTGGTGATTCAACATGTGAGAATGTGATAGGCCACCATGTGGCAGGGGTGTTGAGGTGGCCATGATAATGTTGCATGCACTTTGAGGTGGGTGACATGGCTAAAGTGGACACATGTCACATTTTCACATTCTCATGATGATGTGGTATAAAGTCTATTTTGCATAAGACAAAGTGAGAGACCAACATGTGGCAGCAAATGCTAACATGGCAAGTTTTTAGATGGATGCACCATATTGTGCCACATGGTGGAAATCAATGGTTTTCATAAAGTCACTACCAAAACTTTCTAAGAGGTTAGCTGATGCAACAATATAAGGACCAATTGGATGATGACACATGGCAGCATATTATAGGCAGGGAAGTAGTCTACGGGCCAAATAGGTGATGTCTAGGTGGCGGAGGTGTCCAAAAAGAACTAATGAGGTAGTATAACATTACAATGTGGACCAATGAGAAGGTGAAACATGGAAATGATGTGGAAAAGTACTCTAAGGAACACTAATGTGTCAGGATGATAGTGGAAAAATAGATCAATTAGCAAATGCCACATGTCAAGCCCAGTCAACTAGGTTTGACCCTAATTCAAAATGAGGCAAAATTGGAAAGTTAAGAAAATTTAATTTTTATTCATTTTCAAGTTTGAACATGCAGAGTTGATTTAAATAAAATTGGTTTATATTATAAAGTTTTAACTTTGGATAAATGCAAAATTAAATGGAAGATGAATCATATATGAACTTGGTTTTTGAATGGCTGCCCTAGGCATTTTTCTTAAGAAAGTATAGGCTTATCATACATCAACAAAAAGCTCTTGGAGTCTAATTTCTAGTTTTACCATTAGTGTCTATAGAAGTGTTAGTAGGTAAAAATTATACTCTTTTTTTTTAAGGTGCTTCTTATGCAACTGCATCTTGATATGGGTAGTTCAAAATCAGTTCCTGGCCAAACGATGAAATGGGTAGGTGCCAAATTTGGACAGGGTCTTCGCAGGGATAATAATTTTCCTTCAAAGTATTTTACTATGGATTTTGGAGAATTTTGACATCAAATATGATAGTTCATCATAAAGGGGCTTTTCTCATCATTATTGGAGATATTTTCAAAGTTTTTTGGGCATAATGATGGAATTTGATCTAGTTTTCAATTCTAGAGAGAAGAGAGAGGCTTTGCAATAGCTTTGGAGGGAGATTCAAGTGGACAAGTGTTGATTCTAGATCAGATTTTGGATTCCTTCCCCATATATATCTTTCTTTCTTCTCTCAATATATAGGGTTGGTTTCAATCTATTGAGTAGAGCTATAGCTATGATTCCACCATTCTTCTAGCATTTTTCTTGTATGAAAAACACAATAAAATTCTATTGATAGTTTTGGTCTATATTTGGTTTCATGAGTTATTTTCATACATCTTTAATGTATTTGTTTCAAGCGAATGAATACAAGGAGCAACAAAGTATTTTAGTTTCATTCTAATTCTTGTCTCCTACCTCTTTTATTTTCAAACTTTTGTGATCTATGGACAAAGAACATAGTTCCAATTACAACTCATTTTGAGTTGTATATCTTGATGTTTTTTTCTTTTGGCTCAAAGAATAAAGTAAATACTTGATATATTTTGATAGGGTTGTAGATTTCATGAGAAGGATGTTTGGTAAGTATGAAGTTCAATATGATCATTGATGGTTGATTCAAAAAGTGATAGGATAGCTCTAATATCTTGATGTATGTGGTAGATCATTGATATCCTAGATGTATATTGTGATTTTTGGAATATCCAATGGATACGGCAATAATTTGCTATAAGATCAATTTAGTTTTTTGTTGCATATGGGTTTTTTTTTATTCAAACTCAAATATCAATTAATCATTTTCTCTTTTTGGTTAGGAGATGAAAGGATACCCTCACTTAGGTTGTGGACTTCATAGGTTTTGTAACTTGTTATTGTAAACCTTTGTTATTGCATAAGTATAGGAGAAATAAGGATTAAATTTTCTTTGTATATATTTAGATGTATGCTTCAAACTAGTGCCATATGAATGAGTCTAAAGGTCTACCCACATGGTTTTTGTAAAGCCTAAAGTATAAAAAGAAGTTCAACCTTATAGTTGGCCTAGGTTCTTGACAAATTGTGTCCATCATAGGAGATAGCTGATCTTAGATGCAATCTTTTCTTGGCTACTTGGTAGTTAAAATCCCCATTAAATTGAGAGCTAACTAAATGGAAACTCTATTGGGGATATACACAAGGAAAATACTATATTAGTAAGGAATCATAAGTTTCTTCTCATATCCTTACTAGATTTTGAGTCTCCCAGTTATGACTTATTCTTGATAGAACTAACTTTGAAGATTGATGATGAGTATTGTTATTAAGATGACTTGTGATTCCTTCATGTTTTGATCCAAGTGATCATGAGGTGTTGTTGTAGATCAAAGACTCTAGGAATATGACTTCTTTCACTTTGTCAAGGATATGAAATTAGAAATACTTGCTGTAAATTTTGGATCAGCTTGTTCTATTGTGCAAGTTGATCAAATATTTTCTCACCAAGTGAGTGGTGACTCAAAGTTATATCTATGTACTAGTGCATGATGAAGTTTAAGGTATGATGAATGATGCAGTAATTGGAAGGAATATTAGAACAACTGATCTAAGGTTCTTGGAAATGGTTGAAAAGATTATGTGAGGTGTTATGCAAAACTTACTAAATTTGAATAGGATTTGAATATGTTGTTGTTTGGAGCATTGAATTGGTTTGCAAGCATCACATATTAAGGTATTTTTCACTTTCATGTGATTTATTATTCCATGAAAGTAAGTTATAAAAAAATGTATCCATCAAATGAATTTTCTAGCACTAAATAAGAGAGTTGTTTGGTGCATTTTCACATACTTTGTGAAAGATAGATTCAGAAAATTTGTATACATGTTGGAGTATGTTTTGAGATTTAATTGGTAGAAAATCTTTTAGATCTACTGCAAGTTATGAATTCTAAAGTTATCTTGGTGAATGAGTTGAAGATTTACAAAAAATGTCAAATTTCTTTTCACCTAGCATGCAATCCATTAATGAAATTTGTAAACCTATTTCTACCAAGAGATACTTTCCATTACACTTTGATGGAATTCACAGTTTCCCAAATACCATGTCATATGATCTTAGAAAGAATTTTCCTAAGTTTAATGGGATCCATTTTGATTCATCTACTCATTATATTCAACTTTTTAGTGATTTGATGGGTGAATTTGAGATTTCTCATGAAGACATACATATGAAACTATTTGTTCAAACTTTGGAAGATGATGCTAGAGATTGGTTTTCCTTTTTTCCAACGTCTTCTATGTCATCTTGAAATGAGTTA
The DNA here is from genome assembly GCA_028749045.1 of Cupressus sempervirens. Lineage (NCBI taxonomy): Eukaryota > Viridiplantae > Streptophyta > Pinopsida > Cupressales > Cupressaceae > Cupressus > Cupressus sempervirens. The sequence goes on from CM053784.1 coordinate 342,638,466, forward strand.
TATTCAACCTTCATGGAGCAATTTTGGGAAAGAATACGCATCTTTGATTCTTTTGAGATGTTCTTGAAGATTCATATTAAGAATGACAAACTTATTCTTGAGTTTAATATCAAATTTGCAAGATCCATGAATTGAATTTCTAAAAAATGTAGAATAGGTGATCAAGTGTGTTTGGTTATTTATTTGATGCATTTGATGGAAAAATGAGTTATCTATTGAGGGATAAAGAACCAAAGACTTTGCATCATGCATTCATGAAAGCTATAGAGATTGAAAATAATATAAAGTATGGACTAACCAAGAGTCACTTCTCTAGAAATTTTTGTTGGAAAGATGCAATTGAGATTAAAAATCAATGTCATGTTGAGCTTTCAAATCCAAATCAGCATGTAGGTATCTCTACTATTGTAACTAACCATGTTGATAATTCATATTTCAAAGTATACTTTGATAAGGTTTCTTTGTTACAACATGGAATTATTCCTAATGTTGTTGAGGGGAATACATGTGTTAATGGTACTAGAGCAATAGATGATAAAGCTAATTCAATGGGTGAGTTCAAAAAGCATGAAATAGTTTCAGCAGTTACTTCTCCTAGTGATAATTCATATGGTGTTGAGAATGTAATTATTCATAAATTTGTAGAATGCTCATCTCAGTTTTATAAGGATGAAGAGGCTGAAAGTTATGACTCAAGTGATGAAAAAAGGTTGTTGATCTGGTATGTCATAAAGAAGTATCATATGAATAAGATGATGAAAGTGGTTACTCAAGTGGAGGTGGGGACAATGATAATGCATACTCATCTTCATAAAAGTCAGATGAAACTTGGGAAGAAGAGAGAAAAGATGAATGTGAATATTCTTATGCAAGTAAAGGTATGAACTCTCCTTCTAAAATTGAAAATGAAATTCTATCTCTATATTGTATGAATCAACTTGTAGCTAAGAACTTTGAAGAGGAATTGTCTACACAATATGAAGATGAGGAGATCATTGGTGATTGCATCATTTAAAAGTATGAATTACCTAGTTATGTAGAAGAATACCATGAGGTCACATGTAGTTGTAATCATTAGTATGCAAGTGATTCTAAGGTTAATATATCAGCACCTATTGATAATTTAATATATGATTGGTGGTCAAGCCATTTGATTTAGTTTAAAGAAGACAATGCAAGTAATATTGATCTATATTCCACAGGCCTAATTGATGAAGTGGACATTGCATCTTCATGTAATGAGGATTCATAGTTTTCTTCCTTGCATGTTGAAAGTGTTCATGACAATGGTGTTGGAAGTGGCTCCAAGGTTTTCTCTAATTTTCTATATGATGAAGAGTTTGATGTTGATCAGCCCATCACTTGTTACAATTTTTATAAGGAAATCTTTCATGGAATTATCAACACGCTTTTTGAAGAGTGCCTAGAATTTTTAGAATTGGTTAATACTGATCTTAATGATGATACACTATCTTAGTATTGTAGGATATCATATTTTTTATCTTCTAGGTGTGGTAGTGACAATGATGGTGATGTTGCATCTTGTGAAGTTGATAATGAGGTGTTAGATGAAGCTATTGTTGAGAATCATCCTACACCTTACAATGATTTTAATGGTGAATGCTCTAATGTGATTTCTAATCCATTTTTTGATGGTGAAGAATCATCAGAGAACCCAAAATTATTTTCACATTGACATGAGTGACATTTGTGAGTATAAATCTGATTGTTCAAATGGGTTCCAATTGGTTACACATTAAGAGATACAAATTCAAGGTATGTGTGATATCCTTTACCAATTTGAATATGAAACTTTCATATTCAAGGTTGATAGCATGCATGAATCATTTAATAAAGAGATATTTTAGTTTAATTTTGATATCTTTGAGCATGTTGATCTTTATGTTTATAGTGAACATTATGTCAAAGTGGTTCCTAGTTTGTATGTCCCCTATGAACATGAAGATGTAGATTTTGTTTTGCCAAATGGGTTGATTGAGGAAGTTAGTCTGATTGGTGAAACAAATGGAAGTGATGTTTTGAGTTTTCCTCATGAAAAGGGAAATGAAAATCAGTTCTATGATAGAGGTAAGAAGATTCATTGAATTTTGGTGGCCCAAGACCATCATTTGTACAGTTTAGGAGTAGTTTCATTGCTTTCAATAAAGTTGTTCGAGAGAAGTTTTGGAGTAGTTTGCTTCTTCCAGATATCTTAATTCTTTCCATTACTACAAGGGACATGAATCCCTAGATAGAGCCACTGTTGGGACTCAAAATTGAAGCACTAATTTTGAGTACCATTATAAAAATTTAGTCAAATCAAGCCCCTATTAAAGCTTTTCATGCATATGTACCCAGTCATCATTTTGAGTCCTACGAAATGTTTCATATGTTTAAAAACTTTCATTTAGTATAAAAATGTATCCCATAATGATGAACTTCCATTCTGAGTCATTCTGTAAAGTATCATTTTGAGCATTGCTCAAATCAACATTTTTGCCTGTGTGTCAAACAACAACAATAAACCTAGTTTGCAATTGAATATCTTGCACCCAGTTAAGTTTCATGACTCACCACTTTGGGAGTTTTTAGTATGGATATTAAAGAACCTATTTTTCATATTTCATTTTTTAAAAATATTTTTTGATCAAGTTTTGAATCCCTCAAAGTTAGTGGTTTACTGTTGTCATGCTGATGCATATTGCTCAAAATTCTAGGAAGCAATGTTTGACCAGGTATAACTTTGACCCAATTAACCCTATAAAGAAATTTATTTTTGTGTTACATTCTAGGGGTCAAATACATGCTATTTTCCATATTTGATCCTATGATGAATCTATTTGAATAGTTTTCAAACATGATTCCAAATACAATTTATGAAGTTTCACATGTATATAAAAGTATAGATTAATCGATAGCCTTGTTTAGGATGTTATAACTTTGAATTTGTGATTTTTTGAGACAAATGGATTGTACCACTATTTTCTACTCTAAAAATATTTCAAGTGTGCTATTTTTGAAGTCTTGATGAATCTGTCTACACACTTTCCCAAGTCCATTGTGTTTGTGAAAACCATTATTCTGCAGTGTTCCTAGTTTTGCAATTCCAAATACCCAACTGTGAACACCCACCAAATGCGCCTAGTTATTCATCATAAGCCTAAATCATATAATTTTACCCTCCACATGATAATAAACTAGTACCCTAGATTCTATGCCCTCAAGTGTCAGTTTGACCTATTTTCAAAGCAAAAACCAAATGCACTTTTATCTTTTGAACCTAGTTGTTTGGAGGAAAGTTTGAAGTGAGAAATTTTGACGGTCAATATCTTTTGACCTATTTTTTTTCATTAGGAATAAATTTGTAGGATGATAGTGTGAATGAAAAAGAACATGAATGTAAGGTTTCAGAACCTAGTTGTTTGTTTTGGTCAAATTTTTAAGCCAATTTAGAGGCTTTCTAACATGAAAGTAGCAGGTTTATGAACAAACGGAAAATAAGTTTTAAATTTTCAAGCTATGATGGAATTTGAATCAAGTTAGTATGACAAGAAAATCAAATTGGTCTAAAGAGTTACTTTATTGAAAATGAAATATTTTTATCTAGGCCCACTTTGTGGCCCAACTGGTTCGAATTACAATGACATAATGTTTGAGATTGATATGTTGCAAGTTTTGGGTTGGAAGATTTCTTCTAAATTCATCAAAGATTTCAAAATGGTCACTTATTACAAATTAAGTAAAATATTGATATACATGAAGAAATAAGATAACTATTTTGACATTTTCCTTTAGAGAACATCTTTTAAAGAATGGCCGCTATATGACTAAGTGAAGGTGGGATTATTTTCCAACATGGTAAACCAAAATAAGAACTATTGAATCAGTGGTTGTCCCCCAAGAAAAAAAATTAAAGGATCCTCTTTTATTGAATTCTCTCATCAACTTGCCAATAGTGGCATGTTTTGATGGTTAAGTTGTTGTGTTGTTATCCTTGCCATCAAGGTTCAAATCTCATGGGGATGAGGTCCCCCGTTTTTGGCCTCACTAGTTCATAGCTCCAGGTCAAAGCGTTTACCCCTCTTTGAAAATAAATAAATTCTCTCATCAACTTGATCCTTCCTTTTTTTTATAAAAAAGTTGGAACACAACACATTTTTATAAAAGGTACCAGTTTAAAGAATCACACATCCCAATTTTTTTGAGGTACAAATTAAGGATGAAGATAGGAGGATCTAAATACAACTCTAAAATTTTCCTCATCATCTTATGTAGATGCATTAAGAGAGGAGCATTGTGGGGTATATAAAATTTGCAAGTGTGTTTTGGCATCATGGAGTGTTTGAAGGTATAGCTAAAGTGTAAATACAAGGGACACTATGGTAGGTTAGTGGTTGTGTAGGAGAGTGGGTTTTTTCTTTAAACCAAACCATGGAGCTTCTATTTTCCAACCAATAGTATATGCCCAAGTGTTGATGAATCTCAAGAGTGATTTGTTATGACCTGTAAGGCTCATCAATAAGAATGAACTAGTGATTTCCTTTCCAAGATAGAAAACTCATAGTGAATCCCCTACCCCATATTCTCTTGAAAAAAATAGAGTCTCAACAAGTATAACACATGTTGGGTATATGATGAATCATGAAAAGTCAAATCACTGTAAGGATCGATTAGGCATTTCCAATTGGGGGACATTGATTATGGTCTGAGGAATTTCACCATCTCTTTTAATGTTTTGATTACATATTTTAGAAGTGCTAAATTATCTTGAAGGAGGGTTGTTTTTACTAACTTCACAACCTTTGAAGTTTTTGATGAAAAGTGTGTGTTTGAAGCTAGTGTAGCCTATATGAAATAGGGAGGATACTTGTTAAGGGAGATTCATTGTATATGCTATTTCCTATCTTGAAAGATTATATTCTAATTGAATGGTGAAAAAGCATGATATCATAAAGACTATTCTCAAGGTAGTTGCAAATGAACATTGTCAAAGATTAAGAAAAAACTTAAAAGCCTTCTTTGTTAAACAATTCATCCTCTACACATCCATACACAGGTCTAAGATAAGAGTAAATGAGCTATTAGATCATTTTTAATTGTTCCTATAGTGTTATCCTAGCCCAATATGTCTTTCATCCACACAAAGAGGAGGTTATTGGATTATTAATCTAGTCTGAATCAATATGAAGTGCTTTGAAATGTTAATATGAAAGTTGTATGAGGTTGTTCCAGTGATTGAATAACTTGACTAGTTAGTAAGCACATGAGGAAGTAGATTTATTTGTCTTGTGGAGATGATAATTAAAAAGGGAAAATTATGGCCACAAGAGGTGGAAAGTGTATATTCCAATTATAAAGAGGTAGCATTATTCAATTTACCTACTAGCATCTTCTGGAATGTGTAAAGGTTAGTGTTGGTAGAGGCACTTTTTTTGAGCAGTTTGTATCTAAATTGTAGTGAGAAACTTCAAAAAGTGTTGATTATCTAGACCTCTACAGTGAATAGGATAGACAAGAGGGAGATCATGTTTACAATTGCAAGCATGCAGTAAATAATTTGCAGTGAATAATTTGATTTTAGTGTTCAATTTCTTTTTTTCTTAGGTGTGATGTGTGGTGAGGCCATCTTGGAGAATTATCCCACATTGATGGGTTGAAGAAATGTTTTGTTCTTTATATGAGCCAACACTATGAGTAAAGTTGTCTTAAGTTATTTACTTAAAGACATAGGCTTAATCATTGCATGTGGGCTCCAAAAATTTTGACTGAACATCGATGACATAGATGGATGAGTTGGTAGCCAAATGAATGAATAATCTAGTGATATATGGCACACATAATTGAGGACCAATGAACCCATTAGTGACCAGATGGACCAACCATAAAATGACACTTGGAATAGATTTTAAGGAAGCTTACTTGGCATGGAACTTGAGGCATGCTTACTAGGAAAAATGGACACTTGGCACAATGTCACATTCTCACAAAATATGTGATAGTTGGTGAGTCAGCATGCAAGAATGTGATAGGTTGCTATGTGGCAGTGGCACTGAGGTGGAAATGATGGCATGGCATGCACTTTGAGATGGGTGACATGGTTGAAGTGGGTACGTGTCAAATTGTATCATTCTCACAATTACGTGATATAAAGCTAAGTGTGTATGCAACAAAGTGAGAGATCAACACATGGTGGCAAATGCTAATGTAGCAAGTTTTTAGATGGATGCACCAGATTGTGCCACATGGTAGAAATCAATAGTTATTGTAACATCACTATGGAAAGTTGCTTGGAGGTTAGCTATTGCAACAATGTGAGGATTGATTAGATGGTGACATGTAGCATCATATCAGAGGTAGGAAAGTAGTATGTGGGCCATTCTAGTCACACCACATGGCACCTAGGTGGTGTGGGTGTCTAGAATGTTCTCACATAGTAGGATGATAGGACAGTGTCCACCAATGAGAAGGTGATACATGATGATGACATGGAGAAGTGCTCTAAGGTATGCTAATCTATTAGGATGATAGTGCAAAAATAGACCAATCAGCAACTATCACATGTCAGGCCTGGTCAACTAGGTTTGACCTAAATTCAAAATGAGAGGGAAATTTGGAAAGTTCAAAAGAAGGAAAAAAAATTCATTTTCAAGTTTGAACATACAGAGTTGATTTAAATAAAAGTGGTTTATATTATAAAGTTTCAACCTTGGATAAAAGATAAATATTTGTAAAATTAAATGGAAGATGAATTAGTTTTGAACCTAGTTTTCAAATGGCCGCCTTGGGTATTTTTCTTAAGAAAGTATAGGCTTATCATATATTGACAGAAAGCTCTTGAAGTCTACTTTCTAGTTTTTCTATTAATTTCTATATAGGTGTTAGTGGGTAAAAATTATATTGGGTTTCATCTGAGTTTCTTCTTATGAAACTACATTTTGGTATGGGTAGTTCAAAATTAGTTTTTGGCCAAATGGTGAAATAGGTAGACACCAAATTTGGAGAGGGTCTTAGTAGGTATATTATTTTTCCTCCAAAGTATTTCAATGTGGATCTCAAAAAATTTTGACATCAAATCTAATATTTTATTATTAAGGCACTTTTCTCATCATTCTTGGAGATATTTTTAGACTTTGTTGGGCACAATGATGGGATTTGATCTAATTTTTAGTTCTAGAGAGAAGAGAGAGAGGCTTTGTAATAGCATTAGAGGTGTTGGATACAATCATTTAATTGTATGTTTTCTTTGATGTCACACAAATTTCAAGCCTTTGTTGAGTAATTAGTGTCAGCCAAGCTCACTCAGGCATTGAAGGATGTTTCATATGTATGTCGAGCATTCCAAGAAAGATAGCACAAAACTAGTGTTAACTGAGTTCACTCGATTACCAAAGAAAGTTGGCATGTAACTAGTGTCAACCAAGCTCAATCAGTTACCAAAGGAAGTTGGCATGTAACCAATGTTAACCAAGCTCAATTAGTTACCAAAGAAATTCTAAAGGAAAGTATTTTCTAAGTTAGTGTTGACTGAGTTGAGTCGGCTAACAGAGGATTTTCCTATATCAGTATATTTGATTTGATAGTTTTGTTGGTTAGTTATAGCCAACTCATGGGATGAATTATAGTTGTTTGAATGTGTATTCAAGCTGACTTGACAAGGTAAATCATATAATTATAAGGTCAAGTTGAGGATTTAATTGAAGAAGCATGAGATTGAAAAGATAAATCAAGGAAGAGAATTGGAAGGATATCAAAGTATCTGAGTTGACCAAGCTATAAAGAACATACTGATCAAGGAGGGTCAAGTATTCAAGCCAGAATAGAGATCTAAAATCTTCAAAGATAATTGAATTAGCAATTAGGTCAAGTCATTGTTACTCTCTAATAATTGTATTAGTGAACCAAATATCCTAACAGAGTTAACCTAATAGCTATTTGCCAAATCCTCTAACAAGGTGGAATTTCTAGATTGAAGTGCCTAAAGACCTCTAACAAGGGCACTCCTAATAGAGTGAACTAAATCCCTTAATAGGGTCACACATAATAGTGTTTTTTGTAACCTTTAATAGAATTAGATCCTAATAGAGCTCACTTTAGAAGAGTGAAAAATAGTAACTAGTTGCAATTGGTGGTTTTTCCAAATTGGGTTTCCTCATTAAATCTTGGTGTCTCTTGTGTTCATGTTATTTTATTTATAATTCTACAACTAAGTTAATTAAGGTTAAACACACTAACCATCTTAATAAGTGATTATTTAGTGTTTACCAAGTGACAGTAATTCTTAGTGTAAACCAAATGTTCCTATGTTAACCAAGTTACAGTAATATTTTAGTTTTAATAGAGTTTGAATTTTGTATTGTACTAACATCTTAAGAGATCTTGGATTTTTTTTATGGTAATTGATTCACCCATCCCCTCTTAGTTACTCCTCTTATATTTCCAACAATTGGTATCAGATATTTTGATGTTTGTAGAGAAGTTTTCAAGAACCTAAGCTAAAGATCAAGATGTCTTATAGAAGGGAGATTCCTAAGTTGAATAGAGATAACTTCCAAGAATGGAAGGAACTCATGATGCTCCATTTGGAAACCATTGGTAACATGAGTCTAAAATATTTGGAGAAAAAATATGTGGCACCTACTGGAACTTTGACTGTGGATTAGATTATGGAAAAGAAGAATAATAACATAATGATGATTGACATTACTCCCACTCTCAATTATGCTAAATTTGATGAAGTCAAAGACTGTGGTACTACTCATGGAATGTGGAACAAGCCAAAGGATATATATGGAAGTGATGATAATGTGAGGAGAGATAAGGAATAAAATCTTAGAGGATAGTTTGATCAAATGAAGATGAAAGAAGATGAGAATATTGCACAGTAAAATGAAAGAATCAAAGCTAGTGTGGGTGTAATCAGAGCCTTAGGTGGGAAAATTGATGATATAAAAGTGGTCAACAAGGTACTCAAAAAAATTCTTCCTATTTATACAATTAGTGTGTCATCTATTCAAGAAATGAGATGTGATCCTAATAATGATATAACTTTAGATACACTAGTGGGAAGGTTGACAGCCTTTGAGTTAGATAATTTTGATAATTATGTTCCTAACTCTAGCAACCTTGAGTCTGCATTTTGAGCCAAGCAATCACTCAAGAAGAAAGTTACATAATCTAAAAGTAAGAAGTTTGATAGTGAAGATGAAGATGCTTCTAATGATGATCTTCAAGTCATTTAAGTATTGCTTGCAAGAAGATTTTCCAAAGGAAAAGCACAGTACGGGGGAAAATTCCTTTGATCTACTTTCATTGTGAAGAAGTTGGTCACGTTGCTACAAGGTGTCGAAACAAAGAAGGCAAAGAAGAAAATAAGTATGACAAGTAAAAAGGAAAGAAGGATTTAAAAAGCTACAAAGACTACAAGGATAAAGGTAAGAAATCTTGTTACAAGGCTAAAGATTCTGGTAGTAGCAAAGAAGATGAAATGGTTTACATTGTTGTTAAGGATGAATTAGATGATGAGAGTGATAAGATGGCCCTCATTTCTCATGTTAGTAAGAATGATACATGGATTATTGATAGTGGTTATTCTCACCATATTATTAGTGATAAATCTAAATTTGAGCACTTGGAACACTATGATGTTGGGAGTGTCATATTTGGAAATGATGAACCTTGTATGTGAAGGGAAAAGGTTGTATTACACTAACTAATGATCTCAGATGTGATAATGCTTATCAGGTTGGAGGAATAAAACATAATCTTCTTAGTGTGGCTCAATTGAATAACATTGGATTCAAGGTACAATTCATGAATAGGAAAGCCAAGCTTTTAGATGGAAATGGAAATCTAGTTGGGACTAGAAATCAAACAAGAGTTAATCTATTCTACCTAGATCTAAATAGAAATTCATGTTTCATAGATCAAGTAGAAGAAAGTTGGTTATGGCATAAAAGGTTGTGTCATGTGAATTTTGATAACCTAGTCAATATAAGAAAAAATAAAAGGGTTAGAGGCATTCCAAGCCTAAAGAAACCTAATATGGGCATGCGCAAATTTTTTCAAATTGGATAGATTGGAAAGACAAGTTTCAAAAACAAGAATTATCATTCTAAAGAACTCTTCGAGCTAGTTCATGCAGACCTTTGTGGACCTATTGGCATACAAAGATACTCTGGAGATAACTACTTTATTTTTTTGTTGATGATTATTCCAGGATGGTGAAAGTTATGTATTTAAAGGATAAATCAAAAGCTTTATAAAATTTCAAATGGTATCTATCAAGAGTTGAGAAAGAAACATGACAGAAACTAAAGTGTCAGATAGAGGAGGTGAATTCATCTCAAATGAATTCAATGAATTATGTAATGAAAGAGGAATAAAAAGATAGGTATATACACCCAGTGCACCTCAATAGAATGGCATAGCAGAGAAAAGAAATGGATAAATCATGGATTGTGCAAGGACACTGATGACAGAGAAGAATGTTGCTATCAAATACTGGAAAGAAGCCATCAGCATAGTAGTTCATATCTTGAACCAAGTTCAACTAAGGAAGGAATCGTATAAAACTCCTTTTCAATTATGGTATGGCTATAAACTTATGGTTTTTATTTCAAAGTATTTGGAAGAAATTGTTATATCTTGAAGGAGTCAAGAAAAGGAAAATTTGATGTGAAAAGTGATGAAGGAATATTCTTGGGATACTCCAATAAGAGAAAAGCCTACAAATGTTTGAATCTATCTACTCACAAAGTTATAGAAAGTGCACATGTAAAGCTTGATGAATTTACAGAAGAGTGTGAAGAAAAAAGTAGAAAAGAACCTAAAAACTAAAAAAACTTTGTTTATTATGAACCTAATACTTTACTTGAAGTTTAAGAAAATGGAAATCAATAGTCTTCACCACCCACGTCCCTAAAATCCCCAATTCCATCCGAGTTGCAGCCAATCCAACCTAAGTAACAATTTGAAGGACCTGAGTCATAGTCAGAAGGACCCAAGTTTTAGCCAATGCAAACTGAGTCATTTGATGGAACCAATGTTGAAAAGATATTGTTTAAAGTGTAGAACTTATCATGTAACAATCATTATTTTGTCAATGATTTCAAACCTACTACTCGTTGGTAAGAAAATTACTTTTTGGTCTAAATTCTATCATTGGTTGATTGATGAAGAGGATTTGAAAAGAGAAGATAACAAAAGAACCTAGAGAAAGGTTGATTTATTTGGTTTTAAAAAGGAGCACTAAGACCAAGTAAGACATTGATATTATAGTGTATTTTTTATCTACTTAAAGTATGCAATGAAAAATTACTCAAGAAAAGACTAAAAGAAGATCATGTAAAGAAAAGTGTCTTCCAAGCCTTACTAAGAAAACAATGTAAGCCAAGAAGAAAATAGTAGAAGCTGAGTGAAAATCAATAGGTGACAAGCAAAGAAGAAAAATAATGGAAGTTGAGTGAAAGTTAGTATATGCTAAGTAAATTTGAATTGATATCAAGAATTAGTAAACTTTAGTGTCTACTAAGTCAACTAGTGTTGGCTAAGTGACAAAATATTGTAAGTGTTGAGTGATAGAAAAAAATGTTAAATCGAAGATTTGACAAATCTAAGCTAACTAATTTGATTTCTTGAATTATGTAAAGAATTTGGAAGATAACTATGATGAGTTGGTGGCACAAAATTCAAGATAAAATTTTTTGAGGTGAATTCAAGGAAGATTGTGAAGAATTTTCTATAGGGACTAAAATGGAAAAGTGGGTAGATTCATTGAATCTTACCTAACCCTAGAATAGATGATTGCAGTTAAGTGGAAAAAGATCTAAATTATCTATTTCTAGATATAATAGGCTAGAAGAAATTTTGTCATGTGTGAGAATCTAAGGAAGGAAAGAAGCCTAGGCTATTATTTTTTCTAGTGGTCAAACAGAAGAGACTGCAGTTGGCATACAAAGCAAGAAGGCTTAAGAGGATGAATGCTTGAAGGGTGACAAAGTTGTCAAAGCTAAAGAGTATGAATTGCAAGGAGAATGGAGGACTAAACCAAAGATCTATAATCTATAAGTGAGTTGTAAGTTTTTATTAGATGAAGTCCTACTATTACTTTCTAACAATTGTATCGGTATGGATAAATCCTTTGAATTAAGGTTGACCTAATAGTTATTTGTAAAACCTTTAATCGAGTGACATTCTAATGGACCATTCTAAATTCCTCTAACAAGACTCACTCCTAATAGGGTGATTTAAATCCTCTAACTAGGTCACATTTAACAGTGTGTATTGTAACCTTTAATAGGGTTGGCCTTTCACAGGGCATCACATCAGAAGAGTGAAATTTGGTAGCATGTTACTGGTGGTTTTTTCCAAATTGGGTTTCCACACAAAATCATTGTGTCAAATTGTGTGAATGTGTTTTTGCTATTTCATGTTTACATTTTTGCAAATTTATTTTAACCTAGGATAGTGGCATACTAAGGTATTTTATGGTGTAATGGATGCCAACATATTATGGTTTTATGGATATGAATCTGTTAAGCACTAAAAAGTTTTATTTGCACATTTGGATCTTGGATAACTGATTCACTCCCATCTTAGTTATTCTAAAGAATTTCAAAATTTGGTATCAAAGCATTAATTCTTGTGAAGAATAGTTTGAAGGTACTAAAAGCTAAAGATCAAGATGTACAAAAAGGAGGTGCCCAAACTGAACAAGGAAAACTTTCCTGCATAGAAAAGTTTGATGAAGCTATATCTAGGAGGTTTGGGAGACTATGCACAATCTAGCATCATCACTGAGCATGTTGATCCCACTAGAGCACTTACTACTAATGACCTAAAAAAGAAGAAAGAACACAATCAAGCAATGTTAGAGCTTGCATATGCTTTAAGCTACTCAAAGTTTGATGACATCAAATGATGTGATACTACAAAGAAGATGTTTGATGTTATATAAACAATTTATGGAGGAGATAAAAAAAATTGAGAGCCAAAGCTGAATTTCTAAGAGGAAATATTGATGACATAAGAATGCAAGAAGGTGAGACCATTGTCCAGTATTGCACAAGAATCAAAGATGTTGTGAATGCTACCAAAGGAGATAATGATGTTATTGAAGATGAGACTATAATCAAAAAATTATTTGGAACATTGATGCCTATCTATGCTATTAGAATCTCTTCCATATAAGAACTAAGGTGTGTTCCTAATAGTAATCTGACTCTTGAAGGGTTGATGGGTAGAATCATTGCCTTTGAACTCTCCAATTTTGATAATTTGAAAACTGAAAAATGTTGAATCTGCTTTCAACTAAAAGAACCTAAAGAGAAAAAGAAAAATGTCAAGAATGTTTCTAGTGATAGTGATACAAACGAAGATGATGTAGAAGAACTTGAAGCATTTTTTGTGAGGAGATTTCACAAAGGAAAAGGGAAATAAAAAGGTAAGCTACCTATCATGTGCTATAAATACAATGAGGTTGGTCATATTGTTGCTAGATGTCTAGAGAAGAAGAACAATAGAAATGGAGACAAATACATAGATAAAAGAGATGAGAACAAAAAATATTATAAAGAAAAAGAAAATAAGTCTTGCTACATTGTTGAAGAGGAAATAAAAGATGAATCTGATGACCATGATGGTGAAGTTGCGTATGTTGCTATGAAGGATGATTCTGATGAGGATAAGGCAACTACATTATTGTCTTATGTGAACAAAAGTAATAGATGGATCATTGATAGTGGATGTTCACATCACATGAATAGAGATAAAAGTGAGTTCATGTTGAGCTGTAATTTTGCATGATGCTTAATTATAGGAATCATTTCAAACTCCACTCTTGAAAAGCTGATATGGGATCAACTCCAAAGTTTTGGGTGATCTTGCAATCTACTGAATTCACTCAATTTAAGATAAATGTGCTCGTTCACAAAGACATCTTTGTTGGTTCAAGCCAATTTCAAATAAGATGATAAATCTACTTTTTGTTTCAAAATAACCACAAAAGAGATATGTTTTTGGTATTTTCTATTTTTTAAATGAATGCATTTTCTATTTTTTAAATGAATGCAATCTAACAATGCAACTATATTAATTCCTAATTTAACCAAGGGTTAGAAAAGAAAATAATGAAGATAAGGTAACGAGAGATGAAATCAAATAACATGAAAGAGAAATTCCTAATAGACATAAACCATAATAACAACATGTCTACAAGTTAAATCATCAAAAAGATTGGGTAGGAAACCAATGGAAATAGGAGTAGCACTTCCTCATATCCACTGATGCAATCGTCGATGGAAACTTAGTAAAAATTGAAAGATGTTTCACTTCTCATCAAATTGCAAGGCCACAGAAATTACACTCATGCACGAAAGGAAGCTATGTAGGAAAAATAGGGCTATCTCTTCTCCAACTTGGTACATCAGCAAATTTTATCAACATGTGGCAAACACTAGAACTAAAAGATTGCACAATAAAATCAACACAATAAAACCATTGTCTCCATTATTATCATGAATAAGAATCCACAAAAAATAACACACTCTGACAAGAATAACTACACTCAGAATGAGAGCACCAATAGCATATATTATTTCATCAAAATAATGGCCTAGCATACATATTACATTCCTGAATTTATTAGAAATTGTTTACTCAATTTGTGTTGAGAGTGAGAGATCTTTTCATGCAAATATATGCTTAACTAATTAAAAAATTCAATTATATACAAACTGACTCTCTAAAAGGTGCTAAGTAGGTCTCCACCCTTGTTTATATCAATTAATGGGTGCATGAGCCTTTACATGACTTAAGATAAAGAAAGAAGAAATAGACAAGAAGAAAAAAATTGCAAGAGGATCTGAGAGTCACTGGAAGCTCTAAAAATAGAAGCCTAACCTTTTCTAGGAATTCTTAGGAGTTGAATTATCATCAAAATGTGTTTTTGGTACATGGAAAGCTTTAAATTAGGAACTGGAAGTTAACGATCGATGCACCTTTGGAGTAGTACACCTGGCACACCTGTGCACCTCAATGAAATTTGTGCAAGGTGCTCAATTCACCAAAAAATCAAAGTTCTTAGTTTTGAAAACAGTTTCTAGGTTTTTCTTAAATGAGATATGGGAGCACTCTTATGTACTTATTTTTCCCTTTTTGATTATTTATACCCTCTTTATTGCCCAACATTTTCATAGACTTGAACTCATTTTGCTACTTCTATCTGAAATCTCAAAGCACCTATGTTGAATTTTGTCATTAATAGTTGCATAAGATGAGGAACCTATTCTGGTTCATGTGTCCAACCTCTGTATCTTTGATCTTCAGTGTAAATTTCTTGATTTTCTCTTCTCTCTATCTACCTGATCCTTCTTGCTTAGAGACCAAGTGATCCAAATTATCCAATGCGATCAAAAGTTTAAAACATTTTCATATCTTTTTTAATAATCTTTTCTAGGCATTTTTAATTGGCCTTTTCAGAGGTCTTTTGCTCAAAATTTCAAGTTGAAACTTTTGTTAGTCCAGAAAACTAGGCAACCAAAGCCTTGCTATTTTAGGGATTAAAATTAGAGTGTTAGTTCTTCTTTCCAATGGTGTAAACAATTTTGAATTCCAAGCTCTAGGTCAAAAGTTATGACCCCGACAAGTAAAGGATGTCTTTTTTATCTACACAAAGAAGAAAACATTAATTATCTTGTGTTGAAAAACCCAAAAGAGGACTCCCTAGGACTTAGACTAACAAAATTGGGTCAACATTAGTCAAAACATTTTATTTTCCCCCAAAAAAGCTATTTTTTTTGCAGTAGCACACCTAGTGCACCTTGGAAGGTGCGTTAGTGCACTAATTTGCCTTGGAAAACTAGCAAAAAGTGTAATTGTGCACAACTATGCACATACACATCTATCTATTATGCAAGTGAGAGAGGGGGACACGAGGTCTTAAGTGCACACCTATGAGGGTGCACACATGAACATGTGTGCATCCTTTGGAGGTGCACACCTATGTATGTGTGCAAGTGCACATCTCTAAAGGGAGATAAGTGCACACTTGTGTATTTAGCACACCTACACACCCTAGAAGGGTGCACATGTGTGTTAGGTGTGCAAGTGTGCCCTTTAGCACTAAAAACCCTTAATTTTAACCAAAATTTCCTAGTTTTGGCATCTAGGTTTTTTCAGTTAGAGGACTAGGGCTTGACCCAGACTCTAGGTGGAGTTCCAAAAAAGACCCAGGCCCTAGACTAGGGATATGGGAAACAAAAAATTTACTAGGTGGTCCCCCTTTCTAGGAGAAATGGGGCATGTGTAGTGAAACAACAATAGTTCATTACCCTTGATTACTACAATGGAAATACTGTTAGATTTGGTAATGATGCACCCTATCTAATAAAAGGTAAAAGATCAATAAAACCAACAAAAAAGATCATGTGTGATAATGCTTACTATGTAGAAGGACTTAATTATAACTTGTTGACTGTGTCACAACTAAATAGTTCAACTTGCAAAGTTGAATTTGAGAACAAGAAAGTAAAGATCTATGACACTGATGGAAAATTTAGAAATGGAAATCATACTAGAGGTAATCTATTTTATCTTGACATGAATGATGCTACTTGTCATGTTGTAGAATTTGATGATGTGTGGTTATGATATAAGAGGTTATGCCATTTTAACTTTGATAACTTAGTATCAGTAACATAAAAAGAGTCAAAGGTTTTCCAAAACTAAAGAAACCGAGTAATGTGATTCAAAAAAAATGCCAATTAGGCAAGATGACAAAATATATTTTTAAAAGTAAGACTCACTCCTCTAAAGAAATTTTGGAACTAGTTCATACTAATTTGTGTGGACTAAATGATGTAAAAATCTACAAAGGTGACAAGTAAATTATCCTATTTTTTTTATGATTAATCTAGGATGATGACCCTTATGTTTTTGAAATAAAAATCTGATACTTTTCAAATGTTTAAGTGGTACTTGGAAAGAGTTGAAAAGGGGACTAGAAAAAGCTTGAAATGTCTAAGATCTAACGGAGGTGAAAAATTTATGTTAAATTAAATGAGTTCAAGATATTTTGTATGATAGAGGAACCTAAAGACAATTTTACACCTAGGACCCCTCCACAAAATGGGATTGTTGAGAGGAGGAACTAATCTATAATGGACTATGCTAGAAAATTAATGATGGAGAAGAATGTTTCTTTGAATAACTAGAGAGAAGCTATAAGTACAACTGTCTATACCTAAAACTAAGTACAAGTCAAGAAAGGTACACATTCAACACCTTTTTAACTATGGTATGGATACTCACCCAATGTAAAATATTTTAAGGTATTTGGAAGCAAGTGTTACATTCTTAGGAATTTCAAGAATGTTAAATTTGATGCTAAAAGTGAAGAAGGTATATTCCTAGGCTATTCCACAAGAAGTAAAGCTTATAAGTGTTTAAATACTAACACTAACAAAGTTGTGGAAAGTGCAAATATGAAGTTTGATGAATATACAGAGGTACATGAAGTTGAACCTATGAAGGAACCTAAAGAGTACAAATCTTTTGTATACTTTTTATGAAGATATGTTTACTGATGAAGGTGTTATGAACCAAGTTTTAAATCAACAGCAATAAGTATCAGTGACTATCGAGTCACATACAATGGATGTTGAGTTGCATTCAAGAATTGAGTTACATCCAAGAACCAAGTTGCATTCATGAGCCAAGTTGCAGATAGAAGTAGAGGTACATTTTGATTCTAAGATTAGTTATATAAAAGGAATTTCAATTTACCTAATAAATATGTATAGAGTGATTATAAAGTTGACAGACCCATTGAAGAAAGAAGAGAAGAACCAAGATTGGCAAAGTATGTCAAAAGACACCTCCTTCCTGAAAAAATTATTGCAGATAAAGAAGGTAGACCAATGATAAGGACTAGGTTGAGAAGTGCTACATTTATTTTTAGCATGCATGAGCCTAAGTTAGTGAAAGATGAAGATTGGAGTAAAGCCATGAAAGAGGATATTGATCATATTGAAAAGAACAAAACATGGACTCTAGTACCCAGAACAAAGAATGAGAATGTGATTGGAACCAAGTGAGTGTACATAAACAAGTTAGATGAGAATGGTGAAGTCACAAGGAATAAGGAAAGAATAGTTTTCAAGGGGTATGTAAAATTGACTATAGAGAGACATTTTCCCTAGTTGCAAGAGTGAAAGAAGTAAGAACTTTTCTTGATTACTCTACATACAAAGGCTTCAAAGTTTATCAAATGGATGTGAAGTTAGAATTTCTAAATGGTATACTAGAAGAGGGGGTTTACATTAAACAACCAAAAGGATCTGTTGATCCAAACAACAAGAACATGGTATGTAGACTACACAAAGCTTTATATGGTTTAAAGCAAGCCCCAAGAGCAGTGTATGAAGGGCTTCACAATCATCTTTTTGAAGATTGGTTTTGAGAAGATTGATGACAACATAAATCTATACTTGAAGACAGAAGGAGGTAAAGGTATTCAATTAGCTGAAATTTTTGTTGATGATATCATATTTAGAGGTCAAAATGCATTTTGTAAGACATTTGAAAATGAAATGAAAAAATAATTTGAGATGTGTATATTTGGAGAGATAAAGTTATTTATTGGTTTGCAAGTATATTAGATGAAATATGGTATTTACATCACTCAGTTTAAGTATGTAAAGGAAATATTAAAAAATTTTAGTATGGAGGATTCAAAACTAGTTAGCACTCATATGGTCATAGGTCATTAAATTTTAAAAACTGATGATTCTACTAAAGTGAATCAAAAATTGTATAGGTCTATGATTGGTAAGCTGCAATATGTAGTATATAGCAGACCTAACATTGCAAATTGTTGTGATTGTTGCAAGGTTTTCTGTAAATCCTAAGGAGAATCATTTGATGGTTGTTAAGAGAATTATGAGATATTTAAAATTAATAGAAGATTATGGTCTATACTACAAGAAAAATGATAAGTTTGAATTAAGAGCCTATACAGATGTTGATTGGGCTAGGAGCATTGATGACAGAAAGAGTAGAAGTGGTGGAGCATTTTTCTTAGGAAAGAGATTGGTCACCTAGACTAGTAAGAAACAAAATTGTATATCTCAATCTATTATTGAAGTTGAATATGTGGCTGATGTAGTGAATTGTACCAATGTGGTATAGATCAAATAGTTACTCAAAGGAATGAAGGAAGAAATTATCAAATTTTTGGTACTTTATTGTGATAATACAAGTGTTATAAGCATATCAAAGAACATTGTGATGCACACAAAGACAAAGCACATTTCAATCAAGTATCATTACTTGAGAGAGTTGGTTCAAGAAAAAGAAATGAGAATGGAATATGTGAATACAAAAGAATAGATAGTTGATATAGCTTTACTAAAGATGCACATGAATATCTTAGAAGTAAACTAGGGGTTATACCCTTATCCAAAGCTACTTAAGAAGCATGAGTAGTACCCTACATGAATGTTGTATCTTATAACTTTATGCAGTGGATCTTATGTTAAGCTTCCTAAAGTAATAAAGGAGATGAATCCAAAGATTTACAATCACATGCAAGGTGATAGAAGTAGAACCTAAATTGATTAAATTTCTATGAAGATACAACTATTATTTGGCATTGTTATCAAAGAGGGAGATATGAAAAAGAATGAGGGAGACATAGGAAGAGAGATACAAGAAAGAGGGAGAAATTCCTAAGAAAGAGATGATATAAGTTAGAGGGAGAAGATACAATGAAGGAGATTGACAAAGCTTACATTACCCTATATAAAGGAAGGACATATACTGATAGAAAGAGAGATTTCAAAGATATTAATTTTCTTTTTCATATGGTTGATGGTATTTGTTTGCCATCAATTCCAAAGAGGGAGATTATTGAAAAGAGATTGTTTGAAGTGTACAACTTATCATGGAATAATCATTATTTTGTTAATGATGTCAAACCTTCTACTTGTTGGTGAGACAACTACTTTTTGGTTTGAATGCTATCATTTGGTTGATTGATGAAGAGGATTTGAAAAGAGATGATAACAAAAGAACCTAGAGAAAGCTTGAGTTATTTGGTGCATAAAAGGAGCATTAAGACCAAGTAAGAGATTGATACTATGGTGTATCAATCTGGAAGAAGATCAAGTAGAGAAAAGTGTCAACCAAGCCTTGGCAAGCAGAAAATGGTAGAAGCCAAGTGAAAATAAATAGGTTTCAAGAAAAGAAGAAAAATGGTGAAATTTGAGTGAAAGTTAGTATATATCGAGTAAAGTTTAATTGATTTCAAGCATCGGTAAACTTTAGTGTTTGCCAAGTGAACTAGTGTTAGCTGAGTGATAGAATATTATAAGTGTCGAGTGATAGCAAAAAGTGTTAAATTAAATATTTGATGAATCTAAACTGACTAATTTCATTTCTTTAATTAGTGTGGAAGATAACTATGATGACTTGGTGGCATAGAATTCAAGATAAACCATTTTGAGGTAAATTTAAGGAAGATTGTAGAAGAAGTTTCTAGAGGGACTAAAATGGAAAAGTGGGTAGATTTATTAAATCTTACCTAACCCTAGAATGGATGATTGTAGTTAAGTGAAAAAAGATCTAAATTCTCTATTTATAGAGATAATAAGCTAGAAGCAAAGGTTTTCATGTGCAAGAATCTAGGGAAGAAAAGAAGTCTAGGGTGTTGCTTCATCTAGTGGTCAAATAGAAGAGACTATAGTTGGCATACAAAGTAAGAAGGCTTAAGAGGATGAATTCTTGAAGGGTGAACAAACTATCAGAGTTGAAGAGTGTGGATGCCAAGAAGAATGGAGGACTAAACCAGAGATTTTTAATCTACAAGTGACTTGTATGTTTTTTAATCAAATTAATTATTGTTGTTACTTTCTAACAACTATACTAATATGGATAGATCCTTTGGATTAAGGTTGACCTAACACTCATTTGTAAATCCTTTAACTAGTTAAAATTCTAATGGAATGTTCTAAAGTCCTCTAACAAGGCTCACTCCTAACAGGGTGATTGAAATCCTCTAACCAAGTCACATTTAATAGTGTGTATTATAACCTTTAATAGGGTTGGTCTTTCATAGGGCATCACTTCAGAAGAGTGAAATTTGGTAGCATGTTTCTAGTGGTTTTTCCTAGATTAGGTTCCCATATAAAATCATTGTGTCAAATTGTGTGAATGTGTTTATGGTATTTCATATTTACATTTCTAGAAAGTTATTTTGACCTAGGACAGTGACATATTGAGTTAAGTTATTGTATGATCTAATCGATGCATGCATGTTATGGTTTTATGGATATGAATATAATAAGCACTGAAAAATTTTATTTGAACATTTGGACCTTGGATA
The DNA here is from genome assembly GCA_028749045.1 of Cupressus sempervirens. Classification (NCBI taxonomy): domain Eukaryota; kingdom Viridiplantae; phylum Streptophyta; class Pinopsida; order Cupressales; family Cupressaceae; genus Cupressus; species Cupressus sempervirens. Next base: position 342,659,845 of record CM053784.1, read on the forward strand.
ACTAATTCACCCCCCTCTTAGTTATACTAAATAATTCCAACACCCAAGTCATAGATACTAGAATCCAAGCATGATTCAAAAGATCATGGTGAACCTAGTGAATTCAGAAAGAAGGAGCCTGAACTTGCTGGATATGATCAAAGGCATCATGCATCCAAGAAAATCATTGGAGATCAGTCAAAAATCACAATAAAAAGGAAAAAATTAAAAGGTACATGTTTTCTTATTGAATTTGAACCTAGAAATATTAAAGATGCATTAGAAAATGAAAGTTGGATTGAGGCAATGAATGAAGAGATTGATCAAATTGAAAAGAACAAAACTTGGACTCTTGTTCCTACACCCAAGGACAAGAATGTAATTGGCACAAAATGGGTATTTAGAAATAAGTTGAAAGAGAATGGAAAAGTTTCAAGAAACAAGGCAAGGTTAGTATGCAATGGTTATGCTCAAGAAGGAATTGATTATGGAGAGACTTTTTCTCCTATTGCTAGACTAGAAAATGTTAGAACACTACTTGCATATGCAGCACACAAAGGATTCAAAGTATATCAAATGGATGTGAAATCAACATTCTTGAATGTAATCTTAGAAGAGGAAGCCTACATTGAGCAACTAGAATGTTTTATTGATTCTCACAAAAGGGACATGGTTTGCAGATTACACAAAGCCTTGTATGGTCTCAAACAAGCCCCCAAATCTTGGTATGAAAGATTACATAATTATCTCATAAAGTTTGGTTTTCAAAAAATTAATGATAATAGCAACGTATACATCAAAGAATGACCAAATAAGAAGTTTGTGTTGAAAAAAATCTTTGTGGATGATGCATTATTTACTAGAAATGATGACATGTGCAAATATTTTTCTATGGAGATGAGTAAATAATTTGAAATTTCAATGTTTGGAGAGATTAAATTCTTTGTTGGCTTGCAAATTCAATAGATGAAGGATGGTATCTACATTACTCAATTAAAATACATCAAGGAGATATTGAAAAAATTTGGAATAGAGGATTCTGAACCAATTGGAACACCTATGTCTATTGGACGTAAGCTTTCCAAAAAAATTGATTCCAAGGAGGTAGATCAGAGTACATAGAGATCAATGATTGGAAAAATTTAGTATGCAGTGCACACAAGAACTAATATTGCATTAGCAAATGGTATGGTGGATAGATTCTCTACTAATCCTAGAGAAAATCATATGATGGAAATTTAAAAAAATCATGAGATATCTAAAAGGTTTTGAAGATTATGGTTTGTGGTATAAGAAAGGAAGCAACTTTGAATTGAAAGCATTCACTGATGTTGATTGGGTAGGAAGTGTTCATGATAGGAAGAGCACTAGTTATAGAGCACTCTTTCTTGGAAAGAGGCTAGTATCTTGGACAAGCCAAAAGCTGAATTGTATCTCTTAGTCTATAGGAGAAGTAGAATATTTTGTAGCAATAGTTAATTGTTCCAACATTGTGTGGTTCAAACAACTATTGTTGGGTATGAAGGAGGAGATCAAGGACCTAGTTGTTATCTTCTATGATAACACTAACACAATAAACATATCCAAGAATCTAGTGATGCATACCAAGACCAAGTGCATTGCAATAAAATATAATTTCTTGAGAGAATTGGTGTAAGACAAAGAGGTGAGATTAGAAGATGTGAATACAAAAGAATATATTGCAGATATATTCACCAATCAATTGCCTAAGGATGCATTTTTGTATCTAAGAAGTAAGCTAGGGGTCATTCCCCTATCTAAAGTTCACTAGTTAGATTTTAGTGATGCATCAACCATGCACTTTGAAGATCAAACAAGTTGATGTAGTATTGATAGAGAAGATTGCATATGAATCAATACATAAGGTACATGAAAACTACATTGATTATTTTCTTAGGCATGAGATGTCAAAGAGGGATTTTTTCATATAAGATAAATTTTTGTATCAATAGAGAGGAAGAGTTTTCATATCAAAACTCAAAAAAATTGAGTTAGATGTCAAAGAGGAGAGTTTTCTGTCAGAGGGAGAAATTGTAGTTAGAGAAATTAGAGAAATCAGAGAGATTGATGTCAGAGGGGGGTCACACTAATAGAGGGAATTCTCATGGATGAGAATCGGAATGAAACTAAGGATATTATGCTTTCTATTTTTCTCTAAGAAAATCTTTGTATCATGACATTTTATGTTGCCATCAATGCCAAAGAGGGAGATTGATGGATACAATAATTTAATTGTATGTTGTCTTTGATGTAACAAAAATTTCAAGTCTTTACTGAGCGATTAGTGTAAGCCAAGCTCACTTGGGTGTTGAAGGATGTTTCTTGTGTATGTCGAGCATTTCAGGAAAGATAGCATAGAAACAATGTTAACCAAGTTCACTCGGTTATGAAAGGAAGTTGGCATGGAACCAATGTTAACCAAGCTCACTTAGTTACCAAAGGAAGTATGAAGGAAAGTATTTTCTTAGTTAGTGTTGATTGAGTTGGGTCGGCTAACAAAGGATTTTCCTATATCATTAATTTAATCTAATAGTTTTGTTGGTTAGTTCTAGCCAACTCATGGGATGAATTCTATTTGTTTGAAAGTGTATTCAAGCTAACTTGACAAGGTAAATCATATAATTATAAGGTTAAGTTGAGGATTCAATTGAAGAAGAAGAATAGGATTGAAAAGATAAATCAATGAAGCGAATTGGAAGGATATCAAAGTATCCGAGTTGATCAAGCTACAAAGAACATTCTGATCAAGGAGGATCAAGTATTCAAGTTAGAAAAAACATCTAAAATCAGCAAGATAGTTGCATCAGCAATCAGGTCAATTCATTGTTACTCTCTAATTATTGTAGTGAATTAAATCTCCTAACAAAGTTAGCCTAACAACTATTTGCCAAATCTTCTAACAAGGTGGCATTTCTTGATTGAAGTGTCTAAAGACCTCTAACAGATCCACTCCTAATACAGTGAACTAAATCCTTTGATAAGGTCACAACTAACAATATGTTTCATAACACTTTAACAAGGTTGGATCCTAACAAGGCTCACTTTAGAAGAGTGAGAAACAGTAACTAGTTACAATTGGTGGTTTTCCCAAATTGGGTTTCCATGTTAAATCTTGGTGTCTCTTGTGTTCATGTTATTTTCTTTATGATTCTGCAACTAAGTTAATTAAGGTTAAATACATTAAATATCTTAAGAAGTGATTATTTTAGTGTTTACCAAGTGACAATAATTCGTAGTGTAAATTGAGTATAGTTGTGTTAACCGAGTTGCAGCAGTTTTCAGTTTTAGCAGAGTTTTAGTTTTGTATTGTATTGACATCTTAAGGGATCTTGGAATTTTTTTTGTGGTAACTGATTGACCCCTCCCCTATTTGTTACTCCTCTTATATTTCCAATAGGAGGGATATTCAAGTGGACAAGTGTCTATTGGGTAATGCGACACACTCCCTTGCCCACAGCTGGTTAATTATGTGGTGTTCCATGTTCACTAACAGTCATGGCTTTTGGTGCAACGATAAATGGGCCTTACAAGTGGTATTAGAGCTATGGTTTTATTATTGTAAAGCTAGATTGAATCCATGGGAATGCATGAGAGGATAAAAGAAAGGGCAAGATATATGAATGTTTTATTGAAAATTTGAGAGTTTGGGTTTGCTGTTATGATGGGATGTTAAAATATTTGGGCATGTGAAATTGTTGGACGAAGATTTTTTTGGATGTTTCATTTAAACTGAGGGTTTTGGGGGGTAGCTTGTAGAAATAACCTCCTAGGTAAAAACAAACCTCACCATTGGATCTGGGTCAACATTTCCATAAATTTTGATATATAATATGCCCTAGTTTGGCCATGTTCAAAGTAAATGAAAGAGTTTTTTGGTTTCAGCCCATGATGGCTGTCAAATTTAATCTCGTTGAAATTTTTGTCATAGAAAAAAAAATAAAAAATGAAAAATCACAGTGAAAATGGTAAAAAGATTGTCTTAGTAAAACGGCCATAACTTTCTCTCAGAATATTAGATTTTAGAGTTCTTATAGGCATTGGAAAGCTAATTCAGAGCACTACAACATGGTATAGGTTTGGTTCTATGATTTTGATATTTTGTCAAGTTTTAAGAGCCCTAAAGTCAGATGTTGTTTATTTTGAGCACAGATTATGGCATAACTTGGAGTCAGATTTTGGACTTCAAGTAGTCAACGGAAAGCTCTTGGAGAGCTCTACACATTGGTTCAGATTTGGTGTAGGTTTGGCATGATTTATTTATTGATATATTTATCTGAATATTTTATGGTATATTTTGACTATGGTAACATTGTGAGTTTATGACATTGGAGATTTAAGATTTGATGTCATTGTATACTCAGTTCATATTTCATATTGGTCTCATGATGATATGGTTATTAGTGTTTGGTTTGGATATGTATCATGACTTGTTGGATCTACAAGTTATGCAATGTTGTAAGCGGTCTATACTTACAGGTTTCATTTATGGCTTGGTTATGGGTTGTCTTTGTCCAGTGATCTTTCATTATTGATGCATATTCAGATTGGTGGCTTAGATTTGGGTTGTCTATGCCCTAAGTCACATGATTAGCTAATTTTTTCTTCATATAGAAGGGATGAGATGTTGTTACCAGGTACAATCACGGTGGATGATTGTGGTTGACTATTTTATGTTGACAGGTTGGACATATTGAGAGACAGATGCTCGGTTCATGGATGTGATCATGGTATCATGAATTTTGGCATGACATGATTGGATATACAGGTACATCCTTGATGTTCATTAGCTTGGATTTCTAATTTAGTTATGGTGGTATATCTTCTTGGTTGAGGATCATGGTTATTTAGTTTCTTTTGAGGAGCTCATGATGTGCACTTTGAGTTCTTTGATGGTTTGATGCCTTGGTTGATTCTCATGGTTAGAGGATGGATTTTTCATCATGATGTCATGGATAGCTTGGATACATAGTTTAATGGGAGCTTGTGACAGTGATGGGGTGACAGTGTAAGATTAGTTCCTAGTTTGGTTTGGATCTTCATGTAGGAGATGGATTTTATGATGCCATGGGAGACTTGGTACAACGGTTGAGTGGGAGTTGTTGGCATTGATATATTTATTGAGTGTTTGTAGATGTTGGAGGTTTGTCTTGGATCCTATTGCTGCAGAAGCGTCTTTGACATTTGCATGGCGCACTTATTATCTTCATGGTATGTGGAGATGGTTCTTCCTGGTATGTAGAGATGGTTTTGTTCATGGTGTGTGGAGATGGTTGCATCTTGAGGACTCACAGGTTTTTTGGCGAAGGTGTGGTTTATGCTTTTATTTGGCATGTTATCATTGGTATGAGGATGGTTTTATTGTTATGTCATGGTATACTCTTGATACATGTTTAGAGTTGTGACACATTGTTATAGTATGTTCATGTGGAGCATGTTATCTCTTTGGTTGAGATGGTAAGATCATGTTGTCATGTTTATGTTCCTGAGGCCATGGTTGGAACTTTGACATTGATCTTGGTTTAGTTTCTTGGTATTGAGTACACTAATCATAAGCTAGATACTTCATTATATTGCTATGTTGCATTTGGAGTTGGCATGGATTGAGTGGTTACAGGTGCTCATGGATACTTAGAGATGGTGGTGATGCAATTTTCTCTTGGATTAGAGATGTATTTTTTTGGACGGTTGATGGTTTCAATAGGAAGTTTGAGGGGCAGTCACCTAATATGGACTTGAGAGGAGATTGTTCTTAGATGAGTTTTGGTTGGAGACTTGGGTATCTTGATGAGCATTCTCATTCCCCACTCTTGGTCTACTTGGAGGTTTGCTACTTGAGAGGTATTGCCCATTGTTTCTCTCAGTTACATTATATTTATGCTTGTCTTTCATGGATATGGATCTTGAGTTATGGTACACGAGTTAGTTCTAGAGGGTTCATTTGAGAGATGGTTTAGCATTGGTTATCTCCATGTGCATATGTTGTTATGCTAGTTGAGTTTGAGAGATGTTTTTATATTGGGCATTTTCCTTGGATTAGGAATGGATTTTCCTTGGTTTAGGAATGGTTTATGAGTTTGATCTTCTTGTGAGAGGATTACATCCATGATTAGCTATATGGTATGGTTTAGGTGTTTTTGAGGCTTCTTGTTGGGCTTTTATGGAGGAGATCATACTTGCACAGTTTACATCTAGAGGTGTGTGTAGAAGGACATGATACAGGTTATGATTTGCATGGTTTCTCTAGACTTGGTTATCTTCCTGGATGTTCAATTTTTCCTACATTGGATTTGAGATTGGTTGGATATTGTGATCACTGGTTTATGCTCATGTATATCATGTGAGAGATGACATGGTTATTCTTTTATCTCTTTCCTCTGTTGGTTGTGAAGAACTTGGGAGAACATTGGAGACTTGTTATGAGAGTTGCTCTTGCAGGATATTAGTTTATGTATTGTGGATGTCCTTGATACTACATGGATTCACTTCTTTGAGATGTTATGAGTGGATTGGTTATAGATTTGACATTATATTTTGTAGTGGGATCTTCTTGGTATATATGTGGCAGGTATTGCTCTTAAGGCTTGTGATTGTAGGTTATAGATTGGATATGTCGGTGATATGAGATTCACTTGTTATACCTTTGAGGTATGGATAGTTGGATGGGTTTGGCAATTGTTGTGGGTGCTATTTCAACTATGGATATTTTGACAACTACGAATACATGTGATTACCTTTGGATCAGGTTTTTGTGCTTGAAATTTTAGTTGGTACAAGATTTTATGATCTTCTAATGTGATAGGTTGGGTGGTTTTCTCTTTGGATGGCTTCTATGTATGTCCAGTGGCAGTGGCATAATAGGAGGTGAGATCATTCATGTTCGAGATGCTAGATACTTTGATTTTGTTGTGGGTACTAGGATGGAGCACTTGGTGTATTTTGATCCATGATGGTGGATGTGCTAGGAGGGATTATTCCCTTGTTAATTTGTGTGGCTATGGATTGACCCTATGCAATGTATACAACAACTGGGAAAAAACCCAGCCTCCAAAAGCATCCATCACCATGTATTATTCAGCAAAAATACCATTGCAATACAACCATGGAAGCCTTCATGGCCATAGCCACAACCGAGCAAACTATGTGAACAAGCATGAATCCACACATCCCATGCCATGCTTCCAACCTTCACAAATGCTCCCTTGGCTAACCTGTCAAGCCTTGTCCCACTCGACTCTTGCCTTTCTCACTCTTACTCTCTCTACAAAAACTACCCTTATGGCTACTTATATAGTAGCAAGTCCCACAAAACCACCAAGTGGTATTACATAAACCATGTGCTAATACCATGTGCTACCTAACCCACTAACCCCACATTTAACATTGGGCATTTAATTCTTTTCACTAATATTAAATAATTACATGAAATATTTTTACAATGTTACAATACAACTCATCAAGAATATTCCATGGGAATCTTTACATGTTGCACGTCCATCTAGGCACAACATTACATAATAAAATAAAATAATAAAATATAACAATATTAGGCAATGTGTGCAACACCCATTATCTCAACAGTGTCAATTCTAGATCAAATCTAGGATTTCTTCCCCATATATATATATATATATATATATATATATATATATATATATATATATATATATATATATATATATATATATATAATCTCATTATACATGGTTGGTTTCAATCTATTGAGAAAAACTCTAGGTGTGATTCCACCATTATGTCATCATTTCTCTTTTATGAACAACACAATGAAATTATACAGATAGTTATGTTTTGTTTGTTGTTTCATTAGTTATTTTCTTACAGCTTTAATGTATTTGTTTCAAGGGAATGAATACAAGGAGGAACAAAGTATAGTTTCATTCTCATTCTTGTCTCCTACCTCTATTGTTTGCAAACTTTTGTGATCTATAGACAAAGAGCATAGTGCCAATTGTATCTCTTTTTGAGATGTGTATCTTGATGTGTTTTTCTTTTGATTCAAAGATTAAAGTAAATGTTTGATATATTTTGATAGGGTTGCAAATTTCATGAGAAGGATGTCTGATAAGTATGAGGTTCAATATGAACATTGATGTTTGATTCACAAATTAATAGGATAGATCAGATATCTTGATGTATGTGATAGATCAATGATATCCTGGATGTATGTATTGATTTTTGGAATACCCAATGGATAAGGCATAATCATCTATAGGATCAATTTAGTTTGTTTTTGTATATGGGGTTTTGTTAATTCAAAATCAATTAACAATCATCCATTTTTCCTTTATGTTTAGGATTTAAAAGGATACCCTCACTTGGCTTATGGATTTCATTGGTTTTGTAAATTGCTACTACATACCTTTATTAATGAATAAGTATAGGAGAAATAAGGGTTAAATCTACTCTATATAGATTCAGATATATTCTTTGAACTGATACCATATAAATGAATCTAAACGTCTACCTACCTAGGTTTTCCAGAGCTTGGAATAGAAGAAGGAGTTCAACCTTATGATTGGTTTTGGTTCTTGACAAATTGTGTTCATCATAGGAGATAGTTTCTCTTAGATGCAATCTTGTCTTGGCTACTTGGTGGTTAAAATCATTGTTAAATTAGGAGCTAACAGATCACTCGCTCTATATTGCAAAGCTCAGTCAATATAGAGTGTACTATCAATGCTCGGTACTTTATGATTTTCTAAAAATTCTTAATTCATCTTTACTTATGTAGATATGAACTTTTATCACTTATATGCTAGGAACTTGTGTAAAATATAATATTGAATATATAATTCCTAAATACCTTCTTTTTTTAGTGAGATGAGGTGTGATCACCTGATCCATTAGATTAGGTGATCATGATTTTTTCTTCTCTACTGCTTCTAGCTCTTACTATCTCTATCCATGTTTTCTTTTCTTTAGTTTTGTCACTTCCATTAATATGTTTTGGTGTTGGTATTCTAATTTTTTAGTTTCTACTTATGTGTCCAACTTTGGGACAATTCAAACATATTATCTCTCCATTTAGTCATTTCTTGTAATTTCCTCTATAAAAAATTTGATGCAATTCTCTAGAATGTGTCCATATTCTCCACAATACTAATAAATGTACCATGTATTGTAATCCCAATTATAGCAATTGCCTTTCCTTAATGTATGAGTTTATTTTTCAAGTAACTAGTTTGAGTTTTTCTTGAATCTGCACTCATGAGCTCTATATCCATACTTTTGAGAATTGTAGCAATGACCTTCAAATTTAGATACCTCTCTTATTGAGTCATTGTTCTTTGATTTCAATTTATGTGCTTGATGGAATGCTTTCTTACAATTAAAACAATTAACACTTGGTTTAGTTTTAGGAGTTTACATACCATTTTTACCTTTGCAAATGTTGGTTATGTGACCAATTTTCTCACAGTGATGACATATATGTTTTTCTTTGGATTTTTCATTCCTTTGTTCTCCACTTTTGTATGATTCTCCTTCTTTAGTAGATGAAGAGTGCTTGTTGTATCCAAGTACAAAGGTGTCTTTTGTTCTAGGTGACCTTAAAATTTCTTCAAAGTGTTTGATTGCTTCATTTGGTGTATTCATTCTCTCCATGAGTTCATTTTCATTCCTTAACTCGCTTTTCGATTGCTCATTTTGTAGCCTTAGATTTGTGATCTCCAAATCCTTCTATTTTTTTCCTAATTTGTAATTACTAGTTGATTTATCATATTGAACTGATTATTGGTAAGCTTTTGTACTTCAAAAGATCTCTCTCAAGTTTTTTAGCTATTTTTCTTATGTCTTCTTTAGCCATAAGATTTTCTTCCATTTCTTTCTTCTTTGATATATTGGTTCACATAGTGTAACTAATTAAATTTATTGTTCTATCTTGAGATCTTTTGCTTCTTTTGATTCTTTTGCTAGGGCACTATTCTTCTCTATTAATTTTGTCAATGATTCATTTTTTTTATAATTATTTCCATTATCAAGTAGTTCTTCTATATCTACTTCTTTGTATTGAGTGCCATTTAGCTAAATATCTCTCTTTTCTTCTTTTTAGGGTTTTCCTTAACTCATCTTTTATTGCTTCTAATTGTTGCAATATGATCTGGATTTTAATCATCGGATTCTCAATGATTTTTTCAATCTTGTATACTTCCATCTACATGATCATATCATCTCAAGTTGTTAGGATTCCTGATAAGAGAATTGATCTCTGCTACTAATTGTTGGAATAAGTATATGGGAAACAAGATATTGAGAGGGGGTGAATCAAGATCTTGAACTTTTAACTTCATGACCAATTTCATAAATCCATGCCTAATTCATCTCATATAATAGATCTATCATTAAAATTGTAATGTTCAAAAATAAACAAAATACATCACATCCATAAAATATTTCAACACATAACACAATGATTTGGTTACCTAGAAACACTTCAAGATGAAGGTAAAACTAGGGTGGGGATGAAACTTACAAATCTTTACTATTACAAAAATAAAGTTAACATGTTAGGGTTACAATGTTTGATCATAAGATATGATCTACCCTATGAGGGGTTTTCCTTGTTAAAAGCTTAAGAGACTATTAGGTCTCACCTTGTTAAAGGATTTTACACTCACAATGAAGTAAGGACTCTCTTAGTATGTTTACATAGGTCTGTTAAGACCACTCTATTATGATATTTACCCTATCTCAATTAATAATAATTGATTTAGTACCTAACCCTTTTTTTTCTCTATAAGTTGATTTTGGGTCTCCTCTTTGTTGTATCTCTGATCTAATCTTCTAATCTAATAACTTTGTCCAATCCTTCACTACTCCGATTGCTCTCTCTCTCTCATTTTCTTTCAAACTTCATCTTCACTCCTTCACATGCACATACATTCATGCATATCTCCTCACACACACATATAAGGATAATTCTCCTTCTCTCTACACATGATTCTAGGGTTATAATCCTCCTTAAATAGATGTTCTATGAAGGTTATAGAAGTTGATCAATAGTTTATACTTCATCATCTTTTGTTTTTTCTATCCCATTTTCTAATTGGTTGAATTACACATCTTGAGATCATTAAATTTTTAAATGATGCATAATCATATTATTAGTTGGCTCTACGAATATTAAATGTCATATAAAATTTGGCCAAAATGGTTTACATATGTGTTTGTGTCATTACAAACTTATATGTCAAAACTAAACTACTTGGCACTTGAACACTCTAATGCTCGATCATGTTTACTTATTCATTTTTTCACTTGGCTTCTATATTCTTATTTTCTTGGAACTTAATAACTTTTCAACATGCTTGATCTCAAATACATTCCTCTGCTCCAACTATATTTCTCAGTCGCTACTAAATGCTCAGCAATCACTATCCTACTCGGTATAAGTATCATATGCTCGACCTTTACTAAATAACTCGTTCATAGTGATGACCTTGTAATTTTTTCTAATAAATGACTAAGTGTTTGGATACTAATCAAAAACATAGCCTTAGAGATCAATATTTTTTCTAAACTTGTGAAACCTGCTAACATGGTATGCAAGAAATGTGGTATGGAAAAATAAAATAAAAGTTCTTTTTTGAGAAAGAATTTCACTACATTAGTGAATTTGGAAACAACACACACAAATTTTAGTTGTCCTAAAAAGACAAGATCTTTCTATGGTGAAAGGTATTTTATGATTCTTGTTGATGGTTTTACTAGGATGATGTGGGTAGTGTTTCTTAGAGAGAAGTCTAAAGCATTTGAGAAGTTTAATGTGTTAAAAATAGAGTTGAAAACAAATCTATCTTGAACATTAAATATTTGAGATCTGATAGAGGAGAGTTTAATAGCTTTTGTGAAGTGAATGGCCCTAAAACACATTAGTAGAATGGTATAGTAGAAATGAGAAATAGATCAATAACAAAGGCAACAAGACCTATGATGTTTGAGAATAATGTTTCAAAGATATTTTGGAGAGAAGAAATTAATATAGTAGTATACACCATTAACAAAGTATAGATCATACAAGGTATTGGTAAAAACCCCTATGAGCTTTGGTTTGGACATGCACCCTCAGTTAAGTATTTCAGAATCTTTATAAATATTACATTAAGAGAGAAGATGATATTAGAAAATTTGATGCAAGAAGTGATGAAGGTGTGTTTCTTGGTTATTTGTGGAAAATAAAAGCTTACAAAAGTTTTAATCAAAGAACTTAGACTATTATTAAAGTTGAAAACAAGTTTTGAGTTCAAGAAAGAATGCATGATTATAATTTTGATGAAGAGATTAATCCAAAGGCTAACTAGGAGAATGTTAGGTTGTTTTACAATACTAGTGCAGATTTGCAAAATGACATACAAATTATGGAATAGAGAGAAGAACCAAGGAGTGAACCTAGAGCTGAAATTAGAGTTGAGATAGTGACACCTAATAAAAATATGATAAAGAATAATCCTATTAATCAAATGATTAGAAGCAATAAAGAAGGAGTGATGACAAGGAATAAGATACAAAGAGAAGAATTATGTTTGATTTCACAAGTAGAACCTAAAAGTGTTGATGAAGTTAGTAAAGATGATTTTTGGATTAAAGCTATGAGAGAACAATTAGATTATATTGAAAAGAACGATACATGGGAATTGGTTCCTAGACCTAAGGACAAGAATGTTATTGTAACTAAGTTGGTTTTCAAAAATAAAATGAATGAGCAAGGTGTGCTTGTGAGAAAAAAAGAAAGACTAGTATGTAAAGTTTATTCACATTAAGAGGGTATAGATTATAAGGAAACATTTTCAATTGTTTCTAGAATAGAGGAAGTTAGAATGTTTTTGGCATATGTGGCTAAGAAAAAGTTCTAAGTGTATCAAATGGATGACAACTCATCTTTTCTGAATAGAGAACTTGAGGAAGAAGTTTAAATTGAGCATTCTAAAGGTTTTCCTCTAACAGAAGGAGGATATGAGGTTTGTAAGTTGAAGAAAGTATTGTATGGATTGAAACAAGCACTTAGAACATGATATGCAAGGTTGGAAGAGTACTTGAAAAAATTGGGATTTTCTAAAGCTACTAACATCGTAATTTTTATTTGAAGGAGATTGATAAGGGTTTACTAAATGTTGAAGTGTTTGTGGATGATATAATATTTGGAGGTCATGATGAAGAAAGTGAAGTATTTTCTAGTGAAATGAAGAAAGAATTTGAGATGAGCATTATTGGTGAGATGAAGTATTTCTGGTATTATATGTTTTACAAAATAATAATGGTATTTTCTTATCACAAACTAATTATCTGAAAGACTTGTTGAAAATATTTCTTTTGAAAAGTTGTAAACCTTATGGTACACCTATGGTAACTAGTCACAAGTTATTAGGAAAAATATGAGACACCTACTATTAAATAGAAGAAGTATAAATCTATGATTGGAGGTTTGTAATATTTTACTCACACAAGACTAGATATTGTGGAGGGATTTTAAGATGATCCTAAAGAATCACATTATGTAGTAGTAAAGAGGATTTTCAAATATTTGAACGGTACAACTGATTTTGGGTTATGGTATGACAAATCAAATGAGTTTACTTTATTTTCATATATTGATGTGGATTGGGAATGTACTATGGATGATAGAAAGAGTATAAGTGGTGGAGCATTTTTCCTGGGAGGAAGATTTGTTTCTTGGATAAGAAAGAAATAGGACCATACAGTAGAAGAAAAATATGTAGCAGTAACAAACAATTATAATTAGACCATGTTGATGAAGCAAAGGTTGAAGAAAATTGGAGTTAAGTTTTCAAAGCTACTTATCATATACTATGATAACACAAGTATAATGAGTATGTCTGAGAATCTTGTGTTACATTCAAAACAAAGCACATATCAATTGAGTATTATGTTTTGAGAGAGAAATTTATAGAGAAAGAGATCAAATTGGATTATATAAATACAAAGGAATAGATAACATATATATTTACAAAGCCTTTGCTAAAAGATATACCTACTTCAGAGTAGTTGATGTAGAGATTGTATCAGCCTAGTGGTATAGAGCACTATTATCTATTTGCACTAGATGCTTGATGCTTCCCCTATGGGGGAGTATCTGTGATTGAGTTGAGTCATGAAGGACACTTGGTAACAAGTATTTAATAGTGACTTTGGACACTTGATCTTGTGCAATAGAATTGACATAATGATTCCTTTTTCACTAATGTCAATGGGGGAGAGTAGCACATAAAAAACATCATGTGCATACATACATACATATATATATACATACACATATATATATATATACATATGTGTATATATATGTATATACATACATATGTATATATATACATATATATATATACATATGTATATAGATACATGTGTGTATATATATAACATATGTATACACATATGTATGTATATATATATACATACATATGTGTATACATATGTATATATATATATACACACATATATATATATACACATATGTATATATACATATGTGTATATATATACATGTGTGTTTGTGTGTATGTGTGTGGTGTGTGTGTGTGTGTGTGTGTGTGTGTGTGTGTGTGTATGTGTGTGTGTGTGTATATGGAGAGAAAAACATCTTGTGCATATGTATATTAGGGGGAGAATTGTACATGAGAAAAAAATATTTGGATATATATGTTTGAGGGAAAGTAGAAGATATCTTATGTGAGAGAGTATTGACATCAATGAGGAAGTATATCAATGGGGGAGAGATGTTCCTAAGATTTAGATTTGATTGATGAAGAGGACTTGAAAACAATATGATTGTAGTGAACAGTTGGAGTAGAGTATGTGGTATTCATGTAGCTTGATGTTTTTCATCTATGTTCCCATCAATGCCAAGGGTGGAGATTGTTAGCATGAATCTTGATGATATTCCTATGGGGGAGTGTCTTAGCATTTTTGGAGAGATGTTACAATGACCATATGTTTCATTCATGGAGTATTTATCATTAATGTCAACATACATGGTATTCTATCAAGATTGGGGTCACACAAATCGAGGATTGAAGATGTGGCTATGTGTAGTTGAGGATGTGTTCTACAAAGTGTCATGATAATGTTGCTAAGCACACATGTACAAATATGAAGCTAGTTTACATTTATTAGAGATTTATTGAAAATAGCATTCAAACAAAGTTCTTGAGAAGTGATTATTGATGTTTTGATTATATCTCCTAATAGAGATAGAATCTAGTTAAGAATAGTTGTACAGAGGTAGAAGACAAGACAAATATGCATTGGTCAAATAAGAACATCCTAATGTTGCACATGTGAAGAGTTGTAAAGACTCTAAGCCAATAGTATTATGAAATTGTGAAAAGATGTAACATGTATTGTATTATCTTAATGTGGTCCTATATTGTAATTATAAATTGAGAAAGCCTCAAGGCTGACTCAATAATTAGTTTGAGGACTTTGTGTAAAGGAAAGAGGTTCTCCTTGTAGTAAGTGTGCGATTAAAGTGTGTGAATGTGTAATGTGAGTATGCAAACTTGGATGTAAGATCCAATAAAATTGATATTGAATATTTGTTGATGAGATAATTAATTTTTGTAGTTAAGGCATGATGAGGTAACATAGAGAATGTGTTTGGAAAAGAGGTTGTTGTGGATGGTTGTTTATTTATATTATTCTGTGAAGGATAGCACTAAGATTAGTTAGACACTAAGTTTAGTGGTCTTACCCCTAAAGTTGTTTGGACGGTGGGTCCTTCTACCTTCCACAACTCCTAATGAGGTTTGTACAACTCCTAATAGGGTTAGAATCTCCTCACAAGAATTCAAAGTCTCCTAATAGGGGTTGATACGTACTGAATGTAATTGATCGACTCTTAACTGATTCTAGCCTCTTGCAAGGAACTTATATATTAGTACATCATTTTTTGGGTACCATTCCCACTAGGGTTTTCCCTCTTATCAAGCATTTCCCTAGCTAATAAATCTAGTGTTATTGTGTATGGTGATCTTGATATGGTTGTTTCACTTATTGATTATATGTTTTTTGTTTAATGAGGTTAACAAAAAAAATTTTAATTGGATAACTTATTCACCACCCCCTCCCCCTTCTTAGTTATCTTGGTGGACTTTACTTTCTAATAGAACTATTGTAGGATACATCTATCATTGGAAAATAAGGAATTCAACCTACACATACCCCTCAAGACATGAAACAAGGATAGCTAAAATATCTTGGATCCCCTCTACAATAGAGACAAGATATTTGGGCTAGACAAGTCATTGAGATGACAAAGAAATGTGTAATGAAGCATTACCATTTGGATGTAGTACCCAATATTCTAACCTTATAGGAACCTTATATGATAGTTAAGGGGAAAGGGACTGAAGTCAGTATCCTTACCTATTAGGAAAAGTCCCCAGTGAGACTCGAGACCATGTACCAAAATGCAAAGGATGTGGCATACATTTGAAAGGATAGTAAGGTCAAGGAGAAGAAGAAGAGGAAGTCTGCTAAACCTAAGGAAGAGTAGGGTAAAAAAATCTATTCCTTACTAAATCCTCCACATCAATCCCAAAATGGAGCACAAAAGAGATGATGGTGGTAGGGGTAAAAAGAAGGAAATTGAAGAAGAAAAGCATCACTTTACCTCAGATTCCTTAAACCTTTTTGTAGGTTGAGGAGGAAGAATAGGAAGAGGATGATATTTATACTCTCTATCGTAATAAGAGGAAATAATAAAAATAGGTCATAAAAGAGAATAGATTGAGAAGTACAACACAAACACCCACATCCACCCAAGACTAATCCATCCAAATTGAAGATATCACAAATAAAGAACATAAGGGATGGACTGAGTCTGCATTGGAGGGTGGATTAGACATCTTTTATTTGTTTGATTTTGATTGGATGCCCATTGGGACACATATGAAGGAAGGAGGGATAAGGGAAACATTGCACTAGGAGTCATTAGGGATGACTAGAATTCAATACCTCCTCTCTACAAGGTCTAGTTGGAATACCACCTTTTCCTCTTTAAGGCAAAAAACACCTCATTTTCTTCCACCAGAGTAATAAATTATACAAGTGTTATGTCTCATGTAGAGGGAGAGAAATTGGTGGTCCACACAAAGGAATCCCTAGTAGAGGGTCAAATAGCAGAAATAGAGGAACATGCTTCTAAGGTAGTGCAACCATCTTCCTTTGTTCGTACAATGATAATGGTTACATCTAATGTGGAATGAACAAGGGAAGAGGAGACCCCAAAGAGTATAGAAAAGGGGAAGGGATAAGAAATAACAAAAGTATTATCATCCAACCAAGACATGTTGTCAATGGGAATGACTCCAACATGGTTGACATGGGTGGTAGAAACTAGGCAAATGAGATACATACAAAATCTAGAGGAGGGGTTCTCAATTTTGACATAGGTCATTTAGAAAATAGTTTCCCATAGGAGAGTCTCATTGAATGGCTTTTATCTCAAAGAATGGGTAGGATGACATGGTGGCAGACATAGCCATTCCTCTAATCCATGAGATCTAGAAGCCATTACACCCTAGGATTACTAGATCCAAGAAGTTGAACTAGGGAAACTACCAAAGACACTGCCAAAGCATTGATGACCCTAGGTCTCAAAAACAAGTGTTTCAAATTTTGGATATCCAAGAAGAAGAGATCCAACTTTTGAGAAGATAGAATTATGTCTTGTGGAAATTCATAAAAGAGGTGGAAGGTCCCATTGACCCAGATCACATAGAGGATGCTTTAATGGCTACCCTCAAAAAATAAACTCCGACCTTGAAACCAAAGGACTCATTTTTTGATGTGTGCAAGGAGTGGCACCATAGTTTTGAGGATCAAGGAATAGAGATCATAGAAGATAATATGAATTTATTACATAGAATTAAGAGAAATGTAAAGAGGCTTGCAATACTGGTCAACTGAGATTTTAGGCTAATGGATGAAGTACCTAGATGAATGACCTAGAGACATTATAGATAACAAAGGGACAAAGATATTAAATTCTTCTTAATTTTTATACAAGAGAGGAGCTGGATAATATTGACAACTTGATTGAGAAAATTCAATCATGGAATAAGGTCATGTTGGCCTTGTATGATGAAATCTAGGACATGCATGCTACAAAATAGGGCCAAATTTTGGAAATAGATAAGTATTATAGCATAGCTAATCTCAAGATTTTTTTATGATGACTCTAGAACTCATGTATGCTAAATGGTAGTGTTGAACTATCATTTTACACAATGTTAAATGGCATGAATTCTTGCGAACTCCTCTCTTGAAAAGATGATCTTGTGAATTGACTCCAAGGTTCTAGGTGATCTTGCAACCTACTAGAACCCACCCAGTTGAAGATAAATGTGAATGTTCACAAGGAGGCCTTTTCTGGTTTGTTTTGATTTCAGATGAAATGTAGAATCTGCACACTGTTTCAAAAATAGCACACAAAGAACTATATTTTTGTATTTTATGTTTTTTATGAATGCAACTAATATGAGCTCCTATTCTAACAAGGGGTTAGCGAAGCAAATAATAGAACTTGAAAGAAAATAACATGAAATTGAAATCCTAATAGACATAAGCTATAGAAAAAAACACACTATGAGTTAAGCTTTTGAAGAAATCAGTGGGTAACCAATGAAAATAGGAGCAGCACTTCCTAGATTCCACTAATGCAATTGTCAATGGGAAATTTCAATAACCGAATGATGTTTCACCCTTCATCAAATTGCAAGGCCATGAAAAGTGTGCTCATGTGAGACAAAGAGTTGTGTAGGCTCAATTTGGTGATTTCTTCTCGAGCTCATTATGTCAGTGGAATTCATAAATCTATAGCAAACACCAAAACTAAAAGATCGCACAACCAGAAACCATGTAATAAACCTTTGGCTCAATCATGATTCCATGAACAAAATCCACAAAACAATCACACATTCAGGCAAGAATGACTACACTCCAAATGTGAGCACCAAATTATAATTTTATTGCATAATAATGGTGGCTCTTGTTACATATTACAATAGGGTATTTATAAGAAATTGTCTCCTCAATTTGTGTTGAGAGTGAGAGATATCTCGATGCAATAAAATGACTTTTAAACATTAAAACAAACTAAATATATACAAACTAAAAATTAATCTAGTGCTTAGTAGGACTCCATCCATATTTTATTCATTAATTAGATGCATGAGTCTTTACATGTCAAAAAAAAAGAAAATATGAGAGAGGAAAGAGGAGGAAGCCTTCAGTCAAAGTGGAAGTGTCTAGAAGTGCCAAAATTAGAAGCCGGTCCTTTAGTAGGCATGTGTCAAAGTTAAACTATTGTTAGAATGTGTTTCTGATGCATGGAAAGTGCTATTTTTGGAACAAGTAGTTAGCAAAGCTGTGGACATCGACAGGGTCAAAATTCTCAAAATTTTACTGAGTGTCAAAATTGAAATTCTGGCATCTAGGTTTTGTTCTTCTTCATCCCAAAGCTATGTTTGGATGTTTTCCCTTGAATTTATCTATCATCTTAGTAATCTTAGCCACATACAATAGATCTAAAGCCTCATATTTATTTTTTACCTTCTATCTATAATTGTCTACCTCAATTCAAGTATCAATAAAATCTTTGAATTTGGTATCCAATTCTAACAATGCTTCTTCAGTTCTGAATTCTTTTCAGATGTCCTCATCATCAAAAACCTTTACAAAAATCTTCCTAAAATTCTCAACCATGTCTCTATTGGTAACAACTTTTCTCATTCCTCATCTTCAAAAGTATACAAACATGTATTACTATAGTGTCTCTTTGCTTCCAAAATTCACTCTTAGGCTTGATCCTTGAGCCGATGAATCTCCTCATGTAATGTTCCCATTACTTTATTGATATCTTCTATCTTTTCTATCTAGTCATCAATCATATCTAATTCTTCTCTCATATATACATCAATCAAAATGTGGTACCTTTGCCCCTTTATGGCTTGTAGAGTTTGCAAGTCCCTACTCTAGGCCTATACTTCATCCATACTACTAAAGTCCTACTTCAAAATTGCTATGATCTTATTCACATTCTCCTTTGTAGCATGTAGTAACTTCAAATTCCCTATGATGATCAAGATACCTTTCTCCTCAAAATTTTCCTGCCACTGCTAACAGGCTTTCAAAATTGGATCAATATGCACTGCTCCTTCTTCTTTGAGAACAATATTCAAAGTCTACTCGGGGTGCTCAAAATAAAAAGGACCAACTACTTCAGCTAGATATCCTTTTAGGATCTCAACCTACCTTCGAAGTGTTTGGAATTTAGCCTCATCTTGCTCCATGTTCTTGAGGACCTCTTTGACACCCATGGTCATCATCAATTGGGTTGAATCTCATGTAGGCCTCCCCAACATAACACCCTTCAATTCATAATCCTCAAGACTGAGGCCTTCTACATCTATGTCTTTAGGAGGGATAGCCACTTGTGCAAACAATTCTAGCTTTATGTACTGGTGACAAATGCCAATGGCATTTCCTTTTATGATGGAGACTCAATTTTATTCAAAATCTCTAAAATGCCACAAATTTATTCTTCTAAAGCATAGAATTGAGGCTTAGTACTCCTCATTATTTCCTTTCAGATCCATCTAGGGATGTGTCCTACTGAGGACCTAGATCTTGATGATGAAGGGGTATGTTCTACAACTTCCTTCCCTTTGTCGCTCTTACTAAGAGTTGTCTCCTATTGGTAGGGCTCTTCTTTTGTAGCCTCAATTTTAGTAAACCCTATAGCCTAAACCTCAGTGTCTTGGGAAGGTGATTGAGAATATTCCACAATTTTTCCCTCCTTCATCACTTCATCGATCACCATTTGTTCTGGTCCCTCCTCTTGTGATGGTTCCTTCTAAACTTGCTCTTCTTCTAAACTTGGAGATGGAGGAGTCACCGAGCCACTATCTATCACTATAATTTGTTGTGGTGATGGGGGAGTAAGATCAAGACCCTATGTATTTGGTGACATCTACATCTAGTCTTCCTATTGAGGTTCACCTGTAGAGGTGCCGTTGATCTTATCCCCAATCAACTCTATACCCCCAAGCATAAAATCAAAATTTGACATTGAAAAAATGTCATCTCCCTCTTCACTTTTCTCATCCACCCACTATTGTACTTTATCTTTTGAAGAAGAGAGTTCTAAGGGTTCTACTTGGGTGGATGGTGAGGTACCTATGGCACTATTTCTCCTTCATAGCTCTGTGGCTCTTGCTAGCTGAGTTCTTCCCTAGAGTGGCACTTTTTCCTCTTCCTCTTCTAATTCTTCTTCTTCCTCCTCTTTGTCTCCCTATGGAATGCTTTTAGGAATAGATAGAGAAGGCCTTATAGGAGACTAGGCCACAAAGGTAGGAATTTTTACTTTCTTCCCTCTACCTCTTTCTGGGTGAACATGTGCATGAAAGATCACTGTATCAAGAATTGGATCAAGTGGAAAAGGTTTCTTGATCCAATGGTTCATCATTCTAATGACATGCCTTGCCCAATTATTAATATCATTGACCTCTTCCCTATCAACCTCAACATTCATAATGGGTCTTTCACTAATTTTTTCTACATTGAATAGGGGGTCCAGTAACTCCTTCAAATCCTATATCCTTATCTCCTCCAGGATCTTCAACTAGAGTGCCTTCTCTGCTAGATAGAAAGTCATCCTATAATAGTCCCTTATGTAGACATTGTAGTCATTTGTTGCATTCATCTAGTGATATTCAATAGCATCCTCATGGTGAAAGTCTTTTACTACTAGACTCTCCACTCTCCCAACATTGTCAAAAAAGGGCCAGGGAGATTTGTATTCTTCAAGGGGATAATTATCCCACTCCCACTTGAAGGACATAATATCTTGCTTTCGCTTCACCTGATATGGTCCAATGACCAATGGCCATGCCCAACAAGGTCTCTTTTGTCTCTTTATCTTCTCATAGGCTGACTCAATTTGTTAGGCAATCTCCAATAGCACCATTTTGTCACTTGGATATTTTTGGAGCTTCTTAGGATTGATGGAGGCACCAGCTACCTAAAGATATGTGAACATTTTGAACTGGATAGTGTAGGCTCTGAGAACTATAATCTGTGCTTTGGCTTCATCAGATAACCTCTTCCCATAGTCTCCTTCAATGAATTGAATGATTGCAAAATGAATGCATCATTCATGATTCTATATTCTTTGCTCTGTGCTAAGAGCTTCTTCTTCACCAACTAAGGGTAGACTATGTATGGCTAGGCATTAGGATCCTACATACTGCCTCGCTTGCATGAACTAGGATAGTTTGTCACCCTTGCTACAAGTAGGTATACCATGTAGGAAGTCATGAAGAACTTCTTGTCCTTCACTATCCTTAATTGCTCACACAAGTTTTCACTTAGTGTGGTGGCCTAGTCCAGTGGTATCTTTGCTACTCTAATGGTCTCAATGAAGTTAACCATAAAGGTGTTGAGGTGGCCTACTACGAGTAGACCCATGACTCTACTCAAGAGAATGATGGAATAACCAATATCCTTCTTCATATATCCTCAAGTTATATGCACTTTGGCTATTATCTTTCCCCTACCAGGCTTCTCAATGAGGTATGATGATTGTATAATGTCTATTGCCTCTTGCTAGTGCTCCCTATACCATCTCTTAGTTGTTTCATATGAGAGCCTAATGAATTGATCTGCTCTTGGGAGATGGAAGACCCTCTCAATGTTGTTAGGTCGTAGATCCAACACAACCTCTCTAGTGGCACTCTTGATGGCCCTTTCTTCAGGAACAAAATGTTGTGTTAGGGCCATGATTAATTCTGCTAATTGTACTGATATGGGGTATGATGCTGCATTTACCAACCTAGAACGGATCAACAAGGATACTAGTGTAGATCTCTTGGTGGGCTTATTGTAAATTCTTAGGAATTCTCCCAAATCCATGTCTCCTAGGTCAGTATCTCTAATTTTTACATAATCATCATGGATACTCAAATTTGAGGGTATGTCTTGGAACTTGAATACGATGAGTTTGGGTGCTACTTCGGATGTGGATGCCATTTGATCACCTATACATCATAAGAAAAAATGCTTGTCAAGTCAATGATAAAACTTAGAAATAAAATGTAAAAGCTTTGAATTTTAAATAAACAAAAATAATCATGACCACAACAGTTCTCTATTGGCAACTGAAGGTATCCCTAATAATCACAATAATTGTTGGTTCTTAACAAGCAACCAAAAAGTATCTCAAATAACACTAATCGAATGACTCCAAAATGGTTGAATCAAAACATGACATCATCAAGATCAGATAAACAATTTTGATTCCATCAAATGACTGGAAAATAACCCCAAGTATAATTGATCATTGACTCAAAATGGTTAAGTCAAGTGTCTCATATTTATGAATCTCAGCTTCACACAAGAAGACTGGAAAGCAATAACAATTAGTAAATACAAACATTTCATAGAGCATACCATCACATAACCATAGTTGGGTTTATAAAGATCGAAATCAAAAGACATCATCATGACATCACAATCATAACCCCTGAGCCTCTGGTAGATATCCTACAACTGGTCAACACTAGTCAACCCAAAACCCAGAACAAGAAGCATAAAGAAAACACAATGCAAGCACATGTTTTGGTTTGCTAAAATTACATAGTTGAATAATGTGTGGAGGTTTCAGTTTTTGTTTGCAAGTATACTTCAAGTGTATAAGGTACTTTGTTTAATCTACAAGTCGACCCATTTATCTCTTCAAATTAAATACAAATTTATTTATTTTTCCTAAAATAATCATAAGATAATTATTTACTTGTATAAATCGTTGAATTAGTTCCCACTGACTTTTAGATAAAAATCATTCGCATTAATTTACAATAATCGATGTTTCTCACAATCAAATGAAACTCCCTTAATTCCAAGAGCAACTTCCATTATTCCAATCATTAGAATCAAACTTATCAATATCCAATAATTAATTCACAATTTTCTCTAACATCGATATTATCGATAATCATTCAATTAAACCCATTGCTTGAATAAATTTGATTAATTTTATAATTAATCAAATTGAATAACCATTGCATAACTATATTATCAACTCCATTAACATTTGAATTAATAATTTAATAATTAAATTAATTAACAACTTTTACTAACATCTCCTCTTATTATCTTTCATTCCAGAACGATATCGGATTCATTCAAACAAAAGCAATTATTTATTAAAGAAGAAAACTATTAATTAAATTTTATTTATAATAAATATAATAATTATTAATTATTAATAATAGAATTTATAATATTTAATATTTAAAATTTAATAATAATTAATAATTTTATTTATGAAAATCGATTTCATAATTCATATCACATAACATAAAAAAATTTTTAAAAATAAATAAAATGGAAACATATTAAAGTTAGCGTTGTTTTCTTTTAAACAAAACTGCCGCCCTTGGGCAGTGGCTGTGTGACCCTGCCTGCCGTCATAGGGCCTGTGGCGGCTATCGCAGTACTTGCAACTTCAAGTACGGTGTGCAGGCTACAACATAATGTGGGGTACGGGCTTCACCCTCCCATATGCAATATAATTTTTTTAAAAAATATTTTTCCAAAAAATGTTGTGATTTGGGTTATATGGTTTTCCATTGTGACTTTTAAAAGATTAGCATTTCAATATATATATATACATATCTATATACATATATATATATATATATATATATATATGTATATATACATATATATATATATACACACATATATATACATATATATATATATGTATGTATATACATATATGTATATATACATATGTATATACATATGTATATATACATATATGTATATACATACATATATATATATATGTATATATATGTATATACATATATATATATATATATATATATATATGTACATATACATATATGTGTACATACATATATATATATGTGTACATACATATATATATATGTACATATACATATGTATATATTTGTATATGTATATATGTATATGTATATATATATATAATATGTATATGTATATGTATGTGTCTATATATATATATATATATATATATATATATATATATATATATATATATATATATATATATATATATTACATGCAAAATGTGATTAAGCACTATAATATTTTATAATAAACATATATGTGCAGATTAATAAATATATATATGTATATTTTAAATAAGGAAAATATTTACAATAACGCTTGTAAAAATAACATAATTTTTTTTAAAAAAACAAATAGGGCTTTTCAATTATAAATTAAGAATCCTCCTTTAATGATCGTTCTCTACATTTGCCTAATTGATCCTTCTAATAGGTTTGTCCAAAGGCATCTGAAAACCCTAGCCCCATAATTTCCTTAGATCTACACATATGAAAATTTCTTATATAGAATTTAACTATCCATGACAAATTGCATACAACCAAGATATGAAAATCCTCAGAAAACATTTAGAAGACACGAAGAAGACAGGAAGTGCGAGATGTGGAAATGACATAAGCAAAATCACAAGTGTCTACCTGAAAACTAATGCTAAATCACTTCTCCTCAGAATCCGCAGAGCAAGCTCCTTCCTTCTCCCACGTTCTCGAGTCCTCCAAATGCTCTCCCAAAATGCTCCCCCTAAGCTTCTAAGAGTGCCTGAATATAAATAATTCTCCGGAAGCACTTAGAATGTCTCTAGAAACAACTAGAAGGTGTTGAAAACTAAGCACAAGCTTTTTCCAACCTTCTAGATGAGTCATAAGGTTGTAGACACCATGTGGTTAATTTGTGCGCTAACCCCTGTGTTGTTGACATATGTGAAATCAAAAGGTGCATTCACTCCTAGGCAAGCTTATAATTTTTATTTTAATTCTTTTATAACTTTTATTATTATTATTTATTTATTATTTTATTTATTATTATTAATTTTAATTTCTTTTATTTAATTCTATTCTCAATTAATTCTCATTTAATTAATTATAATCAAAATATCTAAAGATCATGACAATATATATTAATTTTTCCCAAATAATTAATTTATTAATTAAATCTATTTATTTAAGACTTAATTAATAGAAAATTCACCATAGACCTCCAAGATAAAATATGAAAACCCATCATAGAAAAATCCATACAAAATTAGTCTAAAGGGTTAAAAATCATGAATTATGTCATCCGACACATTCGGAAGGTAAAATATCCAGATACTTGTCCTATCTCTCTAGGACAAATGGTTTAAGGGTTTGGAATTTGGACTTGAGAATTTATCTCCCTTCTCTTACCATTGAGATAGTGTAATAGGGTATACTCATCCTGGCAATTTAGGGAAGTCGATACCCAGTACCTACAATTTGCATAAAAACCATGCATGTACATACAATACATATATATGCTAAGCTAAACAGGCAATAGCTAGAAGTGGTGCATTGTGTAGATCTCGACTAGTAGGTGACTATGACTCCCTTCATTAACCACATCAAAAATGCCATACATAAGAACAAACACGCACACCGTACACATGCAAGTATGGGGTAAGTATCCATAATAAAACACGTGTGGTAATAAGCCATCTAACAATCATCATCAATTACTGAAAATAATGTAATGATCATCATGCATATATGAAATGTAGAGTCTAAGTAATATCATCATACATCAACTCAATCCATAGCATAATATCCGATAGTCTCAAAACAATGCTACTAACCATCAACATAAAACTAGTCTAACATAGTCCGACAATAATAACAACAATGTGTCCAAAAAGATGTGAACGAGGGTAGGCACTACAAAAAATGTGCCCACGGCATGACAGATTGTGAAATGCACTGTAGCACGACGGAATGTAAAATGCACTCATGACACAAGGAATGTAAAAAATGCATCAGCAACATAGTGGATTGTAAAATTCGCCAATGGTGCAGGGAATGTGAAATGTGCCCACCACGCGGCCCATACCTTGTGTGCAATGAGCAATCCAACTCACAATACAAAAAATTATGAAGGACTAAGGGGGGAGAAGGGGTTTTATAACCCCCCCACTGGGTGGGGTGCGCGATGTGCATCTCGCCCACACTCACATTTGCGTGATGTGAGTGATGATTTTTTTTTTAATCTTTCATAACTTTTATATTTTTTTCAATTTTTCAATTTTTGTGTCCTTTTTAATTTTTTAATTTTTCCTAATTTTTAATTTTTTTTTGTTTTTTAAACCTTTTGACTCTAACATCTTTTATTGACTCTCAAACTACGAGTTCAGGAATTCAAAAAAATTAGGGGGTCCCCATTCCTAACTAGGAATGGCACGTGTGTTGTGAGACCACAATAGGTAGAAGTTGTACAAAATTTTTGGGAAACTTTTAACAAAATGTCCTTTGAGGATGATGTATGATGCATATTTAAAGCCAAAGAGACACTAAAGGAATTGGACTCCAAGATTTAGGATTTTGTTGAAGTAAAATAGCAGATATGAGATTTCATAAAGTGAGAGGAAAATATCAAGCCCTTAACTTATCAAAGCCTCAGGACATTACTATTTCCATAGAGAAGTAAAAGGCAGCACATCCAGACATCATTTTGGTAGAAGGTCAAGAAGACACAGATGCTAGAAATTAAAATTTTGGCACTTAGAAAAATCCTACCAATTTTGACCTTGTGATGCTTTAAGGTGTGCAAGTATGCAATTTTCTAAGGTGTGTAGGTGTGCTAATTTTTTATCATTTTGGTGGTGCTAATAGTTAATTGCTAGTTCTATTTTCTAAATGCACCAAAAACATGTTTTGGTAGTATTTTAATGGGTAGAGACACACAAGGAAGGCCTAAGTTTACAATTTTAGAAGTCCTAGAGACCAAGGATAACTTTAAGAAACCCCCTGTTGGAAAAATGTATAAAATTTTGGTGAATCAAACATTAGTTCAGGGGATAAAAATTGATTTCTATTGGCAAATTAATATTTTGAGTAGGAAAAAAATTAATTTTATTGGCAATTTTTTTCAACTATATGAAAATTCTATAAAATCCTAGTGAATCTTTCATTATTGATGAAAATCATGGATAGAAGTATACATACCTAAAAACCATGATTTTATTGTTACTATTATATGGATCCTAATTAATTATCAAACTTGAAGGTTAAATTTATCCCACTTATATCATTATAGTTTCCCTCTAAATTATTCTATGGCGATATGGAGGCAACATTCCTATTATTTAAATTCATCACAGGATCCTAAATCAATGGCCTAAATCCTACTTCAAGCCAAACTTTTAAAAGGATACTAAGTTTTAAAGAAAGCCCCAAAAGTAAAGACACATGTTCCAAATCAAATTTATTTTGGGCCAAAGTAAGAAAGGATAAGAAGTTTCATGGAAAGTATTTGGAATAGAGATGCATGTCGAACCTACATACTTAACCTATAACCTAACTTAATTTTTAACCAAATATTGGCTAATATGACATCAATTAAGATAAGAATTGTAAATTGTAGGAGAATATATATATAAAATTTTACCACATGGAAAAAATAAATTGCATTGACAAAGTCATCACTAAAATACAAATACTTTTCTATTATTATTGGTGATTGGCCAAAGCATGGGACCCAATTTTTGAAAGTGTGGGTGACACGGCCATGCCAAAACTACAAAAGAATTGGCCAAATTTGGGGTTTCTAATCAATGAGATTAGCCAATTGTCAAATATTAGCCACTAAAGTTATCATTGCTAGAGACTCTCATATCATCTAAAGTCTTCTTTCTCCTTATCTCTTTTCTCTTTGCTAGTTTTGGAGTCATTTAAAGGTCCATGCACCATGTAATTAATAAAATAAAGAGTGTAGACCTACTTAGAACCTATTTAGGAGTCTATTTGTACATAATTTTCTTAAAATTAGTAATTTTAACATGGTTTTTTTGCAAGGAAAAAGCCCTAGATCTGAAAATTACAAGAAAGATGGGGTTTCTTATAAACACAAAGATGTAATATATGTTCAATGTTAGTATTTTGATGCAATAAAGTATGATATAAGTGCTTTCATTATGTGTGTTGTATTTCTTTATGGAATGTGTGTTTCCTTTATGAATTTTGTGTTCATGAATAGGGATGGAGCCAATAGTTTTGGTGTATGTTAATGCTCATGTGATTAATTTGTTCTAGTGTTTATCATATTTGCTAAGTAATTCCTCTGTGTAATATCCCTTTGGTGGTAAATTTTAATAATAAGTCATATATAAGTAATAATAAATTATTTAAACAATAAATAATGATAATTAGTATTAAATAGTTGTATATATACAAGTAATATTGAATCACTAAACTCTATATCATCAATCAATAAGAGTATTTATTTAATTAATATTTATAATTAAAATAATAATAACTATATTTATATATTAATATGATTGAAATAATATTCAAATAAATGAATTGTAATCAAAGTAAAATCATTAATTAACACTATTATAGTAGAAAAGAAATAATTAAATTAAAAAATAAAGGAGTCAACAAAAATTTATTTGCTCCTTTGAAGAGTCACATCATTAGATTGCCTACTCGTATTTAAATGGGAAAAAATTAGATTTTCTTTTAGGGGGATTAGAAGAAAAAAACAAAAGGATAAAATTAGAATTAAAGAAAGGAGGGAGAAAACAAGGGAGAAAATAAAGGAGAAAAAATAGGAAATAAAAAGACAAAGGCACAAATCAAACAAGAGCTGTGATACAACTAGAGTCCCGCCTAATGTAAAATCATTAAGATAGAAATGAAATACTTTGATGACTTTGATTAAATAAATCTGCAATAAATTAGTATTGTGAATTTTATAAATAATAATATTATTATTATTATAAATAATATATAATATTTATTATGTTATTTTATTTCAAGTTAATAAATTGTGCGTGTGTGTGTGTGTGTGTGTGTGTGTGTATACACACACACACACACACTTTCGCATTTTTCTATCAATAAATTATAGATAATTATTGTTTATAAACTAAAATTTAGATATATTATTAATAAATATTTTGTAAAGAAATAAAATGTTGATTTGGTCAAATGCAATTTTAATGTGATTTATAATATTAATATATATAAATATAATTATATATGTTGAATTATATAACTATTAAAATCAACTTTTATAAAAAAGTAAAAAATTTACATCAACCTATACTTTTACTTTAGAGTTATGAGAGAATATGTAGTGCCTACCCTCATTCACATCTTTTCTGGACATTGTTGTTGTTATTATCAGACTATGATGGATTAGTTTTATGTTGATGGATTAGTGGTATTGTTTTGACACTATTAGACATTATGTTATGGATTCAGTGGTTATTGGATGAGATTATTTAGACTTTACGTTTCATGCATACATGATGATCATTATATTTTTTTTTCAGAGATTATTCATGATTAGTTGATGGTTATTATCTCATGTGTTTTATTATGGATACTTACCCCATACTTGCATGTGTATGGTGTGCATGTTTTCTTATTGTATGGCATTTCTGATGTGGTTAAGGAAGGAAGTCATAGTCACCTGCTTAGTCGGGATCTACACAATGCACCACTTCCTGCCATTGTCTATTTAGCTTAGCATTATATATTGTATGTACATGCATAATTTTTCTGCAGGTTGCAGATACCGAGTATCGACTTCCCTGAATTGCCATGATGAGCGTACCCTATTACACTATCTCAATGATAAGAGAAGGGAGATAAATTCTCAAGTCCAAATCCTGAACCTTTAAGCCAATTGTCCTAGTGAGGTAGGACAAGTATCTAGATATTTTACCCACCGAATGTGACAGATGACATGATTCGTGATTTTTAACCCTTTAGACTGATTTTGTGTGAATTGCTCTATGATGGGTTTTCATATTTTATTCTTGGAGGTCTATGGTGAATTTTCTATTAATTAAATCTTAATAAATAGATTTAATTAATAAATTAATTATTTGAGAAAATTAATATAAAATATCATGTTATTTGATATTTTGATTATAATTAATTAAATGAGAATTAATTGAGGAAAAAGAATTAAATAAAAGAAAATTAGGAATTAAAATTAATAATAATAATAAAATTTATAAAGATTAAAATGGAAGTTATAAATATTTAAATAGAAATTATATAAAAAGTGAATTGGAGTTATAAGCTTGCATGGGAGTTAACGCACTTTTCTATTTCTCAAGTGTCAACAACACGAGGGTTAGTGCATCAATTAAGCACATGGTGTCTACAACCCTATGGCTCATCTTGAAGGTTGGAAAAGACCCATGCTTAGTTGGTGACACCTTCCAACTGTTTCTAGAAGCATTCTAGATGTTTCCTGAAAGCTCTTTATATTCAGGCATTCATAGAGGCTTAGACATAGTGGTTGGAGTGCAAATTGGAGCATTGGAGGACTCAAGAACTCTGAAGAAGGGAGGAGCTTGCTCTGCGGATTTTCTAAGGAAGAGAAAATTAGCATCAGAATCCGGGTAGATTCTTGTGATTTTACTTATGCTATTTTCGCATCATGCATTCCCTGTCTTCTTCGTGTCTTCCATATGTCTTCTGAAGAATTTCATAGTTTATTGTGCATTCTCAATATGGGTAGATTAATTTATTTGAGAATTCTTATATGCATGGATCTAAAAAGAACACGGGGCTAGGGTTGAGATTCATAGTCAAAAGATTAATTATTGGAAATTTTGGCAGATCAAAAGTTTATGGGGGAATTCTGAAAAAGTTGAAGTTGTATTGTTATATTGTCAATTTGCTTATACTTACATATATATATATATATATATATATATATATATGTATGTATATATGCTCATATATTGTGATATTATTAATTTTGCATATATTTGTATATATATACATACATATATATATATATATATATATATATATACATATATATGTATATATAATATATATTTGTTAAAAAATGGATAACATACCCATGGGTGAAAACATTTTAATAAACGTTTTAAACCAAATCGCAAATGGAAATTGCATTAGCGATTTTTAAAAAATAATATAAACAATTTATAAACATTGAGTCGGGGGGGGACGAGACCCACACCCCCCCACTGCGGTCGCAGTGTTCCCCGTCGCAGGCCCTGCGACCACAGGGTCCTGCATACCGGTAGTCATATTATGTAATGTGTGTTGTTTTAAAAAAAAATGTTTGCCATATTCGATTTTGGCATTAATCAAATTTGATTAATTCAATTTTTTTAAATGATAAAATGATTTATATATTCATATATGTATTTATATGTATATATTTTAATAAATATATATATATAAGTATGTATATAATATGTAAATACGATTATATGTTTTATAATTGTAAATTGATAATTGATTTATATCAAAGGCTCATGATTAAAATTAATTGTTCTATTAGGTATATTAAATATTGATTTGGTGGGGGACGTTTGGATTAAGATTATAATTAAAGAATGGTTTTGTATTCATTCTAAATGTATAAATGTTCCTTCAAATTCTTTCTCTAAACTTGGAAACGTAAATCGAGACTTTTTGCATTTAAATTCAAATTGTAAATTTAGTAAAACCAAAACATGTGTTTACATTGTGTATTCTTTATGTTATTGTTTTGGGTTTTGGGTTGACTAGTGTTAACCAGTTATAGGACGTCTACCAGAGGCTTGGGAGTTATGTGATTGTGATGTCATAATGATGTTTTAATCTCGATCTTTATAAACCCAACCATGGTTATGTAATGGAATTCTCTATGTATTGTTTGTAATTACTTATTGTTATAGTTGAGATTCTTATGTACGAGACACTTGACTTAAGCATTATTTTGGTCATCGATCAGTTAACCTTGGTTATTTTCTAGTCGCCATGATGGGACTGTGATGTAGATTTATTCTTGATGATGTCATGATGTGACATGTTTGACTCAACCATTTTTGGAGTCTTCGATCAGTATGATTGAGATATATTTTGGTTATTGAGAACCATTGGATACTTTGATTATCAGTGATACTTCAGTTGCCAATAGAGAGCTTTTGTGTTCATGATTTTTTATGGATGTTTGCTCATGGAGATTTGATGCTTTTATGCATATTTGATGATTTTATTATGGATTATCTTTTGTGATTTTAAGATTTATGATTCCATGAGCGTTAGGGTAGGATATCTGCATTAGTGATGGGAAGTGGCTTGCAATGGGGGTCGGGGCCCTAAGAGGCTGCCAGGGTAACTCATTGTAAGTTGGATTAATAAGTGATAACATTCACACCTAATACTAACTGAATGAACCTAAAAAGATAAGAGTTTTTTTCTCACCCATGCCTTGAGTGCTTGTACAGGCTAGGATGGGAGTAGTGAGAACACATGGTTGTGACCTTGCATTCCGTAGTATGCCTCGTTAGTATGAGAGGATACTAGTGGCCGCATGAGATCAGTATGGACCCGTGGAGTTTAGCTAACTGCCAGGGTAACTTGTATGTGATAATTGCGATGACACTTTCTCGCTTGCATAGTAGGTTCCTACATGTCATTGTGTGCATCTGGGATTAGATGTCGGATTTTGTGTTTGGAACCTTTGACTTAGTATACTTTTAGGATTCTTGGACTTATAGAGATTTGTACTATTAGATTTTGGATAGCCTGTTTGGGACTTGAGGTTATCTCCTCAGCATGGTGGGAGTGGACCACTTAGGTACCATGCAGTCGGGCGGTAGTGTATTTTCCACTCTTATCATTTTGAGATTCATTGAGACATCATGGTGGATATGTATCCTTTTCATTGATGATTAGCATATGTTAGATGATGTTATCTTATGCTTATATTTGCATGTTAGATTACTTTCTGCATATGATGTTGTATATGTTAGGAGTGACATTCCTACTATGTTAATACCGATGATCTCTTCGGTGATTTGGAATGTTACGCACGGAGGGATGGCTAGGATCCATGATGGTCTAATGATGCTATTAACGGTTGGGAGGAACCGTGCACTTAGATTATTATGTTTGATCTTCTATGATGATGTATCATGTGTACCATGTGATTATCTTTACTTGATTTATCATGGATTAGAATAGGATGATGTACCTTATTTTATGTATGTATATTCTTTGAGCTTGTCATACCCTGTGACATGTACAATGGATGATTGAGCATTTTGAAATGTAATGTATAAACATTGGACTTATCATTATTATTTCATGTGGATGTTGTATTAGATGGATTCATGTATCTAGATGTAATTCAACGTTAAGGGATCTTAAAGAATGTAATCTATTATGTATGTTATGTTTAATTTCAGATGGACATTGCTATTGCTTCCGTTATTGTGCATAAGTTATATGTGGTATTTACTTTCATGTTAGAAAAAAAAAAGAAAAAAGCTACTAAACTTAGTGAAATTCTAGGTTAATTCTTTGGATTCCTTAGCAGGGCATTACAGAATATGTAAAATTTAGATATATTATCAATAAATATTTCTTAAAGAAATAAAATGTTGATTTTGTATAGCGTAATTTTATTATGATTTGTAATATTTAAACATGTAAATATAATTATATGTTGAATTATATAAATATTAAAATCAACTTTTATAAATAAAAAAAAAAATTAAAAAAAAAATTGACATTAACTTATACTTTTACTGGAGAGTTATGAGAGAATATGTAAAGTGTAATCTTATAATATTTTGAATTTTTAGAAGAAAAATAAAAAAAACTACTAGCAAAAATATGATGAACCAATCATAAATAAGAAATAGTCTTTCAAAAATAAAAATAAAAATAAGATCATTGTAAAACATTATAAATATAATGTAATATTTTTACAAGGTGACCAAACTAATTGTAGAAAATGAGATGAAAACATAAGTCTCTGCCTATATAGGTGGTACTAATAATAAAAGGAATAAATATAAAAGTATGAGTGGTTGAAATATTTATAAATAAGCAAAATCATAATAAGCAACATGGCCAAAATAAGAGATATAAAATAATAAATGCACCCATCTAAAAACAAGTGCCACATAGTGGCTAGTACTTATCGTTATAGTTTTGGTTTTAGTGATAATAACTCACATTATCATATTTCATAAATAATTAAATAGTTTTTTAGTGTCTTTTAAGAAATTTTCCCATCACTCAAATGCTTATTAAAAAAAAAGTAATTATAAGAAATTAATTGTCAATGTATATTCAATTTATTTAAAATATTAATTATTTTTTGATTTAATGAATATGCTATTATTTAAATTTTAATTAAAAATTATATTGATATCACAATAATATATTTCTAACTTTCAACTTTTACTTGGAGTATTTTAGTAGGGTAGTTGTTGAATGAAATTTTTGTGTAAGAACATAGTTAAATTTATATAACTTGGATAAAATTTAAAATTTGAGGAAGCTTAGTAGAACCTAGTTACTTAAATAAATAATTTAGGTAGATCATAGTAATTAAGTAATAATTTTAATTCTAATCATAAATATTTTCATCATATGAAATGAGTATTGATAAGATAAATATTTTTAAACATTAAAATAAACTAAAATCTCGAAGCAATATGGAGGATGTAGAAAAATTTAAGGTAATCAAATAACAATAAAGTGCTAAGTTTTCTGGATTCGATTGTGTTTGTTTATTTCATCAACGTTTCGGATCACACTACATGATCCATCATCAGGATAAAAAAGTGCAAGATAGTAAGATGATGATGGATCATGTAGTGTGATCCAAAACGTTGATGAAATAAACAAACACAATCGAATCCAGAAAACTTAGCACTTTACAAATGGATTGTGGAAATCTGTTACTGTTAACAAATAATAATATTTAATTTCAATATGTACATCTCTTTATTTATACATAAATATCCTATAATCTTGTCATTAAAAATGGAATATGGAGGGAGGTCCAAAAAAAGGGGTCCTATAACACCCAATGAATTGAGCCAATTATAATGAAGATAAACCATTTTTTATAATATATTTAATTGATGTAAAATATGCAAACTTAGGAAAAATTGAAATCAATTAAAAATAATTGAATTTGATTGGTTGGTATGTTGAAAATTAATTCAAAAATTGTTCAAATTGAATACAATAGTACATTGCCTATGGCAAGTACAAAAAGGAAAATATTATTAATATTATATAAGAAAAAAATTTAAGTCAAAATTCCTACCTTGGAAAAAGAAAAGGGGATAAGTACACAAAATATTATGTGGGAAATATAAAATAAGGAAGAGGATTTCCTCCATTCAAATAATAATAAATAAGAGGAAGAGGTAATCCATGTGTGGGGGCTTATAAGGTAAGGAAAACGTATGTAATAAAGAATTTATTTTATAATTAAATTAAGCAATGTTATTTTCATTTGAATATATATTGAAAGAACTTTTAATGAAGGATTATTATATTGTTTTTATTGATCCCAAGTTTATTAAATATGTTTGTTGATGACATAAGGCTACGATAGATAATAGAAAAATAATAGTTGAATATAAATGATTTTATTTATAAAAATCAAATGAATATATTTGTGATGATAAATTCTTTATATGAGGAATAGTGGAAATTGGATAATATTGTGTTAACCTATGGGGTTAGCACCATGGAGATTAATGTGACTCAAAGCATGGAGCATGTGAGGTATTAAGATCTCCATTGTCCACCATAGCCCAGAATCAATGTGCTAGAATAATCTGATGATGTCAACATATGCATATAAAATTGGCCTTGGATAGAGGATGCTAGGCCAAGAAGAATCTTAAGGGGTGTGCTCCTGAGAAGATGATGAGGTAGCTATGAGCTAGGAAGCCCAATCTAGAGACATCCTTAAGATTGAGGTGAAATTAGAGGGTTTAATAATATAGTTAGTTTTGTTATTGTTGTGAATCTAACCATTATTTTGTAGGTATTACTTGTCCCAAACTAACACTAATATTAGGGACATTATACTCTATTGTGAAGAATTGGAGAAAGGATCACCTTCAAGTTCTTGCAAAACATTTTATCTCATGTGCATGCACTTTTTGTCGCTACACAATTTGATGAATTGTGAAACATCATATGATTTTTAGTAGTTGTTTCTACTCCTAATTTAACTGGTTTTCTTCTTGATCCTTTTGAAGATTTAATTTGCAGTTGCATTGTTACTATGACTTATGTCCATTAGTAATTTCATTTGCAGCAATTTCATTTCATTCCTTGTTACCCTATCTCGTTATTTAATTTTAAACATGTGGTTAAAATAGAAATTTGTATAGTTGCATTGTGAGAATTTGCATTCATCATAAAATTTCAAAAATACAAAATATATCAGCTTGTGGTCACGTTTCTTCAAGTTTTGCAAGATTTACATATACCATTAAAGGCCTCTGTGAGAACAAACACATTTATCTTCAATTGAGCTATCATTAGGTTGAAATACAAGCATCCAAAATCTTGGAGTTGGCTAAATTTATCAACTTTTCAAGAGAGAAATCTATTAGGATTTATATCATTATCATCATGCAAAATGACTACTCAACAGGTTTATCAATAAATAAATTGTTAGATCAATAGATCAA
Organism: Cupressus sempervirens; assembly: GCA_028749045.1. NCBI lineage: Eukaryota > Viridiplantae > Streptophyta > Pinopsida > Cupressales > Cupressaceae > Cupressus > Cupressus sempervirens. The sequence continues at coordinate 342,697,448 of CM053784.1, forward strand.
CCTTTAGTGCAATATTGAAACATTTTTACTAAAGTTTAACTTTAGAACAATATTGGAGGCTAAAAATCTAACCATGTAACTATTAAACTATATGGGTCTCTAACAAACTAGTTAAATTATTGGTTACCTATTTGCAAATTTGAAACATGCAAGTTATCATGGCAACTGAAAATTGTTTAAATAATATTCAACCTATCAACCAAACATGTTATCTTTTAGGACGGTTAGCTATGTTAGTCATAATGGTGGATCATTTACGTGACTAACACTTTTAATGATGCCCCTTGTATTAGATTCTTATCATTTCACCTATCAATTGTGATTATGTTACAAATCATTGTTGTCATCAAATGGTTAACTTAGAACTTGGTTCATCACACAAAAAAATATTTTGATATCATAGCCAAGTTATTCAACACTTAGGAGTTAATGGTTCCATGCTAAGTGTACAAACCTTATAAGATATTGTGCAAAATTAGGGCCCTCATAATAATGAAATTTATATGAACCTTTTTTCCCTAAACTTTTGATTTCAATGAGAGAATCTGACTAAAACTCATGATTCTTAGGTAAATAACTCATATAAAATGAGCTTAAGTGGTTAGTAATGACATATAAACTAATTTTAATGACACAAATACATGATGATAATATAAAGGAAACATCATCTCTATTGTAAGATAATTTATGATCTCCTAATATTCAAGCCATTATCTCTTGAAAGGAAAATTAAGTTATGCACTTTAAATATATAACATTACCCAATCAAATAATATCTTTAGGGGGTTCTAATATGTTAATCTTAGTATTTCCTATGTTATAATAAAGAAATCAAATTATATGATAACAAGCATATTGATATATCATCTTTCATGGGTAGAAGACCTAGATAGGGTATGACCATGTCACTCTTAAAGTAAGTCCTAGCATAATTCCAAGATTAAAAATAAAGTGGACATGTAAATGGTTTCAACATTAAAGATTTATTTAAGTAAAACCTAGAATCTCCATATAGCTAATTTTTTCCCCTAGTATTTAATACAACTATTTTAGTTGAAGTCAATTTGTATAAGGATAAGTATGCAACTCAGAAGGATATCATATATTCTTAAGTTCAAAAACTAGTTGAGGTACCAAATATAGTAATGCACTTGGATCTTAAGGTATTCATAAGAAATAAAAAATCTTTAGGGTAATTTTGAATTCAGTTATGAAAACTAGCTCTTCTTTGCATATATCTTTGCATCTAATTTTGCAAGAAAGCATGGGTCACCTTGCATGATAATAATAAATCTCAAGGATTGTTTTGATTTTTCAGCCAGTTATAAACCTCAAGTGAGAGGATTAATAAATTTATACTATAAGAACAAGATTCTTCAAGGATAACTTCTTCAAGGAAACAAATTAAACATGGTGATAAAATTCAAAATTAAAGTGGAAATTTATTGTTGGTAAAAGAGGGTAGATAATACGTGAGATGGTGTAACATAAAATCAATATAATAACAAATTTAAAATTGTGAGTTAAAAAATGGTGCAATCATTACCGTGTTAAAAATCATGAGGTAAAGTAAGAATAATGTAGAGGCTATAATTATTGACCTTATTCGCTTATAGTATTGGAAATCATTCTTATAGCCACAATATTTATGGTGAGAAAGGTTCACAATGAGATCAAGATCAAATTTATGCATTTGAATTCAATTCTTAGTATTATAGTGATATTGTATGCACATGGAAATATGAATAGTGATAATAGGATAACTTGTCAAGGAAGTTACACTCTAAGATAACTTGTACGATTTTCCAAATTAATTCTTTGATATGCCATATGTATAAGGATTCATGTTGGTAATTTGAAGATGTAGAAGTAAGAGTAAGATTATCAAACCTAGTGGATTTAGTAACTCAAAATTTCAAAATGTGTATGATGGTGATTATAGATCTAAGAGAGTGGAAAATAGGATTGTGAGATAAGTGCATTAGTATGTAGATTCTAGAGGGGTAATAATGAAGGATTACGTATTATAGCCATGTCTTATATTGCAACTATATAAAAGTAACCCCCATAGTCATTACTATGGAACACATACTATAATTAGAGGTAGGATACCTCCTTTAACTGCAAGATTTTAAAGTATTCTAGTTCCTACAATCATCCATATACTCCAATGTGGGAATCATAGAGAAAACCCACCCGTTGATGATACTACACAAGGCCATAGATGGTGTCTATCAAGAAAGTTATATTAGGAACATGTGGACATTATAATGGTTTTTCCTTCTCTGGCCTTGTAGATTATTTTCCCATGTTATTCTAGGGTGTGTAAAATAGATCTTGATTATATTCATATGGTCATAAGGTCACCAATACTTTAGTAAAACAAATTCTACCATTAATTACAAGTAGGGTCAAAAGACTGTCATTTTTACCTTTCTCCTTACTAACCTTGGTATGACCACTTTGTGCTTGTAATGTGAATTCTTCATTTGGTTCTTTGTTGAGAATTATTATACTTTTATTGTTATGGCTAACAATATTTAAAATAATGTTGGGATACTTAACCAAGTTTCATTTTGATGGTCCTATTTTTTCTCAAGGACTTGTCTTACTTATTTTTTTCTATTTTTTAAAAGTTTTATTATTGTAGCCACTAATGAATTTTCTTTTAGTTATGGAATTGTTTATATTTTTGGATTTAAGTTTACTTATTGAGGCATTTTCTAGTGAAAAAATTTGGTAGCATATGTTGTAATGTGACTTATGTAAATGCCCATAACCAAGCAGGGTTTCTAATGAATCATGCATGAAGTAAAACATTAGGCATAGTCAATCCCATAGAGGTGTTGTTGTTTGAAAACTACCAAACTTATCTAAAACCCAATACTAGGATGCAAAAGACAAGACTCATTCTAAGGGTTGGCTACTTCCTATATTCAACTAAATTCTCTTCAGATTTGGACCAAAATTAACAGAATCACAAGGATTCTCTACACTTTAGGCTCTGCAAGGCCTAGGCAGGTGCACCTTAGGGATGGAAATGTGGTTGGTTTTATGATTCTTTCTTCAAAAAAAATCTCATTGATATTCTTCCTATTATATCTATGCCTTATAGCAAAAATGGTCAACAATTATTCTTAGATTTGAAAAGACTTCTTGATTATAGTAGCTAATTGATAATTTAGAGGGATTTTTTACAAATAAGCAATGACCAGCAGTTTGTTTCCTCATAGTGAAAAGAAAAATTGATTTGATTTAAAAAATTTCTTTGTGAAACCATATGAACTTATCAATTTGCATTTGAATTGATGATCAATGCCTTATCCTTTGCTACACAGAGTCTAACTAGAAAAACTTGACCTATTTAACTACCTTAAAATTAAATTATTAGTAGTTAACCTTGAATTTCATTATTATGAATATCCCTCCCATACACCTAGAAACCCTATCATTTCAATGAAGGTATTTATGTAACTCCTTGAACTAAAAGCAATCAATGAAAAGACATACAATACATCCAAGATGCATTAAAATAAAAGAACCTTGTTCATTTCAATCTCAAAATTATAGACACATGGAAATGGAGACAAAATTCAAAGACTTGGATATTGTAGAACCTTTCTTTGTATTAATTGTTGGAATGTTCAAAATGGGAAGAGTACTTTTGAGAAGGGGGGTGAATCAGAAGTACCACACTTTTTAACAATATTCAATCCTTTAAACATATAACTAAAAAATAAATTGCATGCATGTAAACATATAAAGAAACATAAAGTAAATCACATGCAACAACACATAACACCAAAATTGATATCCCAAAAACCCTCCAGGAAAAAGAAGGTAAAACTGGGGTGACGATGATACCCACAAAAATTACTACAACAATCAATGTTTAACCACTTCTGATGCTCTACCCTGTTAAAGGCTTTACACTATGTCAATAGTGACCTGGTTAGGTTAAAGGAGGAAATAATTATTTTAAGTCACACTTCATCTACTACATATTATAGTGGGACCCATAGCCTACCAAGCAAGGGTTAAAAGAGGTAAATTTGAAAGAGGTTCAATATAGTATATGAAAGATAAAAATAAGGATTATACAAGAAGAAGACCTTAAGTAGATATGAAGATTACTTCATACTCATAAATTTCCACTTCAACCATAAAGGTAACAAGGTAAATTATATGTTTTCTTCATATATTATGAAATAATTATTAGTGTGTTTGTTATTATTGATGCATTTTGTTATTGTGAAAAATATTGAATGGTCTATCAATTATTCTAATTACAAAGAAATGAAATCAAAATATATGAAAAATGAAATATAAATGAAAAATATGAAATTGTAAGTTTTCTTAATTAATGTAATCATAAAGGTGTCAAATTGATTATTTAAGAAATGATTTAGGGATTTCAAGTAGCTTTCCTATGGAGTCTCTAATCAAGGAAGGTCTATAAGATGCCTTATTGTAGTACTAGTTATAGTACTAGTTAAGGGAAAGACTATATAGAAACCCTACCATATTTAACTTTCCTATGGGGTCTGCAATTAAGGGAGGTCTATTAAGACACCTTATTGTAGTGTCAGTTAAGGGAAAGGCCATATTTAACTTTCCTATGGGGTCTACAATTAAGGGAGGTCTGTTAAGACACCTTATTGTAGTATCAGTTAAGGGAAAAGCCATATTTAACTTTCCTATGGGGTCTACAATTAAGGGAGGTCTGTTAAGACACCTTATTGTAGTATCAGTTAAGGGAAAGACCATATTTAACTTTCCTATGGGGTCTACAATTAAGGGAGGTCTGTTAAGACACCTTATTGTAGTATCAGCAAAGGGAAAGACCATATTTAACTTTCCTATGGAGTCTGCAATCAGGGAAGAGCTTTAAGACACCTTATTGTAGTACTAGTTAAGGGAAAGACTATAAGGGCATCTATCCTTCCTATGGAGCCTACAATCAGGAAAGAGCTGCTATGATACCCTATTGCAGTACTAGTTAAGGGGAAGATAGTAAGGGAATCCTACCACTTTCCTATGGAGTTCCCAATCAGGGGAGAACACCCTATTGTAGTACTAGTTAAGGGGAAGATAGTAAGGGCACCCTATCAACTTTCCTATGGAGTCTGCAATCAAGGGAGAGCGGTTAGGACACCCTATTGTAGTGCTGGTTAAGGGAAAGATAGTAATGACTCCTTTTCACAAGAACCTTTCTAGCCAAACAAGCAATCCACTAAGTAGACCGCCTCATGTGGATGCCTAACACCCACCACCAAGGCCAAGGGGGCAAAAGTTTCTCTCTTGGGCTTAGTATGGAACTGGCTTGGATTAACTTATTGTCATTTGAATTTCTTTGAAGTTTATATATATTTACATGTGTCTACTAATGATTTTTTTTGGTTGCAAGTCCACAATTAAGGAAATGCATAATGTGTGTCTTATGTGTTTGCATCATGTTTCCTTCGTGTCTTCATCTATTTGCATTGTGTTTGCTTCATGTCTTCAATTATTTGCATCGTGTCTACTTCGTGTCTTCATGCATTCAAGTATTTACTTTGCATCTACTATGTGATGTACATCTCATAAATCTTTTAGACTTTGGCATGCAAACCTGTTTGGTGTCTATGAAGGAGCTTGTGTATGAATGATTTTGCTTGAGGACAAGAAAATTTGAGAGGGGAGGCTGTGATGTCCCCATTTCAGCATATAATTCAAATAGGTATACTAATAATGATATTATAATATCATATAATAACATATTATAATAATAATCTAATATAATAAATAATAAGATATATCTTAATATAAAAATACTATGTTAGTAAATGTATTACAATATAATAATATATACTTGACGTATTAAAATAATGTTCTTTATGATATTATTATAGCTAACCTTATTAATTAATATAATTATATTATTATTAATATAATATAATAGTTGATATATTATTAAAATAATAATATATGGTATAATTATTAACATAATAAAGTTTATTAATATAAATAATATATGTTATATTATGCTTATTAATATAATATAATATATTTTATGAAATAACTAAAACTTGTTAGTATAAATATATGATTTAATATAATTAAAATGTTACATAACTAAGCTATTAATATAATTAATATTAATGAAAGGACATGACTATTTGAAATATATGTATAAATATAGAATATCAAATACTGGAAGGGATATCATACAGAATACTATCAAACATATACAAATAAGAAAGCAAAATCAATAAATGTCCAAAACAGAACATTACATCTTCCAAGGAGTATAGTTTCGGACAGAGATACTAAATTTGTGGGGTATTTTTGGAGGACATTGTGGAAAAAGTTGAGAACAGACTTGAAATTCAATTCCACACATCACCCACAAACTAACGGCCAAACAGAAGTGGTAAACAGAAGTTTGGGCAATTTGCTAAGATGTTTAGTTGGGGATAAGCCAAAGGGATGGGATTTGATTCTACCACAAGCAGAGTTTTCTTACAATAACTCTATAAATAGGAGTACTGGAAAATCACCATTCCAAATTGTATATGGGAATAGCCCAAGGATTGCACCAGAATTGAGGAAGATAGAGCAAGGGGAGAGGACAAGTGCTGAAGCAGAAGAATTTGCTGAACATATCAAGCATCTACATGAGGAGGTTCAGGAACACATTACCAAGTTGAATCAAGAGTATAAAGCTAGGGCTGATCAAAGGAGAAGACATAAGGAATTCCAAGAAGGGGATCTAGTCATGGTGCACTTATGAAAAGAAAGATTTCCAGCCGGTACTTATAACAAGTTGAAAATGAAAAAATTTGGCCCCTGCAAAATTTTGAAGAAACATGACTTAGGAAATGCATATGAGGTGGAGCTACCAGATGGTATTCAAATTTCTCCCATTTTCAACATTGCAAATTTAACAGAGTATCATGATGATGGTGCAGATGAGGAGCTGGTGTTAGAGCCATGTCCAATTCTTGCTTCTAAGAAGGAGGAGATAGAAGACATTCTAGATCATTGTGTGGGTAGGAGTACCAAAAATAGGAAGTATGAAGAGTATTTGGTGAAGTGGAAAGGACGGCCGATCGAGGACTCAACTTGGATTTCAACAACTGAGGTTTCCCATTTGGAATTTCCTCTACCATTCATAAAGTGACAGGGTCACTTTTCAATCTACCCTAGGTTTCTAATGCAGGAGCATCCAGAGGTATAAGGGAAATCCTATTTCACCCAAAAAAACATACTTAGACTTAGTTCTTGTTTCATGTGTTTTCATTTTTGGATACCCATTTGGGTCAAATAAAGGTTTCAACTCTCACAGTTCCACTATCAGTGTTTGTGTAAATCTCAAAAAAATAGGAGTATGTAATTGAGCCATCATTTTGGTGAACTAGGAGGTGTAAATTAGCTAGATGAATTTAATTTTAATTTAGAGCATTCCAGAAAAAGAATCAAGTCAAAAGGCCCCACGGCTTGAAAGTTATTGCAGTTTTTTGGGTTGTGAAGACCTCCTAAGAATGCTTCAAAGTCAGGTTAGGGGCATTAAATGACCTCCAAAAGGGATGAAAATGGGGGACAAGCAAAGCTGGTCCATAGGGCTATAGAGCACTTTGAGAGCTTTCCAAAAATGTAAACGGTTCATCAATCGGAGCTACGGTTCAAAAGTTATGCCTCTCGAAAGTTTAGTTACAATTTCTAGATTCTTCTAGATTTGTGTTGACTTCCAACGTAGCTTTTGGAACCTTCTATTTGGTCAGTGGATGCCTACTAGCACTTTCTAGAATGTACTCCTAGTCCTTAACCCTCCGAGGTCTATTTAAGGAGATTTCTAGCATTGTAAAGGTAGTTCGGAGTGGAGTTTGAGAGGAGATACTGAAAGGAGAAATTATCTCCACATTTATGCTATTGTAAGCCCTTAGGGCATGTTTTGAAGTTTATTTTCTCTGTACTAAATGTACTAGCTTATTTTTTAGTTAATACAATTTCCCTTTTCTGTTGTGTCCATTCTGTTGTTGGGTTGTGTCCCCATAAAAAATGAACCTAATAAGATAATTTTATGTTCTCACCCATGCCTCGAGTTCTAGTACAGACTAGGATGGGAGTAGAGAGAATGCTTGGTTGTGACCTTGCATTCTATAGTATGCCTCATCAGTACGAGAGGATACTAGTGGTTGCATAGGGATCACTAGGGGGCAAGGTCTATTGAGAGACTACCAGGGTAACTCTAGCATGATCCATGTGATGACACTTTCCTGCTTACATAGTATGTTTCCTACATGTCTTGTGTGCCTTTGGGTATAGGTGTCAGCCCTTTATGATGGAACCTTTGAGTTAGTATACTTTTAAGATTCCTATACTTAGAGAGTACTTGTGTTATGTGATTTGATATCTTGTTTGGGACTTGAAACTATCTACTCAGCATGGTGTGAGTGGACCATTTAGGTTCCACACGGTTGGGTGGTAGTGCTTTTTCACTCTTACCATTTGAGATCCGTCTGAGACACCATGACTAGAGCGTCCTTGGTTGGTATTTACCTTCTTTCTATTCTTGGATCATTATGATGGATGTATTTACTAACATGTTTCTTTATATTGATGATTAGCATGTGATAGATGATGTTATCTAATTTTTAGGATCATCTTATGCTTTATTCTTGCATGTTAGATTTCTTTATGCGTATGTTGTAGCATGTTATATTTCTTTATGCATATGTTGTAGTATGTTTTAGGAGTGACATCCATACTATGATAATATTGATGATCTCTTCGGTGACTTGGGGTGTTATGCACAAAGGGATGGCTAGGGCCCATGATGGTCTAATGATGCTATTGACAGTTGGGAGGAACCGCGCACTTAGAAAATTATGTTTTATGATATATGGTTATCTTTTACGATGGTTGTTATATCATTATTGATGAATGGATGTATCATGTATTTTAGTAGTTTCATTTACTTTGTTGTACTTTGTTTCATGGATCTGTAGAGGATGATGTATCTTTTCATATGTATATTCTTTTAAGCTTTTCATAACTTGTGACATGTACTATGGATGATTGAGCATTTTGAAAATTAATTTACTAAGGGACATTTGGAACAAATGTATATTGTTTAAGAGCATTGGAATTTTTAAATTATTCTTTAATGTGGATGTGAAAGTTGTTAGAATTAGTATTAATTAAATTAAATGTGACACAACATCTTTGGATCCTTAAGGAATGTAACCTATTATGTATGCTTATAGTTGATTGTATGTTATTGCTTCCATTACTGGGTGTTTGATATGAATGGTTTATCTTTCATGATTTTAAAAAAAAATTGTTTGGAAAACTTAGTAAAACTTTAGGTTAATTCTTTTGGAACCCTTGGTGGGGTGTTACACTCTACATTTTATTATTAATAGTGGGAGCCAAAAGAACTTAATTTCTATGGAGACAACCAAGAGATTAAGTTTTAAAATGACAAGACACTGACAACCATATTCTATGGGATGGGTTAGTGAAGGAAAATATATTCAAATAAATTAGTAGTGTTTCCTATCATACTCAATCAAACCATTCAAGGATGAAATAATTTGTAATGTAGCACCTTTAGATTTATGTGATGTTTTTCTATGACAACCATACATGTATCAAAGGCATGGGATGAATGAATCTAGATGATTTAGTGTCACAATCAAGGTTGGTGAAAAGAGATATAAAAAACCAAAGGTATGCTAACTCAAGATGCTTCTTTAATTATTGGTAAACAATGTAAACATTTAATTGCTCAAACTAAAACTTTTGTACTCATGATTCATTATGAGAAAAAAAAATTAGTTGTCTTTAACACACATACTAAGGTGGCCACCATAGTAGACTAGAAAAAGGAGATGTATAAAATCTTAGAAGAATATCATAGTGTATTTAAATCACCAACAGGGGTCTCAACACACTACCAAGTCAAACATTCTATTCATCTAATTCTAGGGACACCATTGCCCTATGAACCAATATATAGGAGATCAATTTTGGAAAATGGTGAAATTAAGAGATAGATTCAAGAATTCATTGAAAAGGGACATATCAGGTCAAGTTCTTCACCTTGTGGTAGTCCTATAGTTTTTGCAAGAAAGAAAGATGGGACATGGAGACTTTGTATTGATTATAGGGCACTTAACAGAATTACTATGAAAAATAGATATCCAATTCCTCAAATTGATGAGCTTTTAGATTAACTTAAGGGGGCTAAGTTCTTTACAAAGATTGACTTAAAATCTAGATATCACCAAGTACCAATTGACCTAGCAGATGTATGGAAGACTGCATTCAAGTCCAAGAAAGGTTTCTTTGAATGGTTGGTTATGCATTTTGGCCTTAAAAATGTACTAGCCACATTTATGAGGTTGATGAACGATGTGCTTAGACCCTTCATTGATTCTTTTGTAGTTGTTTATTTGGATGATATCCTTATATTTAGTAAAAATTGGTCTGAACACTTGCAACATGTTGAACAAGTACTCTTGAGTTTACAAATAAACTCTATGCTAACATAGACAAATTCTCTTTTGGTATGCAAAGCATCTACTACTTAGGGTACATCATTGATCGTGAGGGTGTTCAAGTGGACCCTACAAAGATACAAATAATAAGAGATTGGCCACCTCCTTAGAATTTTACAAAACTTTATAGTTTCTTGGGTCTAGCCAACTTCTATTGCAGATTTGTATTTGGTTTTTCACATTTAGCATGGCCTCTTAATCAGTGACTAGAAGGTGAAACACAAGCCAAATTTTGGTGGATAGAGGAAAAAAAAAGCATTTGAGGACTTAAAACTTAGACTATGTTCAGTTCTAGTTTTGGTTCTTCTAGATTTGCAATATTCATTTGAAATAGAAATAGATGCATCAAATTACACTCTTGGCATTGTACTCATGCAACATGGGTATCCCATTACATATCATAGTGAGACATTTTCTAAAATAGTTCATAGGTACCCCACCTATGACAAGGACCTATATGCCATTGTTTACGCCTATAAATAGTGGGAGCACTATATTTTGGGAAAAGAAACTATGATACATATTAATCATAAACCTCTTTAATTCCTATAAACATAAGGGAAGTTATAGAATGATAAGCATTAATAGTGGTCAGCTTATTTGCAACAATTTCACCTCAAAATTCATCATAAAAAGGAAAGAACTAATAAAGTAGTAAATTGTTTGAGTACGCCTCCAATCATCAGTTTGACAATGGTGTTGGATTCATGTGGCCATCAAACAAAAACTTGGGCTCAACTATATGGTAAGGAGCCTAATTTTTGTAATATTTACAATGCAGCCTTAGAAGGGAAGAATGTTCCTAATTTCTATATATATGATGGGTTACTTTGTCATATTGGTCATGTATGTGTCCCCATTGAAGAAAGAAAGAAAATGATATGGGAAGTACACTATAGCTCAGTGGAAGGACATTTTAGTATTTGTAAGACTACTACAATCCTTCAAAAGTATTTGTATTAGCCAAAAATGAAACATGATATTATTTCATTTATAAAATCTTGTGTTTCTTATGCAATTGCAAAGCCTTCAAATTGTAAATTGGGCCTCTATCTACCATTACCTATTCCTAAGAAACCATAGCATTTTTTTTCAATGGACTTTATGTCTAGGCTCCCAAGTAGTAGAAGGGGAAATGACTGTATATATGTGCTAGTAGATAGATTTTCTAAAATGGCTATCATGGTGGCTTGTAAAAAAAATTATTTTAGTAGAGGAGACCACTAAGCTATTTTTGAGCATGTTTGGGTTCACTTTGGGTTGCCAAAAAGTATTATTTTAGGTAGGGATAGCAAGTTCCTTAGCAAATTTTGGTCTTCATTATGGGCTAGAATGGACACAAAGTTGACAAAGTCTACAACATTCCATCCTCAAACAGATGGCCAAATAGAGGTAGTCAACATAATGATTATCCATATCCTTCAAATGTACCACTCAAACACCCACATACATGGGATGAGAGCTTGCCTTATGTGCATCATAGTTACAACCATGCACTCCACACTACTATAGGACATAGTCTATTTGAGGTTTGTCTTAGGTATCAACCATTGGCACCCATAGATGTAACACTACCCATCTTGGAATCTATTCAACCACTCAATACTAAAAAGGAGGTAGATAAAGAAGACAAATTTAATGAGAAGATTAAATAGTTACAACAACAAGTTCATGATATTTTAGAATAGAGAAACAAGAAGTATAAGAAAAGACATGATCAACATAGAACTCCTTATCATTTCCAAGTTGGTAACAAGGTATGGCTACATTATTAGAAAAAGTGCCTCTAAGGAACTTATCAAAAGATTCGTCCTATTCAATATGGGCCGTATACCATTAAGAAACAAGTTGGTGAGAATTCTTTTGAACTTGATCCGCCACAATTTTTGGGAATACCTCTAGTTTTTAATGTGGAACTATTGCAACCCTATTTTCCTCCACATCTCTCAAGCTGCAAAACATATTCATGCAACATGATTGAATCCTTCCACTACTACACCATTATAGTTTGATTATGTCACTAAAGTCATGTTGAAATATTTGAGAAATTAGAAAATTCTTCTATATAGGGTGGTTCGAGTTGGTCAATTTTCTCATCAAGGAAAATGGTTAACCAAGGAAGAGGTTGCAACACATTTCCCTCATCTATTATAGAAGATTGAGGCAATGGGGTGCATTGCTTCTTAAGTGTGGAGGAATGATCCAGATTATATAGAAGATCTAATATTTTTGAAAGTATTTTTCATAATTTTTTATACTTTTTTATATCTTTCTATTTGTCCTTTTCAAAGGTCTTCTGCTCAAAATTTCATGCCAAAATTGTAATCCATCCCTAAAACTAGGCAGCCATAGGCTTGTTGTTTTTGGGACTAAACTAGATTTTTAGTTCTTCTTTCCAATGGCATAAGTGGTTTTGAATTCTGAGCTATGGGTCAAAAGTTATGACCCCGACAAGTTGGGGTTATTAGACACCTAGTTTTGAATAGTTTAGTTTAATTTGTTGTTTATTTTATTTTAGCCACATAAAAAATTTTAATTCATGGTTATGGTGGTTGTTGATATTCCATCATTGTATATATTATTTCAATCTCAATGGATAAGATGGATTTTGGTTTGCATACAACTCTTTCAAGTTTTGCAAGATTTTCTAGAACTTGAACATTGGTATTGCAGGTAATTGATTCACCAAATATCATGTTTGTAGCCCACTTCATCAATTCAAATCATTCAATTTTTAATTTCTTCTTTATGACATTTCATATGGCACTTCAGATATGAAGTTTAAATAGAGTCCCTTCACAACTATATGTAGGATTTTGCAAAGTCCTATCTAAGAAATTTGGACTAGAATAATGATTGTTGAAACTTCAAAAACACTGCCAAAATGATATTCTTTCCTCCCAAAGACAAAATGTAAACCCTAATTAAGAGAAATGGTATCCAAATTTTAATTGGAAATTCCCCAAACAAATGACCTATGCATTTAAATAGACAAGATCCTTCATCCATATAACTTTAATCTGTATGTACTTAGGGTATGGTCTCTTTCATACCATAAAATATTGTTGAAGTTTCCATTTACAAGGGTGAGTTGGGGGAAAATTTAACAACAAAAAGATCCACTAAATCATGAACTTCTCCCTTTAATATTCATTATATTTTCAAGATAGCAATATTAGAATTAGGAGAATTCCATGTATTGGATAATAACCATTCTTGTTTGACACAACCCATAGCTTGGTGATTACTTCGCATATCTATGCCCAATAGCTTCTCAATTAACCTCTCCACTTCATACAATTGACTTACTAACATCCATGCTAAACTCTATTATATAGATTGCAAAGAATATTTGGCTATATCAATGTGCCTCTATCATGCTTTCCAAAGTCTCAAAAAAAAAAGTGAGCCATAATGAAAGTCAAAATTTTAATTTGTGCCAATGTGTTTGTGGCAACACCTAAGAGGGATTTCCATTATGGAAGCCTATTTTGTATTGTGACCTGATTGGTCCATGTCAAATTGCATATTGTGTAGAATTTATTGAGGATCTTCTTACACATGGATGTATTTGGTTTAAAAAGTAGCTCCAATAGTTGATCTGTGCAACAACAATGTTATCTAGTATGAACATAATCAATGCATCTTCTTATGCTTTTGCAAGTAAACTAAAAGGGTTTTGACAAGCTAATTGTTCCATCAATATCTATTTTTTCTCACCTTCTACATCAATCAAGTAAAGTCAACATTGTGGGATGGAAAGACCTCATCACAACTCACATCCCACACTTAAAACTATCCAAGTCTCTACTCTTTATGCATGCACCTACTTTGTAATGCACTTCTATTGTTTGTGAAATCATGAAAGATAATTTAAAATAATCCCTCTATTTTTATTGGTGTATGAGGAGATTGGGATGAAAATAAATTTGGAGGCTTGGAGCTTGATAAGATATCTTGTAGTAGCTTGAGCTATGTGACTTATCACTTGAAAGTCAGCTTCCTTTGTAGATGGGCATTGACAAATCAAGCTTCTTCATCACATTCTTTAGAAATAAAAACCAACAACCTCACATGTTGCTAGGATCAATGTCCAATCTAACTCTTGACTTCATGTTTTTAATATCTCACAAAGCTCATATATAATAGCAAACCCCACATTGACATGGGAATCTACAATAAATTTGACATTTGTGTGGCTTTGATTATTTGTCATTTTAAACAAGTAGTAATCATCTATCCACTTCATCATCCATTGTGCCATGTTGTGTGCCCACTACTATCACATTGGAAAATTATGTTTATTATTCCAAAAAATGACTTGAAATTCAATGTTTTCTCCTACATGTTGCTCAAAACTAGTATGATACCATTATTAAAGCAAAATGTGCAGGCTTGCATGATATATTCAATGCCCTTCCTTGTTATCGCTATGTCTAATACCACATACCCCCTTAATCTTGAGTAATGATGCATTTCATATTGATGTATTATAATGATGAAG
Organism: Cupressus sempervirens; assembly: GCA_028749045.1. Classification (NCBI taxonomy): domain Eukaryota; kingdom Viridiplantae; phylum Streptophyta; class Pinopsida; order Cupressales; family Cupressaceae; genus Cupressus; species Cupressus sempervirens. The sequence goes on from CM053784.1 coordinate 342,712,496, forward strand.
GTCATCATAAAATATCTTCAAACTTAACCTATCCTATCAGCTTGGTGAAGTTAGTCAGTTCCCAAAGTGGGTCCAACTAAATTTGTTTTACATTTGAAACAACTGAGTCTACCAAACTAATCTAGTTTACTTGCCATACTAATTTGAGTCAAATTCCATCACTTGTTGTAACCTTAAAAATCATTTTTCATTGTCCTAAAAACTATCCATTTCATGTCAAGAGGCTCTTAAACTAGCTTCAAAAATTGGTCAAAACAAATAATTGGGCTCTAAAATTTGACATATCTATTCTTTCTCATTCACACTATCATCTTGAAAATTTATGCCTCATGATGATAAAAAGGTCAAAAGATATCGATTTTCAAAGTTTCCTTCTTTGAACTATCCTTCAAGTAAACATGTTATATATAGATAATCACATTTAGATTTGGCTTTGAAAATAGGTCAAATGATTACTTGAGGATCTGAAAACTAGGAAATTAGTTTATTGTCATGTGGAGAGTATAAATTTAATATTTGGGCTCATGATGAATAATTGGGAAAATTTGGCAAGCAGTCAAAGTTGGGTACTTGGATTTGCAAAACTGGGAACATTGGCAAAATAGTGATTTTCTCAAATGGAATGGACCTGGGAAAGTGAATAGATAGATCTGTCAAGACCTGAAAATTGGTATACTTGAAGTATTTTTAGAGTATAACATGGTGGTATAATCCATTTGGTTTCAACTATCATGGATTCAAAGTTATATCATCCTAAATAGGGCTACCAATCAATCTGCACTTTAAACACCGGTAAAACTTCAACAATTGCATTTGGAATCACATTTAGAATTGCATTTGAAAACTAGTCAAATAGATTTTTGATAGGCTCAAATTGGGAACATAAAATGTGTCTAACCCCTAGAATATAATGCAATAATAATTTCTTCAATAGGGTCTAGTGGGTCAAAGTTATAACTAGTCAAATAGGGCTTCCCAGAATTTTGAACAATATGTATCAACATGACAATAGTAAAAAAACCATCTTTGAGGGATTAAAAAATAGGTCAAAACTTATTGGAATGACTTTAAATATGAGACATAGGTTCTATGATATGCATACTAGACACTCCCAAAGTGGTGAGCCATGAAATTTAACTAGGCACAAGATATTCAATTGCAAACTAGGCCTCCTGTCTCTATTCTGACACTTGGGCAAAAATACAGTTTTGAGAAATGCTCAAAATGATGCTTTACAAAATGATTTATAATGAAAACTTATCATTATTAGATACATGCATATATTGAATTCAATGTGTGAGAAGCATGAAACACTTCATAGGCCTCAAAATGATAGTTAGGTACACATGCATGAAAGATGCTTATAGGGGTTCAATTTGACTTGGTTTTCATAATGGTACTCAAAACCGAAGCTTCAATTTTGAGTCCCAAAAACATTAAGAGAGAAGATAAAATTGGTAAACTTAATGCAAGAACCAATGAAGGTATGTTTCTTGGTTATTTATAAAAGTAAAGCATACATTGGTTTTAATCGAAGAACCAAGACTATTGTTCAAAGCGTACATGTTAAAGTTGATGAAAATTTTGTAATTCAAGAAATAATTCTTGATTATGATTTTGATGTAGAAACTAATCCAAAGGATGACCAAGAGAATGTTGAGTTATTTTATGAAATTGACACAAATTTAGAGAATGATATACAAATTATCGAATAGGGAGAAGAAATAAGGAGTGAACCTAAAGTTGAGGTAGTGACACCTAACAAGAACCTGATAAAGAACCATCCTATTGATCAGATTATTGGTAGTAATGAAAAAGGTGTAATGACAATAAATAAGGTATAAAGACAATAACTATGTTTTATTTCTTAGGTAGATCCTAAAATTCTAGATGACTTTTGGATTCAAGATTTGAGAGAGGAATTAGATCAGATTGAGAAGAACGATACATTGGAATGGGGTCCTAGACCTAAGGATGAGAACATTATAGGAACTAAATGGATTTTTAGAAATAAAATGAATGAATAATTTGAGGTTGTGAGAAATAAAGAAAGATTAGAATATAAAGAATCTTCACAATAGGAAGCTATTGATTATGAGGAAACATTTGCACCAATCGCTAGAATAATGGTTTTGGCTTATGCAGATAACAAGAAATTGAAGTCAAGATTTGTAAATGGAGAACTTAAAGATGAAGTTTGAATTGAGTATCTTAAAGGATTTCCTTTGAAAAAAGGAGATATGGTCTGCAAGTTAAAGAAAGCACTGTATGGTTTGAAACAAGAACCTAGAGATTGGTATGCAATGTTGGATAAATATTTGGAAAAACTAGGATTTTATAAAGGTACTACAAATAGTAACTTATATTTGAAATTCATTGAGAATGGTTTTCTAATTATTGAGGTATTTTTGGATGACATAATATTTGGAGGAGACGATGAAGAAAGTGAAGCATTTGATAGTGAAATGAAGGAGTTTGAAATAAGCATGATTGGTGAGATGAAGTTTTTCTTGGTTTTTTAGATTATGTAGAATAGTGAAGGTATTTTCTTATCAAGAACTAAGTACTTGAAAGGTTTGTTGAAAATATTTTGTTTGGAAAGTTGTAAACCTATAGGTACACTTGTAGTAGCTGGTCATAAGCTATCTAGAAAATATGAGACAACTACTATTGAGAAGAAGAAGTACAAATCAATAATTGGAGGTTTGCAATAGTTAACACATACAAGATTTGGTATAGCTAAAGCAATTGGCATTGTTTCAAGATTTCAAGTTTATCCTAAAGAAGTACATTGTGCAATTGTAAAAATAATTTTCAAATACTTGAAGGGTACACTTGATTTTGGATTGTGGTATGAAAAATCAAATGACTTTACTTTATGTGCATATGCTTATGTGGATTGGGTAGGTAGTATGGATGAAAGAAAGAGTATAAGTGGTGGAGAATTTTGATGAGGAAGATTGGTTTCTTGGCTAAACAAGAAACAAGATTGCATTTCACAAAGTATAGCAGAAGTAGAGTATGTAGGAGCAACAAATAATTATAATCAGATTATGTGGATGAAGAAGTTATTGAAGGATATTAGAGCTAAGTTTACTGAACCTATTGTTATGCACTATGATAATACAAGTATAGTAAGTATGTCTATGAATCTCATGTTATATTATAAGACAAAGCACACATCTATTAAGTATCATGTTTTTAGAGAGAAGGTTGTAGCGAAAGAAATTAGAAAAAGGTATGTTAATACACAAGAGTAGATAGAAGATATATTTACAAATCCTTTACCAAAGGATATATTTGAGTATTTGAGAGGTATGCTTGGGGTTATGCATCTACCTACTTCAGAGTAGATGATACAAAGATCAAATTAGTCCAATGGTACAAAGCATTATTGTTTATCTGGACTGAATGCTTGATGCTTCCTCTATGGGGGAGTATCTGTGTTTGAGCTAAGTCATCAAGGAATCTTAATAGATGATATTGAACAATGTCTTTGGACACTTGAGCTGATTGAAGATATTGAGTAGTAGATTGACATAATGATGCCTTTGTCATTGATGCCAATAGGGGAAAGTTGTACATGAAAAAATTCATGAACATAGTATTGATGTCAATGTGGGAGATATGTTTCTATGAGATATTGATTTTATTGATGAAGAGGATTTGAAAATAAGATGACTACAATAGTTGAGTAGTTATAATGGTATGGTATGTTTGGTATTCTCATAGCTTAGATGTTTTTCATCTATGTTTCCATTAATGCCAAAGGAGGAGATTGTTAGCATGAATTATAATGATATTCCTATTGGGGAGTATCCTAGCATTTGAGAGAGCATTTCTGTGATTATATGTTGCATTCATGGAAGTGTTTGTCATTGATATCAACATACTAAAGATTGACAGAGTAGCAGATAGAGATTGTGATCTTACAATTCGAGTACTAAAGATGAGGTCAAGCATAGTTGCAAACATGTTCTACAAAGTGTCCTCATGCTATGGTTAATAGTGTAATATCCCTAAATTGGAAAATTGGTATTCTGAACCAATTTTGGCTCTCAATCTTACATCTATTTGTTAATAAAATTTAAGTCCTATTATCCTAGGCATTTCTAATTCTTATCATCTCTCCATGACCTATGTGTCGAATGCAGAAAATTATTAATCTTAATCACATACTTTATTTAATTCCTCAATATTGATTGAAATTAGCTAAATTAATCTCCTAATTGAATTAATTTAATTATAAGTCTTAAGTGCTTTAATTATATTAAATCCAACCTCTTTAACTAATACACATAAAGAAGGAATTAAAATACATTGGTTTAATTAAATATATCTACCATAAGTCTTGAAACTAATTATTTAATTAATTAAAATATTATATTATGATGTCATTTTTAAATGAATCAATATTTTTTCCTAATTCATCTCATATTAAAAAAGAATTAAATATATTGATTAAATCAAATATGCTCATCATAATTATTGACAGTAATTATTTAATTAATTAGAAAAATAATTATGAGCACATTTTTGAATGTATCAATGTTATCTCCTATTTCGTCTCATTCAACTCCATAAAAAATGGAAGACTCAATCTCATCCCTAATTTGAACCATACAATTAGTTTAATATTGATCATTGATCAAGTCTAAGATTCTATAAAGAAGACCCTTGATCTCTCATTTTGGACAATGTCCATGAAGAGTATCAAATCACTATTGGATTGATCACTCAAGTGCATTGCATTCAAATATCATTTTCTTTATATGCTCATCATTTAGATTAACAATGCATTCATTTAGCTGTACTTTCTTTCATTTGTTCTTAGATTAATTTGAAATTCATTTAGATTAATTTATATCTTTACATTTGAAAAACATCAAAACCATAGATTAGATTGCATTTACATCCATAAATCCTTCAAACTAGTTTGGTTTGGTTATTGAGCTCTCAATTCATAGAGTGAATAGTAAAACCTCATCTAGTTATAAGGCAATAGATCGCCTTGTGCAAACACAAAAAATAGAATATATCATGTTCATTTTGGGATGTTACAGACAAATAATGATCATGTTGAAGTGTGCATGGAGTTAGAGGCCCATAATGTAATGTCTCCTTTTTCTAGGACATTATAATTCTGTGTACTAGCTCACTTTGCCTAGGTTTCAAGGGCCAAAAGGTTCTTTGCAGGGTTTAGTTCAAGGTTTTGCCTAGGCATTTCTAGTTTCAGACCCATTAGAGTAGTTTGGTAGGTTGTCCATAAACTTACTATTTGTAGTAAGTAAACAATATTTAGTATTTTTGGTACTTCAGTGTTGGTTTGGAAGCATCTTGTTGAGAGCTTTCTAATGAGCTATTGCATGTGATTATCTAAGTTCATTTAGTTAGCTATTTTAATACCTGATGATTATATGGTTTACTGGCTAAGTGACTATTAAAGTCATTTAACTTGTCACTTTATTTTAAAAAGTTACTATGTTCACTTAAGTGACTAAAGGATGAAAAAGGTGCTTTATCCCACATTGCTTAAAAGAATGTGCATCACTTTGGGAAAATTCATTAAGGAAAAACAAGCCCCACACATAAGGAAATATAAAGATTATAATATTCAAAGCAAATATATTAATCTAGGAGCTGGAAACAGTTGTTGGTTACTTCTTCTAGGATGCAAACCATTGAAGAAGCTTTTGGAGGTTGGACACAAATCTAGCCTTCTAATAGGTTCAATTTATATTTCCAATCTGACTTTCTTTTCTATTTATAAGATTGGATTATTGGGATTGTAGCATGTTATTGTTATTCAAGTTGCAATGTGGAAGATTAATGCTATCGCTAAGTGTAACATGTTCTTAATGTGTTACTATAATAATTAATTGAGAAGGTGTAATAGACAACTCAGGGAATTTTTTTATGGATTCAATATAAAGGAAGCACATTTTCCTTTATCAAGCATGACATGAATAATTTATTATAAATAGTACAAAGAGAAGAATGTGAAGTTGAGCAGAGTAGAGTGGAAGTGAAGGAAACTTCATTGCCAAGGTTTTATTGTGTGGTCCAAGGTTTGATATTTGGATTTGAGGTTTGTAACCTAGTTTACAAGGTCTGATAGTGATTGGTTTGGTTAATAAAATAGAGGAAGGAGGAACTTAAAAGTATATTACTTTTTTGGGCAATGAGCTCTTCTTGTAATTGAAATTGCATGTTTGGGTAGTGGGCTCTTCTTGCATACATTGTACTACAACTCCTAACAGGGTTGGAATATCCTAACATGGATTCAAAGTCTCTTAATAGGGACTCTATATACTAAATGTTGTAATAGACTCCTAACAAGGTCTATCCTCTAACAAGGAATATTTATATTAGTACATCATCTTGTGAGCATCATTCGCACTAGGGTTTTTTCCTCTGATCAAGGGATTCCCTAGTTAACCTATATGGTGTAATTGTCTATGTGCATCTTGTTGTGATTGTAATTTACTTTGGTTGAATGGATAAGATTTTTTAAGGATAATAAATGTTTTAACTATTGAATAACTTATTCATTTCCCCCCCTCTTAGTTATCTTGGTGGACTATTGTTTCTAACACTAACAAAGTCCATCCTATAAAAATGAATTTATATATTAGCACATCATTTGGTGGGTACCATCCGCACTAGGGTTTACCCTCTAATCAAGGGTTTCCCTAGTTACCAAATTTGGTGTTATTATGTATAGTTATCTTCTTATGGTTATTGCACTTGCTAATTACATGTTTCAAATTTAATAAAAATTAAAAATTTGTTTTGATTGTATAAAAAATTCACCCCTTGCCTCTTAGCGATCTTAGTGGACTTTACTTTCTAATAGTTTTGGCTTTGATCACTTGTTTTCATTTGGAGCCATCAAACCATAGAGTCTATATCCAATATTATTTGGATACTTTGGACTCATGTTTATTTGTTTTGACCGTCTATTTCCCCTATTGTTTGAAGGACCTTTTTCTAGGAACCCATTCCATTTCCCCTTGAATTAGCATGAGGGTGTTTCTTGTAGTTACTTTGGATATAGGGATAATTTGTTTCATTTATTTATCCTATATTTCTTCAATCAAATCATTGATCATGGATGTTTGGGGTTTAGGATGCACTAACACTAAGACCCAACATTGTCCTTTTAAAAAGCTTTTCCTCATACAAACTATGACTATTCCCTCAAGAGGAGAAGAGAAGGCCCCACCATCCAAGGATGTATCACTATATGATGTGTCAAGATTTTCTTCTACAAGGGAATCATATACCTAGTAGGACTCTTCTTGGTGAATCAACATGTCATTTTTACTTGTTATATGCTCAAAATAAATGTTATTTTCCTTATTATTGATTAATAAAAGGTTGTTAGGTTTTAGTGTTTATAGATAGAGAACTGGATCAACACTCAAGAAAGTGTAACATCTTAACAATTTGAACATTTGAACTCAAAATGGATACCATGATATGTTATAAAAAATCCAAGGAGTAGTAAGATATTTTGATCTGCATCACCCTTGAGACATTTTAAGTTGGTCATCATGTTGTCCACATATTAAGTAAAAATTTCATCTTGTGAAGAAAATTCTTGCAATCCCATAGTAGGTTTGTTATTAGATGTCTCTTGTTGAAGCGCATCAAGCACCATAACTCTATAATAGCCCAAGTATAACTAAAGAAACAACACTTCATTAGGAGAAATGCATTCTTCAATTATTTTCTTCAGCTTAGGCTCGACATCAATATTGATTTGATCATTGAGTCCCTTCCATGGTGACCATACTTGGGTAAAATCTATAGAAAACCATCCTCTCAAACACTTGGTTTGTTCCTTGCTTACAAGAATGCCATATGTTTCAAGGATTTCCACCATGTGAATATCAATGATATCTTGGATCCTAGGACATGTAGTAAACTAGATTTACACATCCTTTAGCACATTGATGGATTTCACCTTTGCCTTATCAAGTTGGATCACTACTCAGTTGGTAGATTGTGGAGTGACCCCTAGTCTTTGAGATACTGAGAGTGGCATGCTGTTACATAAAGTGCTTGAATTAGTTGGGCAATTATGAAGATTTTTCCCAAAGATTTAGATGCTGAGTACGAAAGGGGCACCTCTTCTTGTTTAAGCATAGTGGACATGGCTTCAACAATGTTAACCATGCCTTAGTATGACCGAGTGTCTTTAACAGAACTTATTTCCTTTGGCTATGATAACTTTGTAGCATGTCATACATCAAGGTATTTTGCTTAGTCCTTTTTATCTCTTCTATTGCATTGTACTTCTTTGTTGACCAAGAAAGATTATTCAACATGATGGGGGTAATACTTAGTGCCTAAGGTTGTTATTTTTGGATAGGTGAACATATTAGTGTAGGATTGTTACTTGCTGAAAGATTGGGAGTAGGTTGCAATATTGGAGGAATTCCATCAGTAAAAGGTTCCTTCCTATTGTACAAGTTGTATGTGTTCTGGTTATCATTGTCAAAGGTGAACATTTCAGCTAGTTTTTGCTTAGCTTCTTGGTTGAATGGGAACATAGATTATTTGTTGGATAAGTCTTCTCCCTTAACATGTAGTGGAGTATCCTAAGATTCTAATGAAATTGTGTTGAACTGAAGGGGATGCATGTCATTATCATCATATGAATTTTGGATCATATTTTGATTCCCTCTGAAGAATATTTTGTTGTTGTCATTGGGGAAATTTTGGCTTATGTCCATTTAATTGATTTCAACAAAATGAATATTGTTATTTCTATAGTTGGGATGCTTCCATTGTTGGGTGGGTATTCTATTGCAAATTTTTCTTAGGAAGTCCATTGTTACGATTTGAAGTATTAAAATTACTTCCCTTATTGTTATTCCTATAGGAGTTGAAGTTATTTGTGTGGTTTTTCCCATAACTATTATTTTTTAGGGCTATATTAGATTGCTGAAAATTGTTATTCTATTCTTGTGATAGTAAAAACTAGGAGAGATCATTTGTTGTCTAGGACTTGGTCTTCTTAATCTTCTCTAATTCAGCTGACATGTTTTTTTCTATCTGAGTAGGTTGGGTAACATTTGGCTCACAAAATGCTACTTTTGGAGACTCATATCTTGAATAAGTTATGGGAGGGGCTGAGATAGAAGGCATCTATTACACTAACACAATATTTAGTGAGGGAAATTGATCAAGGATTACTTGTGCCCCTACATGAAAGGGTGGGATCATCGTGGTGGTGCTAATAGGAATCATCATGCTTCATCTTCCATTAGGGTTAGCTTTCTTTTTGAAGGTAACTGATTCTTTGAATACTTTCTCTAACTCATAAATGTTGGCAATGGGAAGTCTTGTAGGAAAATATATGTGAGCTAGTCCATAGAGTTCAAGTAAATTGGTATCACAACTCCCAATGGTACTGTATAAGGGGACACCAACCTTTAGTATGTCATATAAAAATGGTGGTTAGACTGAGAGCTGATTTTTCATTGGGTCACTGTTGATTGCCAAAAATTGGTGGTGCAAGATAACTAGATTGATGAATGTGTTAAACTGATCAAGAAACAACTTCTTAGAAGCTTTCCTAGTCATGATAGATGTTGGTGGTGTATATGTGAAATTGGGGGCCTTTGATGCTCACATACACTTCAACATGGTCATTACTTGTGAGATCATCCCAAAATAAACATTGTAATGTTTATCCAAATAGTCTAATAGAGTGACCTATTGCCTTCTAACTAGAAGGATTATGCCTTCACTCTTAGAATGAGAAATAGACAACCAAACCTCTAGAATGAAGGATTTAAGTAGCTAAATGAAAGTGCAATTAATCTAGATGAGAGATGCAATTGTTAATCTAAGAAATGAAGAAGCATAGCATGTCAAATGGATGCATATTCAAAATATAAATAATATTACAATGAAAGAAATAAAGCTATGCAAATGTGAGAAAAGTGAGTAAGAATTTTAGCATAAGTTTGATGTAAATTCCAAAATTCATCCTCTATAATGAGGAATGGAGAGCTTCTTTTATACAATCCAAGAGGTGATTGACAATTGAGATTAGTTAGAATGGATGGTTAAGACTAAAGAGGAGAGCCAATCATAAAAGAAACTTCCTCATGAAAAGGGAGTTAATTGGTTGCCTTTGAGTGATAAAAGGAGTTAATTGGTTCCTTTTTGAGTGATAAAAGAGTTAACTGATTCCTTTTTGAGTGATAAAAGGAGCTAACTAATTCTTTTTTGAGTGATAAAAGGAGCTAACTGATTCATTTTCGAGTGATAAAAGGAGCTAACTGATTCCTTTTCAAGTGATAAAAGGATTTGAGAACATTTAATTTAATAAAATAGAATATGAACTCATAAATGGACAACTTTAACTAATTGAATAATTAAATTCAATAATTAAAAAGAGGAGATATCTTATTAAATTAAATGTATTTAATTCCTTTGTATATTAGCTAAAGAGGTAATCTTGATTTAATTAAAGTAGGACAACTATAATTAAATTAAATTAAATCAATAGGTTTATGTAACTAATTTATGTCAATATATAGGAATTAAATAAATAATATAATTAATGTAGGTTAGGATTTTCTGCATTTTACATCTAGGTCAAGTAGTGATTATCAAAATTAGAATTTCCTGGTAAAATAGGACTTACAAATAACTGAATAAACTAAAGTTGGTTAATATGGAAATGTGCCAATTTTGGGGAATTACATTTTTCCCCTCTTTGAATGAATGTGCAAGCAATACATTTAATTTAAAGAAATTAGAAGTATAGATCAAGAAATGAGATTGGTTCTAAAATTGATGATACAAAGACCAATTGATTAGCTTTTAAAGGTTATCTCCAAAATGAAACTTAACCTTAAGGGATCCAAATACAACACCTAGATACCAAAGTTGATTGTATAAAGATTGTCAAATTTTATAAAATTGTTCCTAGAATGAGACTCAACTCTCAAGAGTGGTGGCTTAGATTTTCTCAATACCTGTCCATTAAAAGATGACAAGATTAAAGAAAATTCATAAAATTATCCCCAGAACAAGGCTTAATCCTCAACAAAATTTAGGATTATCTCTAGATTGAAGCTTAATCATTAGCAAGAATTTGGAATTATCTCCAAAATAGAACTTAATCCCCTAGAGTCTAGATAGAACACCTAAATACTAGTCCATAAAAGATAGTAAGATCCAATCATGAGTCATAGAATCATCTTCAAAATGAGGCTTGATCCTCAAGAGTCAGGGTTTAGACTATCCTGATACCCCTCTACTGAACTCTCACAAGAAATGTTATAAGATGCTATCAGCTGATCAGAAGATGCGATAGATAATATAGCTGCTAGATAGAAGGGAGAAAAATGCCCCAAGTGATGATGACATAAGTTTTAGATTGAGTTGAAAATTAGATTCAATGATATAATCATCCTACCCCCTTGGGAGAAAAATTGAAAGATGACACACCAAAAATATGATGTAGCATAGTATTGTTGGATACAATTGTTCAATTGTGTGTTGTCTTTGATGTTACACAAATGTAATATTAGTCATCAAACAGAGTCTACCAAGCTCAGTTGGTCAGCAAGGCAAAAGATAGAGTCTACTAAGCTCAGAAGGTTAGCAAAGAAGGTTTATAGTGTCTATCAAGTGTTCCCAAGCTTTACCTTGTGTATTCAATTACTACCGAGCTTTCAAGGTTAGTAAAGGAAAGTTAGTTGCCACCGACCAAACTCACTCATCAAGAGAAAATAGTGCAGGAAATAGTTCTAACCAAGCTTTCATGGACAATGAAGGAAATTTAGCTCTAACCAAGTTAACTTGGCAACCAAAGGATTTTGTAGATTTTGCAATGTTAACTGAGTTAAGACGGTTAACTCAGGAAATTATTTCTGGAAGGAGTATTTACTGAGCAGGGTTGGCCAATGAAGGATTTCTTTTTTTTGTGAAATAAAATTTATTTGTTTAAAGTAATATTTTTAGCCGACTAATGTATGGTTTATTGGTAAATGTAACTTATGAATGAGCCGACTTGATAGTCTGAATGGTATATATAAGAGGTCAAGTTGCAAATTCTAAGTGTAAGTGATGGATTTGATGTAATGTGAATGAGAAGGAAGATTGATTATTGTGAAAGTGAATTTTGAAGGATGATAAGAAATCATTGAGGAGCAGCAAAGCTATATTTGAATGAAATGGATCTAATAGTGCAAAATAGAGATCTATAATCAAAAAATTTAGTTGCATCTTATTGAGATCAATTCATTATTACTTTCTAACCATTGTAGTAGTGATTTCAAAATCTCTTAACAGAGTTGGTTTAATATCCATTTTTTAAAATCCTCTAACAAGGTGATAGTTTAGTTGAATTGTTCTAAAGACCTCTAGCAAGGCCACTCCTGACAGGGTTTTTGGCTTGATTTTTCACTATGCAAACGTTAAAGGAAAATCTTGTGAAAAATCATTTAAATCTTAAAATTTTGAAAATTGAGTTTTTATTCTTTGTGTTTTTTCAAAGTCATCAGATTGCCCTAGCTTTAGAATACCCTCAAAATTATTTTCAGAAAAATGTTTTCAATGACATTTTTCCCCAAGGGAGGGCTTGCATAAGCATGAGGTCATTATATTTTTGTTTAATCTTACGTGATTGCACTTAGCATACAAATTGATTAATCATTATATTAGCAATTACCTTTGATGATGCAAAGTCTTTTTAATCGTTGATCCTGTTCAGATCAACGAGTATCATATACCCACAATTTCAAGATGCAAGGCCTTTAAGTAAAGCGGGCATGCGACTTGGTGACACGTAGCCCTTACATTCCTAAATTTTGGTGAATCATAAATTGTTAGCAACATTTGAAAGTTTGTTAGTACTTTTGCGCACGTCCTAATTTTCTCGCAATGTCATTAGTGGATTCGCCTGCAGAGATATGTAGTTTATCACCAAGAAGCATCAGCCATTGATTTCGTCTCAATCAAGGGCTAGTGCTTCCCCACAAGAAGAATATGCTCGATAGATAAATAATGCGGGGAAGAAAAAGTTGGACAAGTGGCACGGTCTGATGAGATGGGCCCACTGTTAAAAGAATAATGGTGAGATGTCCTCTGTGGTGTGTGTCAGATGAGTTGGAACAAGTGGAGGAACATCATTCGTCACTATTAGCCAATATGCTACTCAAATGGTGAAGTTTATGTAACCGTTGATCTATCAGAGATCAAAGGCCAGCACATGCCTGCGATTTGAAACTGCATAGGAAATAAGTAGTGCAGACAAGAAGATTTTTGACATGTGGCAAGGTGGGGTCAAGTATTTGCAAAGCAATATTCCACACTATAAATGATTGATGACATTTACTGCCATATGTGCCACATGGAGGAGTTTTGACTACTAGATGGAAATGAAATCTTATCAACTATAGATCTTTTGAAGATCTACGGTTAGTACAATCTCGCATTATGAAGATGGAAGACAGATAAGAAAAGTGGGAATGCGTCTTTGCGATGCATGTCATAGTGGGACCAAACCATGAAGAATGCAGGAGTCACACCATAGGTTCAACCAAATGTGCTTAGCTAGAGCTATTTATGATCTGGGCCAAAAAGGTGTCAGAAATAAACACAATAGTCAGAACATGCGAGTTAAAAGCAGTCATATCATTGGCCCAAGTGGATAACACGAGCATAAAATGAAGAGTTGTTTCTGATCGTTGATCTTTATCCTCATCAACGAAAGGCACTTCCCTACATTTTAAATTTGAGAAATGTTTAAACAAAGCGAGAATGTTCCCTGCAGACATGTGTCCATGGTGACATTAGAAATTCTATTTAGATGCCCTGCAGGGTAAGATCAGTATCACCGTTGATCTTTCAAAGATCGACGACTGATGCAAGACCACAATTTGAAAATGCTTGTTAAATAAGGAAAGTCGGAATGCACAAGCACAACATGTGTACTAAATGATGCCAAGTACTTTCTTGCCTAGAAGAAGATATGGGATCTGCTAGTATGGAATGTGGTCAGACGACATGAGCTCATATGGTAGTTTCTCATTGGCTAGTATAGTTGACTAGTTTTTATTAGAAAATGGATTAGTCAAATTGTCGATCTTGTCTTGATCGATGAACAGTGCTTGCTCACACTTCTAAGATAAAGGGATTTTAAATAATGCGAAGCAAAATTGTGACACGTAGCATTGTTTTAAAAGTCGTAATTCTTGTTACCTTTTAAATCAAGACCATCTGATCCGGTGAAAATCTATGGATGGGTTTCAAACTTGGATGCAAATTGCGGGTAACGGTTACTAAGAGTAAATATGATTTAGACCTTATGCGTGCAATTTTATTGCATGGTAAGAGACCATGATTTCACCATTAATGAACCACTAAAGCACAAAGAGAATATCAGGGCATACAAAGTTTTCAGAGCTAGGGCATACAAATTCTTCGTTAACAATCCAGTAAAATTACGAAAGTTATCACATAGTGCAGAAGTGCAAATTTTTGGCAGGTGAGTACTTTGTGATTTTCTAAGTAAATTTAAAGTATCTGTTGTTGTAAAATTTCTAGGGTTTATTCAAAATGCCTCCTCGAAAAGAGTTTACTAGGCAAACAAATTATTTGAAACATTCTATGCATGATGATTTTCTTGAACAATTCCCCTTATCAGTGCATGAAATAACTAAGGGGAGGGAACTCATCCCGAAATGTCCTAGAATAGTTGTAGCAGAGGGTTTTTACGACAAAACTAATTGGGTAAGAGATGCCTAGGTTTTCATGGGAGGTCTAGAGTTATTTAAGAAATGGTTTTTAGAGTGAAAACTGGACACTCCTATGAGCAATGTTTGGGAGTTTGATATTGGTAAATTAGTAGTCCCCACTATTTTCTTTGATAGTGATTTATTGATGGACCTGGCAAAGAAATATGATCCTATTACGAGATGGGTAAAAAATCATTCTGGAATCAATCTTTTTAGGGTTTGCCCTAAGCTGTTCAGTTAGGTTTTCAACCTTAACCCTAACCACACTGTGCATGAAATCATTGATATGGATGATCTACAAACTAGATATGATGTACAATGAACTTACCTAAGAACAAGGCCACTATAGGAGCATGTTGCCAAGGTTGGTAATTTGCCTATGATTATAGCCAGTACCATGGAGCCATTGTTAAGAAGACATTTCAACTTGAGAGCTCAAGCACTGTATTTTTCTCTTTGAAAGATTTTTGGGATAGATGAAGGTGATCAAATTCCAAGTTCTATTGTCCTTATAATGCCTCAAACACTTCAATTTGGAATGAGTACCATTTTGGATTTTGCCACTTTTCTATCAAAAGAGATTCACAATGGTCTGGTTGGAATAGCAAGGGGAAAAGTAAACAAACCATTCTTTTGGTATTCATTACTGATGGATGTATGCTTATACAAGGGATACACTTTCTTCTCCAAGGGTATGAAGTTGGAAACAACCAAGGATGGAGAAAGGAATCCAGTGCAATTATGGAGTGTGGATATGACTTCAGAACCCACAGATGCTAGTTATGTAAGGTTTGACAAATTTTTTGCATCTAGGCTGAGATTGCTATTGAGAGGGGATAGCCCCAAAACTCCACAAGCATTTTTGGAATTGGTTAGACCTAGAGATCATGCACAAGGGCTGTTGGTTAGTCATAATTAGGGGGATATAATCCCTTATAATGTTTCAACTGTGATAAGGGTATATGGTTTTGTGGAAAAGCCACATGTGTTTCCTTTTCATGTGCCTTTGAAGATTCAGATTGCTAAACTCTTATGGTAGATAGGCACTATAGATGAGAGAGAATTGATTAAGAAGGGCACTTTCTTTCCAATTGTTACTGTAGTGAATGATTTTGTCTTTGTCAGAAAAGGGTGGAAGCACCTGAATTAGTTTTTGGATAGATATAACATGGCAGAGTCTCATGCCAGATTCATTGACCCTGAAGGATTCTATGACCTTTTAAAATAAAGGGTAAGAGCTTCTCATATGGTACATCAGGTTTACTATCTAGAAGATATAATTAGAAATATCTTCACATTGTAGGAACAAGAATTGAGAAAAGAGAAATGGATAGTTTTCAGTAAGACCCTAGAATTTATTAATGCTTTTGACCCCCAGTATGACCCATTGAAAGATAAGAGATACTAGGGAGCTAAAATACAAGCATTAATGAATAATTTTTCCATAATAATTCAAACCATGAATGAAAAGAAAGCTATGTATGTTGAGACACATCCAGACAAGGCTACATAAGTACAAAGAAGAATAAGCAGTAGAAATGTGGTAGCTCCTGGCCAATATACATAACAGAAGAGGGAAGGTTATGTTATGATTTGAAATGTGCAACAAGCACCCTCTCATCAGAAGCAAAGGTCAAGAAGTCCATCTGCAGCTCACTCTCCAAAAAGGAAAAAATTAGAGCAGGGGTCTTCTTCTTCTCAAAAGGAACAATACTCCCCAAGAAAATCCCCAATCCATATAGATGATGAAGCATCTCTAAGGGAACAACTTAGACAAATGGGTGGAGAAGGGGATGTGATTGTCACTTCTATAGACTTGGATGTTGGAGAGCCACAAGAACGTCCTACACCTTCCTTGGACTTAACCATTGCTGATTAAAAAGGTAAGGAAATTGACCCAATAGTTGCACAGGCTTCTAAAATATTTATTAATGATGAAAATTTTCTAAGTTCGAGGGCTTTTGCTCAGTTTTTGTGGAGATTAAATATGGGAAATTTTGAGAAATCCTGTGAGAAGATCAAAGCTGAGCAACCAGATAAACCTGACTCAGTTATTAAGGGAGAGGTGAAGTCAAAATTTTTGAACAACTTTGCCTAGTTTACTCCTGAAGTTGGGAGGCAAATAGTTAGATAGTCAGTAGTCCTACTTTTGCCAGAATGGGATATAGCAAATGCAAATTTTTTTATTCAGTAAGGAAGTAGAAAGATGTTCAACTAACAACTGCTGAAGAAATATTACAGGCTCATAGAGGAGTCAAATTTAATTATGACCACCAAGCCCTTGTTATATGGTCTATAGAAAAGAGGGAAAATACTAGGTTGCATGGGTTTCCCACTATAGAGCATACTGGTACATTGACAGTATACAGGGCTAGTGAAGTAAGTAGTAAGAAAATAATGGGAATGGCCTCAGAAGTGTTGAAATTGGGTGGTGTTGTATCTATCCAGGAAGAAGATAAGTTTACCCAACTCAATGCTAGGTTTGAAGAAGTTTTAAAAGCATATGAGGAAAGGGGTATACAGATACAGTCACTGGAAAACAAAGTGTCTCAAGTCGAGAAGATACTTGGGAAAAGAAAGGTGGGAGAGTCCATTGCACCTAGAATTGCATACCCTCCATAGTCATTTGATAGAACAACCCCTATTGTTGAAATACCAGACACCCTTGAAAGGCCCCAATTCTATACTACAGAGGACTTTGAAGAAGAAAAAATCAAATTACATGAGTTGCAGGTAGAATTAAGAAATCAATATGAAGGAAAATTAAAGTAGAGTGTGATGTATTTAAGGGATAAAATACAATGATCAACCTTCTTTGATCAGTCGACAAGAATTGCAACCCTCATGGATGAGTTAAATTGGGGTAAGGATAAATTGACTCCCCTTGCATAGAAGTGGAGGGAGAGGAATAATGATATCACAATTATGTGTATATCTGTCGTCCAAATGCCTTATCATCAAGTAGAGAAAATTTTTGATTTGTTAAAAAAACTTGAAGATTTTGATGATAAAAGGGATTCTTTGCAGAAAAGATTAACACTTTGTTTTTCCTAGTATATTGCTGAAAAATTCAGTTTATTTCCTTGTGCTTTACAATCTGTTGATACAATAAAGGAAAAGGAAAAGTGGAAAAAAGAGTTGGATGAAATATTTTGTGAAAGGATCAAGAACGTCATGAGTGAAACTAGCCACTAGTTCTGGGCAAGGACAAACAAAGAGTAAGTAAAGATACAGTTATTTTATAATGCCATGAGAAAAGAGCTTGATGATTTAGAGGAATTTGCAAATTCTTTAGTGATTATACAAAGAAAGGCTCTAAATTTTGATTGGCCAGATGATGCTGCTTATAATAAATGGAAAAATCAGTTTATAGAACAAATGTCAAAAGATGATGAGGAGGAAGATGCAAAAGTAAAAGTTACCCTCATAGTTAGTAATGAAGACCTAGAAAATCCCCAGATTAAAGTAAGTTTGCAGGTAGTTGAAGATGACACGTCACTTTTTAACCTCATGGCCACTTACTTTGAGGATGAACAATAAATGAAGAACCATATCATATTTTCTTGTCTCAACAATTGAGAAGCATAATAGAAAGGGACCCACCAAGGAATGTTTGATGTAATAGCCTTTCTATTATTGGCTTTTGTCTTTTATGACAGATATTTGTCAGTATCTTTTAGGAGACACATGTCGCTTTCTTTTAGCCTGAAGCTTGTTGCATCTCACACTAGTTAAGTGAGATTCCAAGGCTAAAGAATGGTCTGAATTCTAATTTTCTAAGTGATATGCTTAGTTTTTCTTTGGTCCGAATTTTTGAAAGCAAGTTTATGATGTATTTTCTCTATCAATTCTATGAGAATACATGAATATAGAATGAGCTATGTTTCTTTCTGAAGGTCATTCTAAGTCTATTGTAAATGATGTACCATTTTCAAAGAAAACAAATACAAATTGTTAATTGTCCCCATATTAGTTCTTTCTAAATCTTGTCTCCTTCCAATTACTTGGTTGTCTTGATATTGTATAAGTAAAAGCTTGTGCAATTGAATGCAATCTAGTTAGGTTGTATATCTATTTATCATTGTTGTTAACTCAATGGATTAAATAAAAGCTTTGATGAATGTGATAAGGTTTCTTTAGTAATGGAAAGGGTTTTGAATGATAAATTTTGATAAGAATTGCTGATAGAATTTGTTGTAAGGAAACAAGTTAGATCTAAGAATTTTCTACAGACTTTGAACCCCAATGGATTAGGCACTGATCAAATTGATTCAGTTGAAGGAGAAGTATGTCACAAATGGTTGTCAAAAATGTAGAATTAAATCAATTTTACTTTTGTTTCCTGTAGATCTTCAAAGCTGGCCAGCACTTGTCTGCATGGAATGTTTTAGCTTCAGTTAGCCACTATTGTTAAGAACATCTGCAGATCTATAGAAGAAATTTTGGCCATATCTGTTATATGGGACTTGTTTATCAAGTTATTAAGAATGATGTATGTGTTTGAGGATTTTGAAATGAGAATCAGAATGAAACTAAAAATAATCCTCATATAGTTTTCCTAGTCTTGAATCATCCCTGGGTATACCCACCCTAGTTTTACATAGCCAAAAGAGTAGAAAACCACCTTTGGTTTTGTCGAAGTTGGGTCCAAATGCTTTACACATGCAATTGTTAACAAGAATTGGCTGACCTTTAGATTGTATGAGTATTATGATCTTGGTATTAAGCATTTTTTTGCTTAGTAGTTTTAGTCCTTTTAAAAACACCAACAAAATGGCAACTCTCCTGGGGAGTTGTCCAACACATTTGTAAAGAGTACTGCAGTTTCTTTGGTCATGGTAAGTACATGTGTTTCAGGTTATCCAAGTTTTGCCTACAGTTCTAAGGGAATCTTTTAGTGACAAACCTTGAGAATTTAAAGAAGATAAAGCCAAAGTACCATAGCTACACACTGACATATCCAGCTTATCCAAGTGTCTTACCTAACAAGAAAGAGTTGCAGTCTTATAGCATCAGTGATTGATCTATCTATGCTAGATATTTTTGCTCCTACTTGTGTGTTTTTTTATTTGAGTCAGCATTAAGTGTCATTTTGTATTTTCTTGAGAATAGGGTGGTGACTCAGTCAAGGTTTTGAAGCTAGTGCTTATTTTAACAAAAGGTGAATATGGTTGACAAGAGAAAGAACACAAGAGCTTACATGAGAGCCAATCCTGATGTATCAATGTATACTGATCTACCCCAAGGTGGTAGGAAGAACCAAAATAAGAAAAAGACAGATCCAAATCCCACCTGGAAACCCAGAGGCAATGCATCTGTCAATTCTCAGTATCAACCAGTATTAGGAAGAGAGTCTTCTTCACTTAGTTCTAAATATAAAAACTACAAGACTCTTAGGAGGCATTTTTAGTACCCCATTACCAGATGAGAGAGTATTTTAGGAAAAAGATGTGTCCATAGTAGGAATTTCTTCATCAAGGCTAGATCTTGTAGTAGATATGAACTATAGGCTAGGATTTAGGAGTTCATTTGATAATCCTATTAATCCCATAGTAGCCCCATATGTGGAACCAAATCTTATAGATCTGGATGATCCTACTATTTCAAAAGCTACTTTTGCAGATCCTAAAGAAGTTCATTTTGAGATAGGATTTTTGAAGAAATGGATTGCTGAGAAAGAAGCCAAACGCATTCGTCTTGAAAAAGAAAAGGAGCAAGCCACCTTGGATGCCATAATAGAAAGGGATGCTCTGCTAAGAAGGATGGCTGCTTTGAAGGAGCAGAATAAAAATTTAGAAGAAAATACCATAGCTTTCCATACTGATGTATTTGGAGATGTAGACAATTTGAGAGCTAAAGTTCAAGAACAAGAAAAATGCCTGAATCAAAGGCAAGAACTAGTCATTTCTCAAGTCCAAGCCTAAAAACCTGTTCAAATGGACCTTGTAGAGCCCACTGCAAAAGCTCAAGATAAAGGGAAAGGGAAAGCTGTAGGAATCCAAATAAATGAACCTTAAGCTCTAACAAGCAAACCCATACAACCCTCCATGTCAAAATTAGATTTAGATCTGGAGAAGGCTAGAAAAGAAAAGGAAGATCTTGCAAAAGAGCTTGAGAAGGTTTAAATTGAAGCTCAAGCTATAGAAACTAGGAGAAAATCCCAATTCATAAAATCTAATTCTACATTGGCTTCATGGCCCAATTTGTCTATCCCACCTGCGCACCACTAATACATTTGGTACCAAATTGCAACGGCAGTGCCGTTGCAATTTTTCTGTCACAACCTTGTCATCATCACAATTGCGAAGGTAGACTGTAACAATTGCGACGACGACAAGGTTGTGACAAAAAAATTGCAACGGCACTACCGTTGCAATTTGGTACCAAATGTATTAATGTGCAATTCCTGCACTAGCTAGTGGTCCAATAATCTCAACTCAGGGAATACCCTAATCTGCTCCTACCTCATCTTCCACTATTGGCACCCAAGTCCCATTTGTTCCACCTCAATAATCCCAAGCTGCTCCTATGAGTCAAGCTAATATAGCTAGTACCTCAAATATTCTTAGTTTCCAGAAGAAACTTGTATACTTGGAAAAGTATAGACAAATATCATTTGCTGGTATTCTTGGTGCTCCACATCCCATATCATTTGATTTAAGAGACAAAGTGGTTAAGTTCTTTGGGAATAATGTTGTTACTGGCGAAGAACATTTGAGAATTTTCATTGATATGTTGAATGATTATGAAGTTGAACACAAAGATATGGTAATGAAATTGTTTGTGCATTCACTAACTGAAGATGCAAGGGATTGGTTTAGGAGGTTGCCTGATCACAATATTACCTTGTGGAATGACTTGAAGAAATTATTCAAGGAGCACTATGGAGACAACACTAATATAGGATTCATGTTAAATGAATTCAACATCAAGAAGAATCCAAATGAGTCCACATTTGATTTCAATGTAAGATTCCAGAAAGGTATGTATAGATTATTTCAAGTTATGAGGTTGAATGAAGATGTCTGTCTCACAACATATTTCAATGCTTTTGAAAAAAAATGGCTTATCAATTGAGGGATAAGGATCCCAAGACTTTAAGGGATGCCTATAAAATTGCAATAAATATAGAGAATAATAGGAAGGCATCTGGAAAACTAGGTAGGAGGGATGATCCAAAGCTTTTCAATCCTAAGAACAATAATAAAAGGGAGGCTAATAAAACCCCTATAGGAAAGAAGCTGGAAGAATCCACTATAATCCAGGTTTTGGAATTGCTTAAAAAGATGAATCCCACTAATTTTAATAAGCCAAATATTGCTAAGAGAACTCCTATGAATAACAACAATTTCAATAGGTAGCCTAGAATGAAAAATTACCCTAACACCACTCAGTGGAAAGATGGTAAGCCAGTTCCAAATCAGACCCAAAATGTGAAGGATAAGGTTACTTTAGATCCCCTGCAAAGGAACACTGTAAATATTAATGATGATGTAACATGGTGCATTATATGTCAATCATCTCATTCTGCTAATTATTGTGTTGTTTCTCAGTCATTTGCCTAGGGTCCAGGTGTGCAACCTCAAGCAAAAAGTGAAGAGAAAAGCCATGATGATATAAGTTGCAATATGGTAAGCATGTGCGATGATTTGATAGATTCTGATTCAGAAGAGCCTGAAAATGAAATTATCAATCAGAGAATTGCTTATCATTTACATCATCAGCAAGTGCTTTCAAATGATGAAGGGTATGATACAGATAAGGTGTTCATTACATCTTCTTATGTAGGTCTCACAAGCTTAAGAATGGCCTCCAAAGAGGAGATTGATAGAATTACAGCATAAATGATTTCACAAGTCCATAGTAACTACAATTTGAGAAGTAGAATAGTAAATATTGATTCAGGAAAACCATCCAGTGTATTCATCAAAGATATCACCCATAAGATGAATGATCAAAATAGGAGAGTCAATGAAGATGTGCCCAAGATCAAGGATAATAAGGGTAAGAAATGGGAACCAAAAAAGAAGGTTCAGTTTCAGACAAATGAAACAACAAAAGTAGTTGTGAAACCAAAGAAATCAGAACCTAACACTATCAAGCAAATAGTGGTGCTTGCTACTCAAAAGATTCCAACTCCAGGTACTCTTGTAAAACCCACTATTATTGAACCTATTGATATGATATCCATGTTGTCCCAAATTACTATAAAAGTGCCCTTTTCCGAACTTCTTAGAATTGAAGAGCATAAGAACAAGGCTTTATCATGGTTGGGTGGAATAGGAAACAATAATACTATTGTAGACCAAATTGTTTCCCAAAAAACCCCATTAGTAATAAAGGATAGTGGTATCATATCCCAAATTCCTCAAATGTTTTTAGATGATTCCTCAGTGGCATTTATAGAATATATTGATCCTTTTTTCCTCAGTCTAATCATAAAAGGGAAGACCCTAAAAAATTGTATGATAGACTTAGGAGCTTCCAACACCATAATGCCTTTCAAAGTAATGGAAGCCTTAGGATTGAAAGTGGATACCAAGCAGGGCAGATGCAGAGGAATGGATGCTAAGGAAGTCCTAGTCATAGGTACCATAAATGCTTTACCATTCAAATTAGCTACATATCCTGGCGTAGAGTTAACCATGTCTATCTTGGTGGTGGATATACCTCCACACTATGGAATGTTACTATCTAGAAAATGGAGTGCTGCCACGAGGGGAAACTTGTAGTGTTACTTAACCTATGCTACTTTCCACATTGGAGATAAAGCTGTTAGGGTAAATAGAGAACTACGGGTTAATCACATTTTAGGGGAAGAAATTGACAAAGATACCACTTGTTTCTTAGATACTGGGGTCAATGCTTTTAGAGCTGAATTGACTATTCAAGAAGTTGAGAATTTACTTGCTATAATTGAACATGAAGTTGAATGTTGTACGAACTCACCAAAATTATGGACAATATTCTTTGATGGGGCTAGTTCTAAAGAGGATGCAGGGGCAGGTGTAGTTTTTGTCTCCCCTAAGAATAATACCTTCAGATATTCATTTACACTAAACTTTTCCTGCAAAAATAATATTGCAAAATATGAGGCATTGTTGCTAGGATTGAAAGTTGCCACACATCATGGGATTAAAAAGTTACATGTTATAGGGGATTCTGAGTTAGTCATCTCCTAGATAAAGGAAACTTATGCATCCAAGAATAGGAGACTAAAGTAGTATAGAAATGCAATTTGGGATCAGATAGAATCCTTTGATGCATTTGGTATCTCATGGAGAGATAGGACTCAAAATAAGATGGCTAATTTGTTAGCAAATATAGCAATCAAGTCTAAGGAAATATCATTTACAAGAATATCTCAGATTGAGGTAAAAAATAGGCCTTCTATACCTGATAACATTGAAAACTTGCAAGTCTTTGAAGATGACAAAGACATTACAAATTTTTTGCTAAATGAAGATAAGTACCATGGTTAGGAAATGGATTACAATGAACTAGTTGAAACCATAGATGGTAAGGAAACCATTTTTGGCCAAGAGATTATGTAATTGAAAACCAATAAAGTGCCTAAGGGGCTAGTGGTCTTGGAAAACATTTTTGATAACTAGGACAGAGAAAAACTTGGAATTAAGGATATTAAACCTCAGGAGTTAGAAGAGATAAACCTAGGCATTGATGAAGCCCCCAAAAGGGTTTATATTGGCCAAAATCTGCCTATTAAAATTAGGAAAACATTGATTGATCTGCTTAGAAAGTATAGACATGTTTTTGCATGGTCATATGATGACCTTAAGGCTTATAGGGAAGATCTGTTCCAACATGTCATACCCTTAAAAGATAATCGAAAACCTTTCAGACAGAAACAGAGACCAGTAAACCCTACCCTAGCTCCCAAAATGCAAGAAGAGTTGATGAAACTAAGGGATGGGGGAATAATTAAACCAATTAGGCATTCCACTTGGGTTTCAAATTTGGTCCCTATTAGAAATAAGAATGGAGATATAAGATTGTGTGTCGATTTCAAGAACTTAAACATTGTATCTTTAAAAGACAATTATGGATTGCCTAATATGGAAGCCATGTTGCAGCAAGTGACTGGTTTTGAGTTAATGTCAATGATGGACAATTTCTCTGGATATAATCAAGTTCTAGTAAAGAAAAGTGAACAATTCAAGATAGCCTTCACAACCCCATGGGGAACATATGTATATGTAAGGATGCCATTTGGCCTGATTAATGCAGGAGCTACTTTCCAAAGAGCCATGGATGTGGCATTTCATGATTATATTGACAAATTTATGGTTGTATACCAGGATGGTCTTACAACATATTCTAAGAAGGCTGAGGAGCACTACAGACACTTGGAGAAAATCTTTATCAAAGCTCTAGAATATGGAGTATCCTTGAACCCAAAGAAATGCACATTTGGGGTGATAGAAGGCAAATTACTAGGACATATAGTGTGTAAGGATGGGGTGAAAATAGACCCTAAAAGAGTAGCAGCTATTGATAAAGTCCCCAAGCCAAAAAATATAAAAGGAATTCAATCCTTCTTTGGTAAAGTCAATTTCCTTAGGAGATCTGTTACTAATTTTGCTAAGATTAGTAGACCTATCTCAAAGATGCTCAAGAAGGGAGCCACTATAGATTGGAATGGTGAACCTTCACAAGCATTCCAGGATATTAAAACTACAATAAAAAATGCTCTAGTACTGAGAACTCCAGATTACACAAGGCCTATGCATATCTTTTCTTTTGCATCTTTTCACATTGTAGCGACAGTTTTAATGCAAAAAAATAGAGAAGGATATGAGCAGCTCATTGCCTTTTTCAGTAAGTGACTGTAGCCAGCTGAATTAAAAAATGAGATAAATAAAAAGTAGGCATATGCTTTAGTAAAGGCTATAAAAGATTTTAGATGCTACCTAGTAGGTGCTACTATCATTGCCTTTGTCCCTAGTGCTACAGTGAAAGATATATTTTCTTAGCAGGAAGTATTAGGCAAAAGGTGCAGATGGATCAACAAGATCCAAGAATTCAATATTGACATACAGATAACTAAGTTGGTAAGAGGTCAAGGTTTGGCCAAACTCATGGCTGAAGCTAATCTAGAGGCAAATTAGATAAATTTGGTAAGTGACGATCTCAGAGCTGACTTATGTGACATGGATTAGTGTGATTGGTACACCAATGTTATATATTATCTACAACACATGGAAGCTCCCCCTCATTTGCCTAAAAATGAAAAGAGGAGTACTAAATTGCAAGCCATCAGGTATATAATTTTCCAAGGCAACCTATGGTGGAGAAATTTTGAGGGAGTATTGTTGAAATGTGTTGATCAAGAAAAGGCAAAAGAGGTCTTGAAGGAAATGCATGCTGGAGTGTGTGGGGGACACTATATGGCCAAAAATACTGCACATAAAGTAATGAGGGTTGGATTTTGGTGGCCTTTCCTTTTCAAGGATGCTCAGATCATGATTAGAAAATTTCACCCTTATCAAAGATTTCCTGGAAAATTGAAGTTATCAGGTAATACTCCATTGAAGCCAGTAGAGATTCAAGCACCCTTTCAACAATGGGGTCTAGATTTCATAGGAGAAATTTTCCCCAAGTCTAACACTGGCTACTCTTGGATTCTAGTGGCTACTAATTAATTTACAAAGTGGGTAGAGGCTATCCCCAGAAGAAATGCAACAAGTAGAGTTGTCAATAATTTCCTACTGAATAATATTATCTCTAGATTTGGTTGTCCTCAAAAAATTGTAACAGACAATGCTATGTGCTTCAGGTCTGAGAAATTTATTAAATTTTGTGATAAATATGGAATAACAAGGTCATCATCTTCTCCTTATCATCCACAAGGGAATGGACAAGCTAAATCCACAAATAAGAGCCTGTTGAAGGTTATTAAGAGAACTTTTGATGATAACAAAAAGGCATGTGATTCTAAGTTACAATTAGCAGTATGGGCTGACAGGGTAATTGTGAAAAAGGCCATTGGTGTAGCTCCATTTAATATGGTATATGGAATTCAAGCTAGAATCCCTCAGAACAACTTGATGGGACTCTATAATTACATTCATTTGTATGATGAAGATACTAAAAATGAAATGCAAGAAAGGATGGATGAATTGGTAGGACTGACAAAAACCAGAAGAGAAGCATCTCTTAAGAACCAAAGGTTGCAATTGCAAGTTAAGACACTCTATGATAAAATAACAGTAAGAAGAAAGTTTGAAGATGGAGATCTAGTCTTAATGTGGAATGCCAAAATTGAAGAAAAGAGGAAACATGGCAAATTTGATCCTATCTGGTTAGGCCCTTATTTGATTGAAACTACTTGGGGTGAGGATTCCTATATACTCAAAGATTTATTGGACAATATTCTTGAACCGCTAGTTCATGGAAAATTCTTAAAGAGGTATTTTTCTTGAAAGATAATAATTTTCTCCATGAACAGTAGTGTTAGGGTTTCCTAGTGTTTTGTACATTCTATATATATTCTGTAAATCCTTGTAAATATCCCTGTTCAGTCTCTCATTTTGCACCAAGTATGTGGTTTGCTCTCCCATAGATTCTGAATTCTTGCATAGACTCAGGTAGTCTATCATCCCCAGACAGAGCCACTGTTGGCTTGATTTTTCACTATGCAGAGGTTAAAGGAAAATCTTGTGAAAAATCATTTAAATCTTAAAATTTTGAAAATTAGGGTTTTATTCCTTGTGTTTTCTCAAAGTCATCAAATTTCCCTAGCTTTTGAATACCCTCAAAATTGTTTTCAGAAAAATGTTTTCAATGACATTTTTCCCCAAGGGAGGGCTTGCATAAGCATGAGGTCATTATATTTTTGTTTAATCTTACATGATTTCACTTAGCATACAAATTGATTAATCATTCTATTAGCAACTACCTCTGATGATGCAAAGTCTTTTTCATCGTTGATCCTATTCAAATCAATGAGTATCACATACCTGCAATTTCAAGATGCAAGGCCTTTAAGTAAAGCAGGCATGCAACTTGGTGACATGTAGCCTTTACACTCCTATATTTTGGTGAATCATAAATTGTCAGGAACTTTTGCAGGTTTGTTAATACTTTTGTGCACATCCTGATTTTCCCCTGATGTCATTGGTGGATTCGCCTGCAGAGATATGCAGTTTATCACCAAGAAGTGTTAGCCATTGATTTCATCTCAATCAAGGGCTAGCACTTCCCTGCAAGAAGAATATGCTCGACAGATAAATAATGCAGGGAAGCAAAAGTTGGACAAGTGGCACAGTCTGGCGAGATGGGCCCACTGTTAAAAGAATAATGGTGAGATGTCCTCCATGGTGTGTGTCAGATGAGTTGGAACAAGTGGAGGAACATCATTTGTCACTATCAGCCAATATGCTACTCAAATGGTGAAGTTTATGTAACTGTTGATCTGTTAGAGATCAAAGGCCAACGCATGCCCGCAATTTGAAACTACACAGGAAATAAGTAGTGCAGGCAAGTGGATTTTTGACATGTGGCAAGGTGGGGTCAGGTATTTGCAAAGCAGTATGCCACTCTATAAATGATTGATGACATGTACTACCAGATGTGCCACATGGAGGAGTTTTGACTACTAGATGGAAATGAAATCTTATCAACTATAGATCTTTTGAAGATCTATGGTTAACACAATCTCACATTATGAAGATGCAAGTCAGATAAGAAAAGCAAAAATGTGCCTTTGCGACACGTGTCACAGTGGGACCAGACCATGAAGAATGCAGGAGTCACGCCATAGGTTCCACCAAATGTGCTTAGCTGGAGCTATTTATGATTTAGGCCAAAAAGGTGTCAGAAATAAACACAATAGTCAGAACATGCGGGTTAAAATAAGTCATGTCATTGGCCCAAGTGGATAACGCAAGCATAAAATGAAGAGTTTTTTCTGATCGTTGTTCTTTATCCTGATCAATGAAAGGCGCTTCCTCGCATTTTGAATTTGAGAAATGTTTAAACAAAGCAAGAATGCGGCTTGTAGACACGTGTCCGTGGTGACATCAAAATTTTTGTTTAGATGCCCTGCAGGGTGAGATCAGTATCATCATTGATCTTTCAAAGATCGACAACTGATGCAAGACCGCAATTGGAAAATGCTTTTTAAATAAGGAAAGCGGGAATGTGCTAGCATGACACATGTACTAAATGATGCTAAGTACTTGCTCACCCAGAAGAAGATATGGGATCTTCTGGCATGGAATGTAGTCAAACTACATGAGCTCATATGGCAATTTCTTATTGGCCAGTACAACTGACTGGTTTTTATTAGAAAATGGATTAGTCAGATTGTTGATCTTCTCTTCATC
The DNA here is from genome assembly GCA_028749045.1 of Cupressus sempervirens. Lineage (NCBI taxonomy): Eukaryota > Viridiplantae > Streptophyta > Pinopsida > Cupressales > Cupressaceae > Cupressus > Cupressus sempervirens. The sequence goes on from CM053784.1 coordinate 342,741,612, forward strand.
AATGAACGACGCTTCCCCACAAATCTAAGATGAAGGGATTTTAACTAATGTGGGGAACTAGAATTGTGACATGTAGCATTGTTTTAAAAGCCGTAATTATTGTTACCTTTTAAATCAAGACTGTCCGATCCGGTGAGAATCTATGGATGGGTTTCAAACTTGGATGCAAATTGTGGGTAACGGTTACTGAGAGTAAATATGTTTTAGACCTTATGCATGATATTTTATTCCATGGTAAGAGCCCATGATTTCACCATTAATGAACCACTAAAGCATAGAGGGATTATCAGGGCATACAAAGTTTTCAGAGCTAGGGCACAAAAATTCTTGGTTAACAATCCAATAAAATTGCAAAAGTTATCACATAGTGCAGAAGTGCAAATTTTGGCAGGTGAGTACTCTGTGGTTTTCTAAGTAAATTTAAAGTATCTGCTATTGTAAAATTTCTAGGGTTCATTCAAAATGCCTCTTTGAAAAGAGTTTACTAGGCAAACAGATTATTTGAAACGTTCTATGCACGATGATTTTCTTGAACAATTCCCCTTATCAGTGCATGAAATAACTAAGGGGAGGGAACTCATCCCAAAACATCCCAGAATAGTTATAGCAGAGGTTTTTTATGACAAAGCTAATTGGATAAGAGATGCTCAGGTTTCCATGGGAGGTCTAGAGTTATTCAAGAAATGGTTTTCAGAGCAAAAACTGGACACTCCTATGAGCAATTTTTGGGAGTTTGATATTGGTAAATTAGTAGTCCCCACTGTTTTCTTTGATAGTGATTTATTGATGGACCTGGCAAAGAAATATGATCCTATTACAGGATGGGTAAAAAATCATTATGGAATCAATCTTTTTAGGGTTTGCCCTGAGTTGTTCAGTGAGGTTTTCAACCTTAACCCTAACCACACTGTGCATGAAATCATTGATATGGATGATCTACAAGCCATATATGATGCACAATGAACTTACCTAAGAATAAGGCCACTACAAGAGCATGCTACCAAGGTTGGTAATTTTTGTGTGATTACAGCCAGTACCCTAGAGCCATTGTTAAGAAGACATTTCAACTTGAGAGCTCAAGCACTGCATTTTTTTTTTTGCAAGATTTTTGGGATAGATGAAGGTGATCAAATTCTAGGTTCTATTGTCCTTATAATGGCTCAAACCCTTCAATTTGGAATGAGTACCATTCTGGATTTTGCCACTTTTCTATCAAAAGAGATTTACAATGGTCTTTTTGGAATAGCAAGGGCAAAAGTAAACAAACCATTCTATTGGTATTCATTGTTGATGCATGTATGCTTATACAAGGGATACACTTTCTTCTCCAAGGGTATGGAGTTGGAAACAACCAAGGATGGAGAAAGGAATCCAGTGCAGTTATGGAGTGTGGATATGACTTCAGAACCCACAGATGCTAGTTATGTAAGGTTTGACAGATTTTTCACATCTAGGATGAGATTGCTTTTGAGAGGGGATAGCCCCAAAATTCCACAAGCATTGTTGGAATTGGTTAAACCTAGAGATCATGCACAAGGGCTGTTGGTTAGTCATAATTGGGGGGACATAATCCCTTATAATGTTTCAACTGTCATAAGGGTATATGCTTTTGTGGGAAAGCCACATGTGTTGCCTTTTCATGTGCCTTTGAAGATTGGGATTGTTGAACTCTTATGGCAGATAGGCACTATAGATGAGAGGGAATTGATTAAGAAGGGCACTTTCTTTTCAATTTTTACTATAGTGCATGATTTTGTCTTTGTCAGAAAAGGGTGGAAACACCTAAATTTGTTTTTGGATAGATATAACATGGCAGAGTCTCATGCCAGAGTCATTGACCCTGAAGGATTCTATGACCTTTTAAAACAAAGGGTAAGAGCTTCTCATATTGTACATCAGGTTTACTATCTAGAAGATATAATAAAAAATATCTTCACATTGCAGGAACAAGAATTGGGAAAAGAGAAATGGATAGTTTTTAGTAAGACCCTAGAATTTATTAATGCTTTTGACCCCCAGTATGACCCATTAAAAGATAAGAGATACTAGGGAGCTAAAATACAAGCATTAATGAATAATTTTGCCATAATAATTCAAACCATGAATGAAAAGAAACCTATTTATGTTGAGACACATCCAGACAAGGTTGCAGAAGTATAAAGAAGAATAAGAATTAGAAATGTTGTATCTCTTGGCCAATATACATTATAGAAGAGGGCAAGTTATGTTATGATTTGAAATGTGCAACAAGCACCCTCTCATCAGAAGCAATGGTCAAGAAGCCCATCTACAACCCACTCTCCAAACAGGAAAAAATTAGAGCAGGGGTCTTCTTCTTCTCAAAAGGAAGAATACTCCCCAAGCCAATCCCCAATCCATATAGATGATGAAGCATCTCTAAGGGAATAGCTTAGAAAAATGGGTGGAGAAGGGGATGTGATTGTCACTTCTATAGACTTGGATGTTGGAGAGCCACAAGAACCTCCTACACCTTCCTTGGACTTAACCATTGCTAATTACCAAGGTAAGGAAATTGACCCAATAGTTGCACAGGCTTCTGAAAGATTTATTAATGATGAAAATTTTGTAAGATCTAGGGCTTTTGCTCAGTTTTTGGAGATTAAATATGATAAATTTTTAGAAAGCCTGTGAGAAGATCAAAGTTGAGCAACCAAATAAACTTGACTCAGTTATTAAGGGAGATGTGAAGTCAAATTTTTTAAATGACTTTGCCTAGTATACTCCTGAAGTTGGGAGGCAAATAGTTAGACAATCAGGAGTCCTCCTTTTTCCAGAATGGGATATAGCAAATGCAATTGTTTTTGATTCAATAAGGAAGTAGAAAGATGTTCAACTAACAACTGCTGAAGAAATATTATAGGCTCATAGAGGTGTCAAATTTAGTGATGACCACCAAACCCTTGTTATATGGTCTATGGAAAAGAGGGAAAATACCAAGCTGCATGAGTTTCCCACTGTAGAGCATACTGGTACATCAAGAGTATAGAGGGCTAGTGAAGTAAGTAGTAAGAAACTAATGGGAATGACCTCAAAAGGGCTGAAATTGGGTGGTGTTTTATCTAGCCAGGAAGAAGATAAGTTTAGCCAACTCAATGCTAGTTTTGAAGAAGTTTTAAAAGTATATTGGGAATGGGGTATACAGATACAGTCACTGGAAAACAAAGTGTCTCAAATGGAGAAGATACTTGTGAAAAGAAAGGTGGGAGAATGCAGTGCACCTAGAATTGCATACCCTCCATAGTCATTTGATAGAACAACCCCTATTGTTGAAATACCAGACACCCCTGAAAGGCCCCAATTCTATACTATAGAGGACTTGGAAGAAGAAAAAACCAAATTACATGAGTTGCAGGTAGAATTAAGAAATCAATATGAAGGAAAATTAAAGTAGGGTGTGATGTATTTAAGGGATAAAATACAATGGTCAACCTTCTTTAATTAGTTGACAAGAATTGCAACCCTCATGGATGAGTTGAATAGGGTTAAGGATAAATTGACTCCCCTTGCATAGAAGTAGAGGGAGAGGAATAGTGATATCACAATTATGTGTATACCTGCCGTCCAAATGCCTTATCATTAAGTAGAGAAATTTTTTGATTTATTAAATAAACTAGAAGATTTTGATGATAAAAGGGATTCTTTGCAGAAAAGATTAACATTTTGTTTTTCCTAGTATATTACTAAAAAATTCACTTTATTTACTTGAGCTTTAGAATTTGTTGATACAATAAAGGAAAAGGAAAAGTGGAAAAAAGAGTTGGATGAAATATTTTGTGAAAGGATCAAGAACATCATGAGAGAAACTGGCCACTAGTTCTGGGCAAGGACAAATAAAGATTTAGTAAAGATACAGTTATTTTATAATGCCATGAGAAAAGAGTTTGATAATTTAGTGGAATTTGCAAATTCTTTAGTGATTATACAAAGAGAGGCTCTAAATTTTGATTGGCCAGATGATGCTACTTATAATAAATGGAAAAATTAATTTATAGAACAAATGTCACAAGATGATGAGGAAGATACAAAAGTAAAAGTTACCCTCATAGTTAGTAATGAAGACATGGAAAATCCCTAGATTAAAATAAGTTTGCAGGTAGTTGAAGATGACACGTTACTTTTTAACCTCATAGCCACTTACTCTGAGGATGAACGATAAATGAAGAATCAGATCATATTTTCTTGTCTTAACAATTGAGAAGCATAATAGAAAGGGACCAACCAAGGAATGTTCGATGTAATAGCTTTTCTGTTATTGGCTTTTGTCTTTTATGATAGATATTTGTCAGTATCTTTTAGAAGACACATGTCACTTTCTTTTAGCCTAAAGCTTTGATGAATGTGATAAGGTTTCTTTAGTAATGGAAAGGGTTTTGAATGATAAATTTTGATAAGAATTGCTGATAGAATGTGTTGTAAGGCAACAAGTTAGATCTAAGAATTTTCTATAGACTCTGAACCCCAATGGATTAGACACTAGTCAAATTGATTCAGCTGAAGGAGAAGTATGTCACAAATGGTTGTCAAAAATGCAGAATTAAATCAATTTTACTTTTGTTTCTTGTAGATCTTCAAAGTTGGCCAACACTTGTCTGCATGGAATGTTTTAGCTTCAGTTAGCCACTATTGTTAAGAACATCTGCAGATCTATAGAAGAAATTTTGGCCATATCTGTTATATGGGATGTGTTTATCAAGTTATTAATAATTATGTATGTGTTTGAGGGTTTTGAAATGAGAATCAAAATGAAACTAAAAATAATCCTCATATAGTTTTCCCAGTCTTGAATTATCCTTGGGTATACCCACCCTAGTTTTACAGAGCCAAAAGAGTAGAAAATCACCTTTGGTTTTGTCGAAGCTGGGTCCAAATGCTTTACACATGCAATTGTTAACAAGAATTGGCTGACCTTTAGATTGTATGAGTATTATCATCTTGGTATTAAGCATTTTTTTGCTTAGTTGTTTTAGTCCTTTTAAAAACACAAACAAGGTTGATTAAATCCTCTAATAGGGTCACACCTAACAGTGTGTATTGTAACCTTTAACAGGGTTGGCTCCTAACAAGTCTCACTTTAGAAGAGTGAAAATTGGTAGCTAGTTACTTGGTGGTTTTTTCTATGTTGGGTTTCCAAGTTAAATCTAGTGTCTCTCATGTTCATTTTATTTTCTTTTGCATGCATGAATGCTTGAAGATCAGAACAAGTTAATCTACCAAGTTATAGCATTTTTACAGTGTTTATTGATTATTAGTAGTAACTAGTTATTTAAGACATCTAAGAGATCTATTGATTTTTTTTGTAGTAACTAATTCACCCCCCCACCCCCCCCTTTAGTTACTCCATCTATAATCCCAATAATTGGTATCAGAGCACTTGGTACTTTTAGGAAAAGTTTTCAAGGATCTAAGCTAAAGATTAGGATGTCTTACAAAAGGGAAATCCAAGAATTAATAAGGACAACTTCTCAGCATGGCAGGGATTGATGAGACTTTATTTGGCTTCTATTAGTGATTTAGGACTAAAGTACCTCGATGAAAAATATGCAGAACCTGTTGGTACATTATTTGTGAATGATATTGCTGAAAAGAAGACTCACAACAACATGATGATAGATATAGCATCTGCTCTAAGTTATGAAGAATTTGATGACATCAAGGATTGCAAAACTACCTTTGAAATGTGGAACAAGCTAAAAGAGATCTATGGAAGAGATGCTAATGAAAGAAGAGCCAAAGTGGAAAGTTTGAGAGGACAATTTGATCAAATGAGAATGAGAGAGGATCAAAACATTGCAAAATATGTTGAAAGAGTTTAAGCATGTATTAGTGCAATCAAATCATCTGGAGGAGATATCAAGGAAGAGACTATTATAAGTAAAGTTCTTAGAACTCTACTTCCTATTTATGCAATCAGAGTCTCTGCAATTCAAGAAAGAAGATATGAAGCAAATCATAAGATAAATTTAGAAGCCATAGTTGGAAGATTGATTGCATTTGAGGTAGATGACTATGATAATTATGTTCCAGCTACCAAGAACATTGAATCAGCATTTGAAGCCAAGCTTTCACTCAAAGAAAAAGACAAGAAGATAAAAGATTCTCACTCAGGTAGTGATGAAGAATTAGAATAGAGTTTAGATAGTGATCTTGAGGTGGTTGAAGCTCTTCTAGCAAGGAAATATTCAAGAGGCAAAGGGAAATACAAAGGTAAGGTTTCTCTAATCTATTTTTCTTGTGAAGAAATTGGACATATTGCTACTAGGTGCCCAAATAAGTAGAACAAGGATGAGAAGAAAGGTCACAAGTGCAATGGAAAGAAAGACTTCAAATCATTCAAGGATAAAGGTAAGAAAACGTATTTCATGGCTAAAGATTCTAATGATTTTAATGATGAAGAAGAAGATAAAATTGTTTACATTTTTGTAAAAGATGAGTCTGATAATGATGAAGAAATGGCACTCATTTCTCATATGAGATGAAATAATACATGGATTATAGATAGTGGTTGTTCTCATCACATGATTGGTGGTAAAACTAAGTTTGAACATTTTGAAGACTATGATGGTGGTAGTGTAAGATTTGGTAACAATGAAACTTGTTGTATAAAAGGAAAATAAAGAATTTCACTAACCAAGGAACTTGTATGTGATAATGTATATTAGGTAGAAGGACTAAAGTACAATCTATTGAGTGTGGCATAGCTAATCAATAATGAATTTAAAGTAGAATTAATGCACAAAAAAGAAAGACTACTGGATGGCAAAGGTAAGCTAATTGGATCAGGCACTCAAACAAAAGGTAACTTGTTTTTATCTTGAACTTGGTGAATGTTCATCTTTTATTGCTCAAGTTGAAGAAAGTTGGTTATGGAATAGGAGATTATGTCATGCAAACTTTGAAAACTTGGTAAAAATAAGTAAATTCAGGAAAGTAAGAGGCATTCCTAACATAAAGAAACCTGAGGTTGGTCTATGTAAGAATTGTCAAATTGGCAGTTTGGGAAAGACTAGCTTTGAAAGCAAGAACTATCAATCTAAAAAAAAATTAGAAATTGTGCATACTAATTTGTGTGGACCTATTGGCATTGAAATTTATATTGGTGAAAAATATTTCATTCTTTTTGTTGATGATTATTCAGGAATCATTACTGTCATGTATGTAAGAGAGAAATTAGAAGCATTTGAAAAGTTCAAATAGTATTTGGCAAGAGTAGAAAAGGAAACAAGTAAAAGACTAAAATTCTTGAGGTTTGATAGAGGTGGTGAATTCATTTCACATGAGTTCAATAAATTTTGCATTGAAAGGGGAATCAAAAGATAGGTTTTAGCACCTGGAACTCCTGAACAAAATGGAATAATAGAAAGAAGGAACGGATCTGTCATGGACTATGCAAGAACCTTAATGATTGAGAAGAGAATTGTTATCAAATACTAGAAGGAAGCTATTAGCATTATAGTTCATACGTTGAACTGAGTACAACTGAAAAAGGACTCATTCAAAACCCCCTATGAGTTATGGTATAGCTACAAACCCAATGTAAGTTACCTAAAAGTATTTGGAAACAAATGTTACATTTTGAAAGAATCTAGAAAACATAAATTTGATGTAAAGGGTGATGAAGGAATTTTTTTGGGATATTCTTTCAAAAGTAAAGCATATAGATGTTTGAATTTGTCTACTCAAAAAAGTCATAGAAAGTGCACATGTGAAAGTTGATGAGTTTGTAGAAGGAACTAAAGAAGAAAGCAAAAGGGAACCTGAAGACTATAGAAGATTTATTTACATTAAACTTGATACAATGCCAAATACACCTATCAATCAAGAATCTTCAACTCCTGAGTCTTTAGTAACCAAGTTGTAGGAAGTTCAAACTGAGCTAATACCTATCGAGTTGCAAATAGAAGCTACCAAATCAACACCTACTGAGCCTGCGCAACCAGAACTAGAACTAGAAGTTGAAGCATAGAAGGATAACAATGCAAGTCATTTAAAAGGCAAGGAGTCTGTCTTAGCCAAGTATGTTAGGAAGCATCATGCACCAAATTAGATCATTGGAGATAAACTAGAAGGAACAATGACAAGAAATAAGTTGAAAGGCACTTGTTTACTTGCTGATTTTAAACTTAGAAATGTCAAAGATGCATTAGAAAATGAAAGTTGGATTGAAGCTATGAATGAACTAATAGAATAGATAGAGAAAAACAAAACATGGACTCTTGTACCTAGACCTAAAGACAAAAATGTGATTGAAACTAAGTGGGTATTTAGAACCTAGTTAAATGAAGATGGTAAAGTGTCAAGGAATAAAGCTAGACTGGTATGCAAAGGATACTCTCAAGAAGAAGGTATAGACTATGGAGAGAATTTTTCTTTTATTGCAAGATTGGAAGGTGTTAGAACCTTTCTTGCATATGTTTCATATAAAGGATTCAAATTTTATCAGATGGATGTCAAGTCAACATTTATCAATGGCATATTGGATGAAGAGGTTTACATTGAACAACTTGAAGGTTTTGTTGATCCAGACAAGAAGGACATGGTCTAAAAATTGCATAAAGCATTGTATGGTCTAAAACAAGCACCTAGAGCATGGCATGAAAGATTGCATAACTATCTTATTTAGATTGGTTTTCAAAGAACTAATGATAATAGTAGTTTGTAAATAAAGGAAGGACTAGATAATAAGATTGTTTTGGCAGAAATATTTATAGATGATACTTTTTTCATAGGAAATGATGATCTTTGCAAAGAATTTTTAGAACAAATGAACAAGAAATTTGAAATGTCAATGTTTAGAGAAATCAAATTCTTTATTGGTCTTCAAATTCATCAGAGTAAGAATGATATTTACATCACTCAATCTAAATACATCAAGGAGATACTAAATTTTTTTGGTATGGAAGACTACAAACTAGTTGGAACTCCTATGTGTACTGGATTGAAACTTACCAAGGATGATGAATCAAAGGAAGTGGATTAGACATTGTATAGATCTATGATTAGAAAGTTGTAGTATGTAGTGCACACAAGAGTAGACATTGCCCTTGTAGTAGGAATTATAGCGAGATTCTCAACAAAACCAAAATAAAATCACATGATGACAATCAAAAGGATCATGAGATATTTAAAAGGAATTAAAGATTATGGATTATGTTATAAACTTGGAGGAAATATGGATTTAAAAGTGTTCACTGATGCAGATTAGGCAGGGAATGTTGATGACAGAAAGAGTACAAGTGGAGGAGCTTTCTTTCTTGGAAAGAGGTTGGTTTCTTGGACAAGTAAAAAGCAAAACTATACATCCCAGTCCACAGTAGAGACTAAATATGTTGCAGCAGCAGTAAATTACTCAAACATTGTATGGTTCAAACAATTATTGGAAGGTATGAAGCAAGAAATCAAACAACCTATTGTTATGTTTTGTGACAACACAACTGCAATTCACATATCCAAGAATCCAGTGATGCATTCAAAAACCAAGCATATTGCTATAAAGTATCACTTTGTTAGAGAATTGGTACAAGAAAAGGAAATGAAATTGGAATATGTCCATACAAAGGAACAAATTGTTGACATATTCACAAAGCCTTTACCTAAGGATGCATTCTTGTATCTCAACGGTAAGTTAGCATTCATTCCCCTATCTAAAGCTCACTAAAATACAGTTTTAGTGGTGCATCAATAGGAACAAAATTGAAGATCTATTAGTTGATGTAGCAAAGTAATGAATACATTGCAAATGAATCATTACATCAGGTACAATTCTATTCATTTGATTTGTGTTGTCTTTGGTATGTTTTGTCAAAGAGGGAGAGTATACTATCATATCTTTCTAAAATTTGCAATAAAATCAGAGTTTTTGTAAGAGGGAGAGATTATTATGAAAGAGAGAAATTACTGTATTTGAGGAAGAGGGTGAAGTATTCTTTTGGTAAAGACCTATTTTCAAATTTCATTCTGCTATGACATGTTGTGTTGCCATCAATGCTAATGAGGGAGATTGTTGGATACAATTGTTCAATTGTGTGTTGTCTTTGATGTTACACAAATGTCATATTAGTCATTACATAGAGTCTACCAAGCTGAGTTGGTCAACAAGGCAAAAGATAGTCTACCAAGCTCAAAAGGTTAGCAAAGAAGGTTTACAATATCTATTGAGTGTTCTTAGGCTTTACCTTGTGTATTCATTCTTTACTAAGCTTTCAAAGTTAGTAAAGGAAATTTAGTTGCTACCGAGAAAACTTGGTCATGAAGAGAAAATAGTGTAGGAAACAGTTCTAAAATGAGCTTTCATGGATAGTGAAGGAAATTTAGTTCTTATCAAGTTAACTCAGCAGCCAAAGGATTTTGCAAATTATGCAATGTTAACTGAGTTAAGATGGTTAACTTAGGAAATTATTTCTGGAAGCAGTATTTATCGAGCAGGGTCAGCCAGTGAAGGATTTCATTGTTTTGTGAAATAAAATTTATTGTTTAAAGTAATATTTGTAGCCGACTGATGTATGGTTTATTGGTAAATGTAACCTATGAATGAGCCGACTTGATAGTCTGAATGATATATATAAGAGGTCAAGTTGCAAATTCTAAGTGTAAGTGGTGGATTTGATGTAATGTGAATGAGAAGGAAGACTAATTATTATGAAAGTGAATTTTGAAGGATGATCAGAGATCATTGAGGAGCAACAAAGCTATATTTGATCAAAAAGGATCTAATAGTGTAGAATAGAGTTCTATAATAAAAAAAATTAGTTGCATCTTATTCAAATCAATTCATTATTACTTTCTAACCATTGTAGTAGTGATTTCAAAATATCTTAACAGAGTTGGTTTAACAGCCATTTTTAAAAATTGTCTAACAAGGTGATAGTTTAGTTGAATTGTTCTAAAGACCTCTAGCAAGACAACTCCTAATAGGATGATTAAATCCTCTAATAGAGCCACACCTAACAGTGTGTATTGTAACTTTTAATAGGGTTGGCTCCTAACAGGGCTCACTACAAAAGAGTGAAAATTAGTAGCTAGTTACTTGGTGGTTTTTCCCATATTGGGTTTCCACATTAAATTTAGTGTCTCTCATGTTCATTTTATTTACTTTTGCATGCATGAATGCTTGAAGATCAGTAACAAGTTAATCTACTAAGTTACAATATTTTTACAGTGTTTACTGAGTATTAGCAGTAACTAGTTATTTAAGACATCTAAGGGATTTGTGGATTTTTTTTTTGTAGTAACTGATTCACCCCCCCTCTTAGTTACTCCATCTATAATCCCAACAAGTATGTCAAGAGATAGAGAAGAAATATGAGATTCCAAAGAGTATAGAAGGGATCAAAATGGTTAGAATAAAATTTGGAGTCAATTCAAAGTGGTTCTGAGGTCCAAAAAACCAAGTTTGATCAAAGTTGACCAGTGTTGACTTAAGTTGACTCGAGTTGATTTTTTCTAGAAATGTTAGAAAATTTCTAGAAAATTTGAAGAAAATTTTGATTTGAAAATATTCCAAGATTCACAAAGTATCTGCAAAATTGGACTATACAAGCATTCGACTGTGTCGGTCCCAAAAATTTAAATTGTGAATTTGATCGATTTAAGTGTGTCAAACTTCAAATTCTATCCTAAAAATGATTTTAGAGTAGCCAAAGTAGCCAAAAGGGTGATTAATCAATCATTTGTGTAGTAATGAAGAAACGTGATACTTTGAAGAAGTCAAGAATTCCTCATCATGAAGGAAGGAAGTAAATCTACATTCAAACCATGTGTCTATGCAATGCAATCCTATGCTAGATGCATTCTTAAACTAGACGTAACCCTAGGTCTAGTTACCAAGCTTTAAAAAAAATTCATCACTAAGCATATAGAGAAACCCCATACATCATACAATTCCTACTAATATTGCAATCATGGAAATATGAATAGGACATATGTTCTAGTTTTGTTGAGATTAAATGTAACCATTCGAGGCATAAGAAGCCATAATGACCAAAACATTTTTTCCTTTTAATGTAGCAAGTGAACATAAGCATCAGAGCATAAATGTTAGGATGACTAGAATGTTTCTTGAATGGAAACACACCATACACATGGGAGATCCCTCTTATGCTAAGTAATCAGTAAGTATTTTGTCTACAATAGCCCTTGTGTCCATAACCTGAGATAGAAGTTACCATACATATACTCGCAGTGACCCCTACATTCACTTAGTAGGATGAGTATTAGTATTTACTATAGCATAAAGAGTTCACTCCAACAAGAAAGGAGAAGAACCAACCTCATATATTTATCCATATAAAAGGAGTCAAGGTACACATGACCATCCAATACAAGATGGAGGTTGTTATAGTGGACACCCCATTTATATGTAAGTCGTAGATCATTGGAACTAAACCACAAATAGAAAGAAAAGAAAAGATAATGCCTCTAGTCCTTGCTTCTCTATTCAAAAATGACATCATCGAGTCACTCAAAGAGACATGATAAAGCAAAAAGAAAACTAATAAAGAAAAGCTTAGCATATCTCAAACAGATTCAACATTTTGAGTTTATGTTCTATGTTGTAGGATTGATGTCAATTATCAATGTTCAGAACATGTTTGAAAGAAATCTCTTCAGTAGGGTGACAATAGTAGACAGACATAGTTAGAACAACTGGTGATTGAAGTCAAAGAGGAATCTTCAGTAAGAAGAACCTTGGTAGGAAATTGAGTGACAATAGACAAACACAGTTAGAAGAATTGGTGACTGATGTGAGAGAGATCTTCCATGAGAGAAATCTCAAAAGTGACATGAGTGACAATAGGTAGACATAGTTAGAAGAACTGGTGATTGACATGAGAGATGTTTTGTGAGAGGAATCTCAAAAGTGACACAAAAAAAAGTAGGTAGATGTAGTTAGAACAATTGGTGACTGACACGAGAGGGATTATCTGTGAGAGGAATCTCAAAAAGTGACACTAGCAACAATAGGTAGATACAATTAGAACAACTGATGATGATCACAAGAGAGATTCCATGAGAGGAATCTCAATAGTGACATAAGCAATAGTAGGAAGACATAGTTAAAACAACTTGTGACAGTCGCAAGAGAGATTCCATGAGAGGAATCTCAATAGTGACACAAGCAACAATAGGTAGACATAGTTAGAATAGCTGGTGACTATCGCAAGAGATTCCTATGACACTGTAGGGTGTTTCCCTTGAGTTATGACAAGATTCAATCCATGGATGCATGAGTGAAAGTAGCAAACTAAAGTAGGAAAGTAACTTTACATGAGCCAGAAGATACATCGTAAGATATAGCATTGGAAACAAGAGGCACCTGATTACCTAGTTTTCACCTTCTTGGCATAAATTCTATTTTTGCTACCATGATTCCTATTTCCAAGTTTCCATTCATGACACTTTTTTTTTCAATTTTTTTGTATTTTGAATTTTTCAAATGTTTTTGGTATTACCAAGGCACCTATTACTAGGTTTTCACAAAGATAATATTTTTTTCAAGACTTTTCGCAATTCTTAGATTTTTTTTAGGACATTGAAATATATATAGAGAGCTTCTGAGATCAAATCAGTTGTAGAACCGCTTTAGGTGGAGAGTGTTGATGGGCTCCTAGAGAACCTCTCCTTGGGTTGTAGAAAGTTGGTAAGCACCAGATCCAAACACTGTAGTGACTATGTACAGACCAAGCTAGTTGGGTTTGAACTTCCCCTTTTGTATTCATTTTTACTGAGTCTTAGGGTTTTCTCTTAGAATGAGATCATCTAGTTGGAAGTCATGTGGCTTAACTTTCTTATTGTAACTTCTAGACATATGTTTTCGATAAGCTCGGAGATGATCACACACCACTTGTTGAAGTTCATCTAACAATTCTAGCTCTTCAAGCTAAGATATTTTATAGCCTTCATCAGTGATGAGGCCTTTCATGAAGATTCTCAAAGTAGGAATCTAGACCTCAGTGGGAAGCACAACATCCACTCCATATACTAAAGAAAAAGAAATTGTACCCATTGGATTTCTGATACTTGTTCTATAAGCCCATAAAGTTAGATTATTCTAAAGGTGCTAGTCCCTTCTAGATTTGCTAACTATGTGATGCAAAATCTTAAGGATCACCTTGTTGGATGCTTCTACTTGACCATTACCTTGGGTGTAATAAATAGAAGACCAATGTTGTATGATTCTAAACTTTTTACATAACTCCTTAAGATCCTTATTTTTAAACTATCCTCTATTGTCAGTAATAATGGAGGAAGCTACATCATACCTACATATGATGTAATTCATAATGAACAAAGCTACACTTTTTCCATTTTCTATGGAAAGAGGGACTGCCTCTACCCACATAGTGAAGTGTTCTGTAGCGATAATGATAAACTCATGTCCATTTTAAGAAGATGGGTGACTTTGACTGACGAGATCAAAGGCCCATTGTTGAAATGGCCATAGTGTAACAAATAGAATTAGATCTCTAGTTGGATCATGAATCAAATTTCCATGGAGTTGACATTGTTTGTAGGACTTACCATATCTAATTGTCTCTTGCTCCATATTCAACTGATAGTAACCAGCTCTAATAAGTTTATGAGCTAGTGTCAAGCCATTTGAGTGAGATCCACAAATTCCCCCATGTACATCTACTAATGCATTTTTGGACTCATTGAGTTGTAGACATTGAAGGAGTGTTCCTTCAAGACCTCTCCTAAACAAGTCATCAACAATAATAACATATTGTGAAGCATTATAGATAAGGTGACATCTTTCATTCCAGGTTAGATTTTTTGGAATGGATTGGTCACGTTGTATATGAGAAATGTTAGTATGCTAATAGAAACCAAATTTAAATAAAGCTTCTACAAACTAAACAAAATTTATAAACTTCAAGATAGACTAAGATGAGCTCTCAATTGAGAATATGAGCCATTAATGGACTCTCTCAATAAGAAGCTCTCTTGTTGAGTAGCTTTATCTAAATGGATAGGATGTATGCTCAATATGCTTCCAAAGACTTCAATTGATGATTGTGGATTTTTGGTGTGGATAGATGGCTTTAGTATGGATTTGGCTCTCAAAATAGCATTATAACTTTACTTCATGGATTGTGTTATTTTGCAGAGGGGAAGGATCCAATTTATAGGCAAGAGGCTTGAAGGTTTGAGGGCTAAGATGCAAGGATGGGAAAAAGCTTATGGAGGGCTCAGATTGCATGAGAGGAGAGCACATGGATTGTGCTTCCTTATAGCCAATCAAGGAGTGACACATGTCACATGGTGAGAGGATGGAGGAAAGGGGAAGGATGAGTCAACAAAAGAGGCTCAAGGGATAAAAATCTTCATAAAGACCCTCATAATGACTTGTAAGAGCAATAAAAGGGCTTGTAAGAGTCATTTATGACCTAGTGGACTTCATAAAGTTTTATGGTTGAGATATTTTGAGGATGATGAAAGAAAATTCGACTTGGACTTGATTAGGAAGGTTTTAAGCTTTCTTAGGCTTGTGCAAATGATTAGAGGATGGATTAGGATGGTTTAGGATTAGCTTAGGGATAGGCAAGTGGATGGCATTTAATGAGGGTGGGTGAAGGAGGAGATATTTGTTAACTTTGGCTTGGGTTAGTAAGTCTTAACCCATGTTTAGGGAATGTGACAAGGTTAGGAAGGGATTAGGATTAGGTTTAAAGAAATCTTCTAGAAGAGTCTAGACTTTGGATGAGGATAAAGACTTTCTAGAATAGTCTAGAATTTCCTAGGATGAGGATAAAGACTTTCTAGAAGAGTCTAGAACTTCTTAGGATGAGGATAAATTAGATTTTTAGGAAATAAATAAAGTTTTATTTATTTCAAAGGTTTGGGTTGAGGAGATATTTATTAAAACTTTTTTAATAAACATGAGGATTAATATTTAACTTTAATTAAATATTTTGAGTTGGGATTAGGGGTAGGAAATGATGGGATTAGCCTTTAATCAAAATTAAAGAAGGATTAGAAGACTTTGGAAGAGGTTATTGGTCATAAGGAAATTGGCCAACTTTTGGGAAAAAAATAAATTTTTTATTTATTTTAGGATTTTTGGTCAATTTATTAATTAAATAATTAATAAATAAGGAAATAATGTTTAAATAAGATTTAAACATTTTTGGGAGGGATTCCTTAATTAAATATTTTTAATTAAGATAAAAGGATTTAATGGCATAAAAATTAATTAATTAATTAATTAATAATAAATGATGATGTCATCAGGAATTTTTCAGAAAATAAAAATACTTTATTTTCTAAAAGATTTTTAGGTGTCTACATTTTGCCCCTCTTTGATGTGATGCCGCAAGTGGCATGACATCAAAGATAAGAAAATAAGATGCCTAAGGCTAGAGCAGAAGAGGAGAGAATGGACTATGAGATGCCCCCTCAAGAAGGCAGCGGGGAGAGAAAGCGAGGCTTGGTGGCTTCTTGAAAAATACAAGAATCTGGGATGAGCAAGGAGACTCAAATTGGATTAAGAGAAGAGGTTTAGTTAGCTCAAACTCTTACTATGGGAGAATGATAAAGGGAGAATCAGAGGCACAAGAGGAAGCAAGCTTAAGATCTCAGGGATTTGCAGAGGATGAAGGAGCGGAGTGCTATAAAAAAGAATCCAGGATAGGGAGATGGATGAGGGGATTATAAAGCTGATGCAATAGGATTTCAAAGAGTTAGATTGGCGGAAGATGGGTTTCGGAGATCCCTAGGACTAGGATTGTGGATCTCGAAAGATGAGGCTTGGTGGGTTGATTTGGATTGGTGGATCCCTAAGACTAGGATTGTGGATCCCTAAAGCTAAGAGTGATGAGTGATTCAAAGAGATACTGATGCATCAGCTGGGGTAGGAGAGACGGATGCTGGATATGGATGGGGGATAATGGAGATGAAGGAAAACCATTGAAGCTTTTTGAGCGGGGGGATACTTCAAAGAGAAGTACCACTATGTAGTTGAGCACTAGATTTGCTATAGGACTATTGGTTAATTGCCAAGGTTACCAAGAACATCAAGGCCTTTTCACCAACTGTCCAGAGGACTGACAGACTGACTCAAAAAAAACATGCAAGGATTGCCCCAGCATCACACATGAGTCCAAGAGGAAGCAGTGTGGAACCGACACTGGGTAACCCACAAGCAGAAAAGAAAAATAAACAAAAGACTTGATCAAGACCTTACGCTCAGATTGCCCCATTCGTAGCATACCATGATATGGAAGATCATGGAAACCTTGAGGAGGAAACAAAAAGATTGCTTGTAAAAGATATTTCAAGACCCAAAAGGGAAGATTCCAAATCAAAAGAAAGAGAAAATCCAAAAGAGAACCGTTTGCCAATGAGATGGGTAGGACGAGGTACTAACAGACCAAGATCAAACATGAGGAAAGTGATATCCTACAAGGATCTATCGGAGAGCACCTAAGCTGATGGATCTGCATGGGTGATGCATCTTGCAAGCTGAACTAAGAAGGATAACACTTTGGTGACAAGAGATCTAGCTAAAGGATGCATTGAAATAGCTAAACAAGTTGTGTGGTGTGTACAAGATGCTGATCAAGGACGAACTGACACGAACACTGGATAGATACAATGGTACTAAGCTAAAGAGGATGTACAAGCTGATGGACCAAGATATGTTACAAATGTACAAGTTTTTTCATGTTTTGGTTTTTGTGAGATGAAAATGTTTGTGAAGGATGGGATGTCTATAATAGGTGATAGGTGGATAGGTAGATGGTTTGCGAAAAGATTAAGTGAAAATGGGGTTTTGTGTGTGCACGTGATAGTATACAAGCTAGGATACAAGATTATTTATAGGATGGAATATGGTACAAACCTTGGACAAGATTCGGATAGACAAGGTATGGTACAAGATTTACAAGGTATAATACAAGCTTTGGTACAAGATTTACAAGCTGTACAGGAGGTATTTACAAGCTTCATCAGATTTTGGATATTTGGTTGGAACACCAAGGGAACAAGCAAGTGTGTCTTATGGGATGGTGGGTGAATGGATGAGGGATAGGATAGTGATAGATAATGGATTAGTCTTTAGTACACAAGGTGCTTGAATTACCAGGTTTTCACCAAGGTACCTATCCAAGGTGCTTGAATTGCCAAGTTTTCACCATTGGACGCTTATTTCTCTTTACTATTTTTTTTTTTGTATTTTTCAAAAAGCTGGGTATACCAAGGATCTTCAAGCATAGAACTTCTTGAGATGAATGATGTTAGTAGGATTATTCAAGAGTTCTCCTTCTGGTGTAGATAGCTGATAAGCTCTAGAGCCAAAGGAAGCAGTGACAACATAAGGACCAAGCCATGTAGGTTCAAACTTGCCTTTCTTTTCTCGATCTACTTGGACTTTCATGTTCTCTTTGAGGACCATGTCACTTGGCTGAAAGTGTCGTGGAAGCACCTTCTTGTTGAAATTCCTTTTGAGACGAGTTTGATAGACTGTGAGATGATCATAGGCTTGTTGTCGCTTCTCGTCTAAGAGATCTAGCTGGGTGAGCCGAGCTACTCTATATTCTTCATCTGATATTTGCCCTTGCAAAGATATGTGCAAGGAGGGAAGTTCAACCTCTATAGGTAGTACTGCTTCGGCACCATAGACTAGGGAGTATGGAGTTGTGCCTATGGATGTACGGAAGGAAGTTTGATAGGCCCATAGGGCTGGATTTATTTGTAGGTGCCAATCACAGCTAGAATCATTGACAACTTTCTTTAGAATTTTGAGGAGGGTTTTGTTAGTTGCCTCTGCCTGGCCATTACCTTGTGGGAAATATGGGCTAGAAAAGCGGTGATGGATGTGGAGGGAAGTGCATAATTCTTCCATGTTGAGATTTTCAAAGTTACCTCCGTGGTCAGTGAAGATGGTGGATGGGATGCCGAAGCGGCAAACAATGTGGTACAAGATGAACTTGGAGACCTGAACTCCTATAGCTGAGACTAGGGGGATTGCTTCCACCCATTTAGTGAAATAGTCTGTAGCTATTATTATCCATTTATGTCCATTAGATGAGAGGGGTGTGATAGTTCCAACTAGATCAAGGCCCCAACAAGCGAAAGGCCAAGGTGGTGCAATAGGCTGTAGATCCTGTGCTGGAGTGTGCACAAGATTTGCATGCTGCTGACATGGGAGACACTTTCTGACAAAGTCACGGGAGTCTTCTTCAATGGTAGGCCAATAGTAGCCTGCTCTAAGGATTTGTCACGCTAGGACAATACCACTCGTGTGGGCACCGCAAAGTCCAGAGTGTACTTCCTTTAACACCATTGCGGCCTCATTTTGGTCTAAACATTGAGAGAGAGTATCGTGATAACCCCGACGATATAGGGTATTGGCTATGATAACATAGCGGGATGATTTTTGGATGAGGTTTTGGCATTGGGTACGTGTGAGGTGAGGGGATATGATACCATCGTTAAGGTAAGCGTGAATCTCATGGTACCAAGGGGATTGGGGACCAACCAAGATACAAACACGGTTTGAATCCTCATTCGCATAGGCGGGTGTGAGGAGCTGCTCCACTAAAAACTCATACTGTGTAGCTGCTTGGGGAATTTCCAAGAGCAAGCCTATAGTAGCCATAGCATCTGCTACTTTGTTTTGTATTCGAGGCACTTGTGTAAACTAAAGCTTTGTAAAATGTTGGGTTAGCTGATCAACCAGCTCTTTGTAGGGTAATAGCTTTTCATCTTTTGTTTGATATTAATTTAGGGCTTGCTTGATGATGAGCTGAGAATTGCCAAAGATTTGTAGCTCAACAATGTTCCATTCTGCAGCTATCTTTAATCCTGCTATGAGGGCCTCATATTCAGCTATATTGTTGGTGCTAGGGAATTGTAGCTTGAAGGCTTTTGGAATGTAATCTCCTTGAGGTGTGACCAACAATATTCCTGCCCCTGATCCATGAGATGTGTATGAGCCATCAAAATAAAGTTTCCATGGGGGTTGTTCTTCAATTAGACAGATATGCTCATCTGGAAATTCTGTGATCAATGGATAAGCATCTATTAGGGGTGCATCATCTAGGTGATCTGCTATAGCTTGCCCTTTGATTGCCTTTCTATCCACATACTGGATGTCAAATTCACTAAGGAGCATAACCCATTTGGCCAAACGGACTGTAAGTGCTGTTCTAGAGAGCATATACTTGAGAGGGTCAATCTTGGAGACTAGTTGGATGGTATGACTTAGCATGTAATGGCGAAGCTTTTGAGTTGAGAAAACAACTGCCAAACAAGCTTTTTCCATAGGAGTGTAATTGAGTTCATAACCAACTAGGGTTCTACTGATGTAGTAGATGGCTCTTTCTCTTTTGTAGTCATCAAGCTGTGCTAGAAGTGCCCCTAGAGCAGTAGGTGTTGCTGATATGTACAAAATTAGGGGACGACCAGGAATTGGTGGAACCAAGATAGGGGGATTGATGAGATACTACTTGAGATGGTCGAAGCTGCGCTGACATAAAGGATCCCACTTGAAGTTCTCATCCTTCTTTAGTAAATGTGAAAATGGTGTACACTTATCTGCAAGCTGGGAGATGAAGTGCCAAACAGATTGGAGCTTTCCTTGAAGAGAGCAAAGTTGTCGCAGTTTCTGGGGAGGAGGCATGTCTAAGATAGCCTTGACCTTCTTGGGGTCGATCTCTATACCTCATTTAGAAACTATGAAGCCTAGAAGCTTGCCAAATGTGACCCCAAAGACACATTTCTTGGGATTCAGCATGAGATGATATTTGGCTAACCTATCAAAGACTTTCTCCAAGTTAGCAAGATGATCCATGAAGGTATGAGACTTGACCAAGATATCATCCACATAATCCTCCAAAATGCTATGGATGAGATCATGAAAAATGGCTGTCATAGCTCTTTGATAGGTAGCCCTAGCATTCTTTAGGCCAAAAGGCATCATGTTGTAGCAAAAGGTTCCCCAAGGGGTAGTGAATGTTGTCTTATGCTGATCCTCTTCTGCAATCTTGATTTTATTATACCCAAAAAATCCATCCATGAGGGACAAAATTTCATGTCCAGCTGTAAGATCTACAATCATATCTATGTTGGGCAAGGGAAAATCATCTTTTGGACAAGCTTTGTTAAGATCTCTAAAATCAGTGCAGATTCTGATGTCACCGGAAGGTTTAGTGACAGGGACCATGTTGGAGATCCACTCTGAGTAGTCGATAGGTCGGATAACCTTAGCAGCTAACATTCTTTCTAATTTAGCTTTGACCAATAATGCCACCTTGGGGTGCATTTTTCTAAGCTTTTGTTTGACGGGCTTGATATTTGGATCAACTGCAAGATGATGAACTACAAGCTTTGGATCAAGTCCTGGCATGTCCTGATATGACCATGCAAATCAGCCAATATTCTCTCTTAAGACCTCAAAGAGGAGGTCAGCTTGGTCTTGTGATAGGGATGCAGCAATGTGAACAAGTCTGGGGATCTCTGAAGAACCAATGTTGACTTCTCGAGTATCCTCAATTAGAATAGAAGACACCTCTGGTCGATTATCTTGAGGAGGCAATGCTAAATCCTCATGTTCTTCTTGTGGCTCTAGATTTTCTTGGTGAGGGGTTCTCTTCGTTGCCTTAGCTAGTCTCAGATTCACCTTAGTTCCAGTTTTGGGTGTATCGGAACTAGGTTGGGGATTTTCTCCAAAATACCCCTTGGGATCTAGCTTGTAGATATAGGCAAAATCTGGCTTTGTTTTCTTGTGAGGAGTTTCAGCTCCCATGAATCTTAGAAGTGCCTCCTCTGATGTGAACTCATCAATGTGTATGACACTTGGTTGGTCCCAATCTATGAGTTGTGGATGGGTGAGTGGTAGGTCAATGAGGTGGATGGATAGTTCTTGGAGAACAGAGTCTCCGAGGGAGATTTGGTCTAGGATATCGTCGTAGGCTCTCTTTTCAACTTCCTCAAGAATGTCTTCGATTTCAACAAGGTTGCAGTGAATGTTCGAAAAAGCGTGACCGTTCTCATTGGTGCCCCCAGTTGTGGGTATGCCAAAGCCAAGACCTGACTTCGATTCCCACTTGTGTGCGTCGATGGGGCACTGCATGCCTCTTTCTTCTGGTCCTAGACCACCACCTTGATAGTTCCATTTGTCAGTGATGAGCTTATGTTCTTGGGGATACTTTTGGCTGAAGTGATCAAGGCGTGCTTGATTTCTTTGAGGTGCATCCTTATGTAACCATTTGTTGATATCTGGAGTGAGCTCCTCATGAAGAGGGATTTTCGAGGATACAAAGGTTTTTGGGCCAAACTGTTTGTATCGAGGAGGTGGAATTTCCTTAGCTTTGTGATATGTCGGTCGTCCATGGGCATGTGGATCAAGTGGGAGTGCCCCGACAAAAAATGCATCTGACAGACTATACTCTCCACAACCTTTGTTATTGATCTTCACGGTAGATAGGGTAGAGGCAAGGATGGTTTCTGGGTCATTATAAGTGTGGGATGAGCTGGCGATGGATGTGCCGATATCAATTCCAGGGAAATGGTTTGTATATGAAGCTTCAACCGCATTGCAGTAAGCAAAGGGTTCTGGATCGGCATGGATGGTTACCTCAGTGCCTTGATGCAAAAATTTGATGCACTGATGGTAAGTGGATGGAACGGCTTTCATGGCATGAATCCATGGGCGACCGAGGAGGATGTTAAATGGTAGGTTTAGATCAATAACATGGCAGAGTGTCTCTTGGATGACTGGCCCAACCTTGATTGGCAGCAAAATAGTTCCTTCTGCGTTTCTTTCCAAGTTGTCATAAGCTTTGATGGTGATAACCTCACTGATGATATCTACCTCAATACACCCAGCTTGTTTTATGAATTCTAAGGTGCAAATATTCAAGGCTGATCCATTATCTATCATTACTCTTTTTACAACAAAGTTGGATACCATGATGGCTATGCGAAGCGGAAGGGTGTGATCTGGGTCGACCATGGGTATGTCGATGGATTTGAACGATAGGGCACATGAGGATGAGAGGTGTCCAACAAGATTATGAAAATTAGTAGCATTGATATCAGAAGGGACACAAGATTCTATGAGAGCATTGTCAAGGATGTTCTTGTACACAGGACTAGTACGAAGGTGGTCTAAAATGGAGATTTGGGCTGGCATGTTCCCAAGGTGTTCCAAGATATTGTACTAGCTTTTTGATGGAGCTGATGGTGTTGGTGTAATAGGTGGGCCTGCGATGTTAAATCGCGCTCTTCGAGCGGTGACTGCACACTCATTGTTTGGTCCTTGGATATTGATAACATTGACGGAAGGCTCTTTCTCGAATATACAACCTATAAGGCTACCATAGTCTATATAGGATGAAGTGTGGTCATTGTTCTTCCCATGCTGTTGGTTTGGCTGACGGTTGTTGGTGTTGTTTTTGTTGGTTTGGATAGGTTCTTTTCCAGGATTTTGGTTGTGGTGTGGAGGAAAAGCATTTTGATAGATCTGTAAGCCTGCATTGGGAGAGGTTTGGGCACCAACAGTGATTTCCTTCCAATCAATGAGGTCCTGCACATAGTCTTTTAGTTTCATGCATCTGAGGGTAGTGTGACCTTTTACCCTATGAAATTTGTAGTACTCATTATCTTTGTACCATGCAGCTTTGGATTGGCTTGGGTCAATTTGCTGGGTAGGAGGAAATTTGTTGAGGTTTTCTTTGAATAATTTCTCAAAAATGACATCCAATGGCTCACCAAGGGGTGTATAGTTTCTAGGTGTAGGTTGGAATCTAGGCTTTTGTCCTGCAGCTACATTGATTGCATTAGCTTGATTGCTAGACCCTTGGAAGTTGGGTCTTGGATTGTGGTTTTGATAGCTTTGGTTATTCTGTAGTTGGTATTTGATAGCTTGTTGATTTTTTGGTTGATATGGTGGGTTGGACTGGTTGTGAGAAGGACCAACAATATTCACATGTCTGGTGTCAGTGACGCCATCTGTTGCAACGTGCTTGTTTTTGTTCCAATACCTAGACTTGTCATTGGAATGTGATTGATTTTGGTTGGCTTCCTTGTAAAGCTTGACCACACCATCTTTAATGAGTCCTTGCTCAAGGATCATTCCTTTCTCTTTGATATCTTTGTAGGTTTGCAAACAGTTCATGGTCATGTGGTGAGCCAAGCTAGGATGGGCATTATCAATAAACATTTTCACCACATGGCATTTTGGCAAGGTGCAGGATATGAGGGTGGTAAGGGTTTGCCATCTTTGCAGGTATTTGGCAAGGCTTTCTCCACCTTTTTGCTTGGTGTGGACAAGATCAACTATTGATAGCTCTGTTTCAACAAGATGGGCATATTGGGCTACAAATGCCTCAGATAATTCAGCAAAGTTTTTAATTGTTCCATAGGGGATTCTATAAAACCATTCAAGAGCTGGTCCAGCTAAGCTTTTGGGAAAAAGGCGCAAGAGGAAGACATCATTGTATGCTACGTCCTGGCAGTGCATGTAAAATTCTTTGATATGTGTGACAGGGTCTCCTTTTCCTCTGAATTTGTCAAATTTGGGTACCTCAAAGTGTTTGGGAAATGGTGTCATGGTAATGGCTCTGTCAAATGGGTAAGGACACACATTCTCAAACTTGAATGTCTTCAGATCATTCCCTTCTTGGATGGCTTTCAGAGCTATCTTCATTTGCTCCCATTCTGAATTGATAGGTGATGGCTGGGGTGCCCCCAATGTAGGAGTGCCTTGAGGTAGGTATGTGCTGGATGGGGCCACTGAATATGGATGGCTATGAGGGATTTTCTGATAGGGATTGTACATTGTTTGGGCAGCTGCATGGTGGATGACAGGTTGCTGAGGGGGAGGTGGCGCATATTGCTGCATGTGCTGCGAGGCTTGCTGTTGATATGGGATTTGAGGTTGGGATTGAGGAACATAAGCTAGCTGTGGGATAAATGGATTGCTTTGTGGAGGTAAGGTATAAGATGGTTGAGAGGCTTGGGGAAAGGATCGGAGGGCTTGTGGGGTTTGACCAATATATGTGGGTTGTGCCCCCATTTGGGATGGTATCTGCAAATAATTGGTGGTTGGCTGGGGTGGTGGATTACCTCCTAGAAGTGGCATTGAAAAGTAGTTGTTAATTGGAGGTAATGGATTAGTTGGTGGTGGAGGTGGTGGGAATTGAAAGCTTGGGAATGGAAATGATGGGGTTTGATAGCTTTGTGGTTGGATTTGGAAGCTTGGTAGAGTGGTGGCAGGGGCTGGGGTCACTTGGGAGCTTGGTAGAAAATTGGTAGTAGCTTGTGGGATTTGATAGCTTTATGGAGTGAGGGTAGTAGCTTTTAGATTTGTGGCTAATGGTATTGAGCTCCCAAGCCCTAATGGAAATGATGGGATTGTGCTTTGGGCTGCAATCAACAAGCTGGGGGTGATGAAAGGTTGATTACTTGGCCCCATGGGTGGAATCCCTGTTGTATATTGCTGAGGTTGGCCAAAGATGCTAGCACTGATTTGGGAGATGGGTGGATTTGGAAGGCTAGGTTGGGGAGCAGCAGCAGCAATAGTGAAGGGGGTGAACAGTGAGCTATTTTGGGTAAAGGGGGTTTGGAGCGGAGAGGTATGAACCAAGGATGCAGTGGTGGTGGCTGGGTTGGCTTGCGGCATGGAGATTTCAACTTGGGTGGATGATGGTATGTTTGGGTCTGTTGGATCATATGGATTGGCTGGAGGCTCTTCTTTTGGCATATATTGAGGATAATTTGGATCATAAGAGCCTATGGGTGGTGGTAGCTGCCCAAAAAATGGGTGAGATGGATCTAATAATGGAGGGGGCCTTCCAAAGTCAAAGGTTCCTACATTTTCCCTTCAAAAATTAGCCATGATTGTCTCTTTGTTCTTGTCTATAATGGCATTTACTAATACTACATTTCCTGGTTGGCTCATGAAAGCTTCAGTGTCAGTACATGATGGCATAGCTTTCTCTGGGCTGAAGGATGGCTGAGTGCTCAAGGGGGGTGAGGCTGTTCGATCCAAATGATAGGGCTCCATTGTTTCTTTCTTCTTGGCTAAGCGAGTGATGGGTGGCATGAAAAATGCTCCTAGGGATGAGATGCAATAATGCTGATGGATGCAAAAGGGGGAAGGCTTCTCTATGCAAATGATTTCCTAGGTTAAGGAAAAGCTATACGACAAAACCTAAGGAGGATTGGGTTGGAGATTCTAACTTCAAAGATGTGTTGCCAAAGCACGAAAGGTCTGCTTTCCTATGTGTAAGCTTGGTGGTGATTGTGTCAACTTAAGGATAGACTGATGATCCTTTAGGAAGAACACGAGATTGACCACTTGTGGATCCCAACCTTTAGCTCAAGGTGACAAGGGATAACAAGTGACAAAGTTGGATCACCCTAGACAAAGCTCTGTCAAAGGGATAACCTTGGTGAGATTGATGGATTTGGAAGATTTTAGGAGTGGCAAACTTTTGGCAAAAGTGACAACAATTTTTAAGGCTTGGATGTGAGGTTTTGATTGCTGGCTAGATGGTTTGATTCTAAATGAGATGGATGAGCTAATAATGCTTAAGGGGATAACCTAAGATGGCTGGCTTTTCTACAAAAATGACTTTAAAGTGAAGCTTATCCAAGAAGATGTGGAGAAACAAGGGTGTCTAATCATAGAAATCATGCCTAGTTGGTAAGGCATAAGAAGGATTAACTCCTGGATGTTGGCTAAATTTGATGGTGCACTCTAACCAGGCCTCTTGAAGTGCTTTGTTGGTAGCTTTGTCCTCTACTTTGTGGAGTTTGGCAATTCGTGGGCTTGGTGTTATTTCTTTTCTCTTGGCTGAAAGTTCTTGGTATGCTAGAGATGGTTTGAGTTTAACTTTGTGGAACTTCTGTTTGGGTTTGGGTTGCTCTGACATAAATTTTTGAATCTGCTTGGCTTTGAGAGATCTTGGTTGTTTTGCTTCAACTCGTTCAACTTCTGGAATAGGCAGTGACTACGCTAAGTATTCCCTAAGCTAGGATTGACCAAGTTTGGCAAACATTCATTCAACAAATAAAAGATCAAGCAATAGATAGAAACAACCAGATAGAAGTTTTTGATTCTCAGAAAGTGATAATTGCGCCAAGGAGTGTGTATGTTCTACAAATGTTTCAATCAGTCACCTCAAACACATTCACATCCTAGATGGTTGTCTACAAGGCTGACAGTTGGTTTAGCTAAGGAGTCCTCGATATACCCAAGGTACGTGAGGCCCAAATCTGTAGATGAGACCAAAAAGATGTCACACAGCCGAGAGGAGCGGTAACCCACTTCTCCTCTTTCACTTCTCAAGGGTATAAAGTTCCTTGAGGCTTAGCCCGAGTGACAAAATCTTGATCCCAAGAGAGGTGTCTTTCGATTCACCTCCCAATTCTTATACTCTGCCAGAACGCTGGAGTTGAGGTCATCCAAGGGGTGATGAAATCCCCAAGCAGGCCTCCTAAAAAGAAACAAGGTTTTGGATCCTAATCTTATGCACCCAAGATGGCCTCGAAAGACGACAAGGGGAGAGAAGACTTGGATGACCTTGGGCTAAAAAACACGCTTGTTCTTTTACCAACTGACTCTTATGTGTGCTAATCTAGACTTCGCAAGCACTCATGTTTAAGAGACAATGTTCAATTCCAACTTGAAGCGCCAACAAAAGTAAATCGATCGAAGAATGCAAACAATAAGAAGAGTTAGGGTCAACAAAAGCAAACTTGCGCGCCTAGAGGCCCTCCACGTCAAGTATCGATTAATTTTCTTTAAGGCATTCAAGATTGAGTGTGAGTTTGTTTTAAGCCCAAAACAAAGGTGTGTGAGATTCGATTTCAAGCGCACGCCCGGAGGCTCTCCACGTCAATTTTTGTTCAATTTAAGTGCCCAAACTTGACGTGTGATCGATTTAATCTAGAGTTTTGATCATTTAAGAATTTTGATAAAGTTAAAGCAAACATTCAAAGACCAAGTGAGTGAGTTAGATTGTGGAACATTTAACACCTTTTTCAAGTAGAACCATCCCCATAAATGGCACTGAGATTGCAACCAATGGT
Source organism: Cupressus sempervirens (assembly GCA_028749045.1). NCBI lineage: Eukaryota > Viridiplantae > Streptophyta > Pinopsida > Cupressales > Cupressaceae > Cupressus > Cupressus sempervirens. The sequence continues at coordinate 342,769,671 of CM053784.1, forward strand.
TAATATTTGATGGGTGATTAGAAAAGAGGTGAGTCCAAGGAACTACTCAAATTGATTTTTTCAAATTTGTATTTTAACTTAACAAGGTTTCTTAAATGTCCAAAAATCAAACTTTACCTAGATTGCATGTGGAAAAGAGATTTGTTTTGTTCAATTTTTAGAAGCTCCAAATGAAGTGTTTGATATTGCAATGGTTAATTGATTCTTAGAATTCAAGATTGGATTTGTTGTTTTAATCATGCATTCAAGGAAAAATTTGATTTTAATCCATAGCATTCAAGAGTGATTTTAGCAACATGCATTCAAAGAAAAGTGGTTAAACATTCAAGTGTTTTCTTTTGAGCATTCAAGATTGAGATTTTGTGTGTTGTTTTAAGAACTTTGAAGTGCTTTGTTTTAACTTTAGATCATTCAAGATTGTTTTGGACTCAAAAGTGAAAATGACTCTTTGGACTTTGGTTTTCATTCAAGATTTTGTGTTCTAGTTTGCATATTTTAAGCCCAAAAATGATATTCATAGATTGTTTTGATGCATGAAAAATCCTAAGAAACATTCAAGATTTTGCAATAAGAAATTTGTTTGGAACAAATAACAAAGCTTTTAGGACAATTTTTGGCAACCATTTAGGACTCTTAGTTTTCATGAGATTTTTTAAAAGAACTTTAGTGTGCACTTAGTGTTGATTTTGAACCTTTTGAAATGGAAACTTGAAGTTCTTTTTAAATTCCAAAAAATGAAGTGTTCCTAATTTTGCATGAATGTATCTAAAACCTTGATGTTGCAAGGATGCAAATGATTAGATTGGTTTAGTTTCACTTGTTAAAATATTTTTTCTTTTTTTCAAATTTTTAATTTTTCAATGGATTTAAGTATGATTTGGGGGTTCATTTTAAGCACTAAAAAGAAGTGTGTATGATTTTGCTTCCTTAAAAAAAAATGGCCAAGATCTCCCACAAGAAGAAGAAGAAGAAGTAGATGGAATAAGAAGAATATAGACAAGAAGAAGAAGAAGAATTTCAAGTTCTTTGTCCACCTATAAGCTTGAAAAATCTGCAAACACTATGAGATAGATTATGATTTCCTTTGTCTTCTTCATGCTCATGTGGACCTACAAAACCAATTTATACAATCCTACCAATCACAAAAACAAGAAAAATTAGCCAAAATTAGCAACTGACATACAAAACTTGACTAAAAAAGCTAATGAAGATGACCCATGCGGAGTCCCACCGGGCGTGCCAAAATGTATATGAGCAATGTTAGTATGCTAATAGAAACCAAATTTAAATAAAGCTTCTACAAACTAAACAAAATTCATAAACTTCAAGATAGACTAAGATGAGCTCTCAATTGAGAATATGAGCCATTAATGGACTCTCTCAATAAGAAGCTCTCTTGTTGAGTAGCTTTATCTAAATGGATAGGATGTATGCTCAATATGCTTCCAAAGACTTCAATTGATGATTGTGGATTTTTGGTGTGGATAGATGGCTTTAGTATGGATTTGGATCTCAAAATATCATTATAACTTTACTTCATGGATTGTGTTATTTTGCAAAGGGGAAGGATCCAATTTATAGGCAAGAGGCTTGAGGGTTTGAGGGCTAAGATGCAAGGATGGGAAAAAGCTTATGGAGGGCTCAGATTGCATGAGAGGAGAGCACATGGATTGTGCTTCCTTATAGCCAATCAAGGAGTGACACATGTCACATGGTGAGAGGATGGAGGAAAGGGGAAGGATGAGTCAACAAAAGAGGCTCAAGGGATAAAAATCTTCATAAAGACCCTCATAATGACTTGTAAGAGCAATAAAAGGGCTTGTAAGAGTCATTTATGACCTAGTGGACTTCATAAAGTTTTATGGTTGAGGTATTTTGAGGGTGATGAGAGAAAATTCGACTTGGACTTGATTAGGAAGGTTTTAAGCTTGCTTAGGCTTGTGCAAATGATTAGAGGATGGATTAGGATGGTTTAGGATTAGCTTAGGGATAGGCAAGTGGATGGCATTTAATGAGGGTGGGTGAAGGAGGAGATATTTGTTAACTTTGGCTTGGGTTAGTAAGTCTTAACCCATGTTTAGGGAATGTGACAAGGTTAGGAAGGGATTAGGATTAGGTTTAAAGACATCTTCTAGAAGAGTCTAGACTTTGGATGAGGATAAAGACTTTCTAGAATAGTCTAGAATTTCCTAGGATGAGGATAAAGACTTTCTAGAAGAGTCTAGAACTTCTTAGGATGTGGATAAATTAGATTTTTAGGAAAATAAATAAAGTTTTATTTATTTCAAAGGTTTGGGTTGAGGAGATATTTATTAAAACTTTTTTAATAAACATGAGGATTAATATTTAACTTTAATTAAATATTTTGAGTTGGGATTAGGGGTAGGAAATGATGGGATTAGCCTTTAATCAAAATTAAAGAAGGATTAGAAGACTTTGGAAGAGGTTATTGGTCATAAGGAAATTGGCCAACTTTTGGGAAAAAAATTTTTTTTTAATTTATTTTAGGATTTTTGGTCAATTTATTAATTAAATAATTAATAAATAAGGAAATAATGTTTAAATAAGATTTAAACATTTTTGGGAGGGATTCCTTAATTAAATATTTTTAATTAAGATAAAAGGATTTAATGGCATAAAAATTAATTAATTAATAAATGATGATGTCATCGTGAATTTTTCAGAAAATAAAAATACTTTATTTTCTAAAAGATTTTTAGGTGTCTACACACACAAGTAAGAGTATATGTGGTGGCAATGAGATGAGTTGTGTCCTACAATAAAATAGATCATCCTAGATTCGAGAGAGTCATAGGTAGGGTAAGGTAACATTTCCACCAAAAGCTCATGTGAGAGATCATTTCTTAGCATCTATAACAAGGAAACAAGAGTAGCCATGGCATCAACCACTTTGTTGTCTACTTCAGGAATCTATTGAAAAGTGATGTGAGCAAAGTATTTCTTCAAGTCATCCACCATGAATTTATAAGGAATCAGTTTCTCATCCTTTTTCTGATATACATCATTGACCTAGTTGATTATAAGCTATGAATCACCAAAGATGTTTAATTGATCCACTCTCCATTCAACTACAATCTTCATGCCATTAATGAGAGCTTCATACTCTATGATATTATTTGTAAAAGGAGACAAAATCTTGTATGCCTTAGGCAATGAGTACCTCTATGGTGTGATGAAAAAGAGTCCAACACCTAATCCCTATTGTGTGAATGAATCATCGAAGAACATCATCCAAGTTTCATGTGTAATTATTAGAATTGATTCATCAGGAAAGACAATGTTGAGTGGAAGATTACTCTCCATTGGTGCTTCTACTAACTGATTAGCAATTGCCTATTCTTTGATAGCCTTTTGTTCAACATATTGAATGTCAAATTCACTTAGTATCATGACCCACTTGGCCAATTGTCCTATTAGAGTTTCTTTACTGAGTAAGTACTTTAGTGGATCAATTTTAGCAACAAGTCACATAGTATGAGCAACCATGTAGTGTCTCAAATTTTGGGAAGCAAAGACAATTGCTAAACAAGCTTTCTCAATGATAGTATAATTCATTTCATAAGAAATCAATGTGTGAATCAAATAGTAAATAGCTCTTTCTTTGTTATCATTGTCTTCTTGTGCTAGCAAGATACCCAAGGATGATTATGTTGCTGAAATATATAGGATAAGAGGCTCCTCATGAGTAGGAGGCATCAAGATTGGTGGATTGACAAGGTATTTCTTTATCTATGTTAAGTTCTACTTGCAATCTTGACTCTAGTTGTATTTCACATTTTTATGCAGTGTCTTGGTAAAAGGTTATGACCTATATACCAGCTATGAGATGAATCTATGAATGGATTGAAGTCTACCTTGTAAGCCATTCATCTAACTAATATTATGAGGTGGAGGCATGTCCATGATTTCTTGAACTTTCTCTAGATCAACCTCAATTCCTTTTGTAGACACAATGTATCCAAGTAGTTTCCCAGATGTCACACCAAATGCACACTTCTTAGGTTAAGTCTCAGACTAAATTTTTCCATGCAATTTAGGATAGGTCCCAAATCTTAAAGATGAGTATTACATTTTATGCTCTTAACTAAGGTATCATCGACATAATCCTCCATTTTTTTATGCATCATGTCATAAAAAATTATAGTAACTACCCTCTAATATGTAGCACCAACTTTTTTCAAGCCAAATGACATCACATTCTAGCAAAAAGTTCCCCATGCACAAGTGAGAGCATTCTTTTCTCGATCTTCAAGTGCAATTTTGATCTGATTATAACCAAAAAATCCATCCATGAGTGAGTATATTTCATATGCTATCATTATATCCACTATCATATCAATGTTGGGGAGTGAAAAATCATCATTTGGACATGCTAAGTTTAGATCTTAGAAATTTATACAAACTCTGATAGATTTTTCATGCTTGGAGACCAAAACAATGTTTGATATCCATTCAACATAATCAATAGCTCAGATGAAACCATATTTCAAAATATTTTCCAATTTAGCTTTGACAAGCAATGCAACATGAGGATGCATTTTTCTAAGTTTTTGTTTGATTTGTTTAACTCTTGGTGTAATGGACAAGTGATGCATTATGAGATCAAGATCGAATCCTAGCTTATCTGAATTTGTTCGTGCAAATTTTATCTTTTTCTCTTGGAAGAAGGTAATGAATTCTTCCTTTTCTTCTAGAGACAACAATTGTGCAAGATGTATCATGTGAGGATGTTCTTTTGTTCCCAAGTTGACCGTCTACATTGGTTCTATCAACACTAATGACCTTTCTTGAAAATGACTAGGAACTGCATCAAATATCTCATCTACAGGTGCCTTAGAGAGGTTTTCACCCTTGGATATGTTTTTTTTTATAAAGGTTTTGACACTGCAACAATGTGGTTTTCACCATCAAACATTTTATTTCCTTTCCTTTTTATTATATGACTAAGATATTTGATGTCAGCTTTAGTCATGTTAACACTTTGTTTCCTGGTGGAAGACATTATAGGTTTGATAGTGTTTAAGTAATAGGCAAGAGCATAGTCATTTTGGAATGTATGGACTTTGTTAGATGCATTAGAATTCCAATCTATGAGCTTGGAATATGTGAGTGAAAGAGAAGTGGTGGGTTCAATAGAATTCATAATATAATCATCAAATGCTTTGAAAAGTAATTCAAGACCTAAAGTGGCTTTGTCCATGAGTGTGTTCAAATATTTTTGAGTTCTAACATCATTAATCGAAGACTCAATGACACTAGTTGGATAAGAATAATCCAACCTAACCCTAGATGCTTCACCTACTTTGAGGAAGTTTTCATAGACATGAACTTGATCTATATCTTTGTCTGTAGTTTCCTCTAAGAGAGAGTCAAATTCATATTCCTTAGAATATGTGCTACATGGTGACAGACTATAAAATTCCTCAATAATGATAGGGACAAACTCTCCTTCATCATCTAGATTTTTACAAAGATACTCAATGTGAAAAGCATGGCTAGACTCTTCTGGTTCTTGTTGGGTATTATGTAAATTAGTAGTATCATCAAAAGAATCACCATCACCATCCATGGTGTTGACATGTGCTACAAAATCATTAGGTTCAGCAACTAATTTAGCAAGATCATTAGGAATGGGATAAGGATAAGGATCATCATTGTCAAGATCATCTTCATGATCATTAGACTCAACTTGTGACTCATTTTTAGATGAGTTTTTAGGTTTTGGCACAAATTTGTTGATCCCAAGATGGAAGGAAATCTTCTTGAAGCCTAGACCAAATGTATCTTGGTTCCTCCTAGCTATCTCTTTGACCGGATCAATTAGACAATTTTTATTACATCCAATAGGACCAGTTCTCTTGTAGCCAAAGTGTTTCATGAGTTTAAGACTCAGACCATACTTCTCTTGAGTAATTTCACAAGACAGTTCTGTGAGGTCAATTGGAGTTTCTTCTTTATAGATCCACACAAAAATAGCTATGTTTACACTTTCCTCCTCAAGAGGGATAGTATCTTTGACAAATGTATCATTATACTTGGTTTGAGGTTTCAACACAAAAGGTCTTTTTGCTTCAGAGGGTCCCCCATAATGATGGGGAGATTCAAGAAGAGATGTTAATGACAGAACAGGTTCCATTTGATATTCACCCAGTCCAAGTTCTTTCAACTTTAGTGACTGCTTAATTTTCTTCAGCTTGTTATCATGATAATCTGTAGACTCTCTATTAGTAGGTAGAAAGTTTGCAATAGATTTCAGCATGTTACATGTATAGATAGTACTTGCAGGTATAGTGACTTCAAAGCCATGAAATGGGAATTTTATGCATTAATGATAAGTGGAAGGTACAACTTGCATTTCATGTATCCATGATCTTCCTAGTAGAATATTGTAAGATAGGGGAATGTATAGGACTTGACAAGTGACATCTCTTTGATAGGACCAAATTGGAGAGGTAACACAATAGGACCCAAATATTTTTTCTCAACTTCATGATATGCTTTGATAGTTATCTTGCATCAAGGGTCAACAAACTCTTCAAAATATTCTAATTATTGAGAAAAGTAGTAGAGATAATATTCAAACTAGCTCCATTATTGATAAGCACACATCGGACACACTTCTAGTGTATCCTAACCTCAATGTGTAGAGGTTGATTATGTGGGTGATTCAATTAATTGTCATGTTCCTTTGAGAAAGTCATATAGTAAGGTGAAGTTAGATGACCTACCATAGATTAGAACCTCTCATTATCAATATCTTTAAGGATGCTTGCCTCAGTGAGGGCTTTGTTGAGAATCTGCCTATGAGCAGGCAAAATTTTGAGTAGTTGAAAGATCATGATTTGAGAATTCATTTGTTTTAATTGATCAAGTATACTATAACTAGAAATTTTTTTTCCTTTGCTAGATGGATGAGCAAGAGGTTTATCTTTGTGTTCTTCTATCTCAGGAGTAGAAGGCATAGGGCCTTTGAGTACTAACTTGGCATGAGAATGTGTAATAGTGTTGGAACAAGTTTGTGATGACTCATTGTCAAATGTGTGGGAATTAGGGCCCTTCGAGATGAATGGTGTCTTGGGTTTATTATTATCTTGCTTGCCCTTGATGTTAATAATGTCACAATACTCAAAATCCACAGGTTCAACCATGTTGATCACATTGTCATCATTAGAGTATGTATAGTTTACCTTGTTGTTAGGTTTTGGTTTTGAGCTCTCTCCTTTTTTGTAAGATGTGAAGGTCTCCTTGAAAGCCTTGTGATTTGAGTTCTTGTTATGTTCATCCACCAAAATGTCACCATTATCAATAATGTCCTGGACTTTGTGACACAAGTTTATGCAGTTGCTAGTTTTGTGTTCCTTGTTTTTGTGGTATTCACAGAATGGGGTTTTGTTCCACCATGGTGGTCATGGTTGTGGATCATAAGGATGAGAGTTGTCCAATGGTGAAATGAGCTTGTTTTGTATCAAGGTCTTATAGACCACATCCAAAGGTTCACCAAGAGGTGTATACTCTTATTTAGAGCATGTAGCCCATGATTTCCTTAGTATATTTCAAGATTTCTTATTGTTAGGAGGAGGTTTCTCAACATTATTAGCTGAATTGAGACTATCTGTGAGATTCAAAGTTGCCTTAGTAGGTTTAGGAGTAATTTTTTCAACAAACCCATCATGTACAATTTCTCTATTCTTGTTGACATACTTAACTTTGTCCTTGTTAGAGGTGGATCCTTGTTTTGTGTCCTTTTGAAGGGTAAGTTCACCCTTCTTGACCATGAAATCCTCTATGTAGATAGCTTGTGTGACCATGTCCTCAAAGGTGCATGGAACTTGAAGTTGTACTCTATACCAAAAATTGGGTAGGAGATTATCAGTGAAGATGTCAAGCTTTTTAGTTTTAGGAATCTTGCATGAATATTTAGTATAAAGTTGTTTCCATCTCTAAAGGAATGTGAGGAAAGGTTCCCCAATCCTCTACTTAAGATTGCACAAATCTCAAATGTTAACCAAGTGTTGAATTTTTTGAGAATATTGTTGGACAAATAAATTGGCAATTTCATCAAACATTTTGATACCAAGAGGCAAGTGTGAAAACCAATTCATAGCCTAACCAGCTAGACTTCTTGGGAATAGATGCATGAGATATGTCTGATTATGCATAAATTCCATAGAAAAGGCCCCAAATTCTTGCAAATGATCTTGGGGATCAGAAGTTCCAAAGTATTTTTCATACTTAGGTAGCTCTACCCCTCTTGGAAAAGGAGGAATGTCTATACTCTTGTAAAATGGGAATGGAAAAAGAGCCTCTAAGGTGTATGTTTTTGTAGGTGTGTCTTTATCACACATCATCTTGGCTAGTTGATCTTGCATGATTTTTAGTTATTTTTTGAGTTTGGCAATTTCAATCTCCTCTTTAGGCATGATGACAGTTTCCACATTGAAATGATGGGGTAACTTATCTCCCTCTTGGGAAAGTTTAAGAAACTATTTCTTTTTCTCGTCATTGAGCAAGATTTCCATGACCTTTTGGAAGTTTTTGTCTTTACAACACTTTGCTATTTGTTTAGGAAGTATTTCCACCTTTTCCTCATCTTGATTAGTGTAAGGGTCTTTCTCTTTTTTATTCTTAGGTTGGTCTTGGTTTCTATTGTATTTACCATGTTTAAGTTCATAATCAGCCATTATAGGAAGGTGTTTAGTTTCCATATGTTTTGATTGGAAAGGTCCCTTGAAAAAGAATTCAAATGTATTGTTTCGAGATGTGGGACCTTTGTTGGGTTTAGGATCCTCTTGATAGAAGGGATTCCTGGTTTGTTGTAATTTTATAGAGAATGTTATGTGAACCTGAGGTGATCTAATAGGTGTGGGGGATCATGAAGATTCCTCACTAGATGAACTAGAGATAGACCGTGTATGGACTAAAGAGTGACCTGTACCACAATTAGTACCCCTATCTCTACCTCATCTAGGTCTTTGGGGATAAAACATGTTGCCACTTCTTGTTGCCACAATCATAGACAATGACAAAAAGTGAAAGCTTAAACAAGGACTATGCTAGAACATAGTCTAAAAAACAAAGCAAGATAATGGTACTATATACTAAGGTATGAGTCATCTGAGCAATGGCTAGAATAGCCAAAGATTATGACTATCATGACATAGAGTATGACAAGCACCAAAGACCAAAGACAAAGTGAATAAGAGACAAGACTAGGTTATGTGAAAGTTGCAAGTCATTAGCTAAGCAAGAAGTCATTTTGACATTGTTTGGAGATAGAAAAGAGATAAAATGATGCAAATAACAAACCAAATTTAGAGCGTAGGTTTTAGACTATTTTGGATAGATTGTTGTTTGTTTTGGAAAATTCTAGACAAATAATAAGACCATTATCAATTTTTGGACAACATTTTGGTTGTTTTGAACAAGACAAATTTTTTTCAGATAAACACAGAAAGCAAGTAGTAGTTTCAAACAACCCAATTGAGGATAAAGAAACTCAGAGGGGTGAGGGAGTCTTGACCTTTAGATTTTTTGATAGGTTTGGACAATGTTTAAAGACTCAATAATAAACATGATTTTATCTGTAAAATAGAAAATTGGTAGAGAAGGAAAAACCTTTGTCCCACAACTTATGTGCATGCACACACCTCACACAGTCATGTCACCCCCTAGAGGGTGCCCATTTTTTGGTGTATTCAAAGGGCTCAATAACATATATGCTAAATGAACACCCTTATGGCAAGGGTCAAGTATGTATACCACCTTCCAATACCCAATTGCATGCCTATGGTGAGCTCTACAGGAGAGATTCTTCCCCCTCCTTGCACAAAGATTATGCCTCCTTTCAGAGTTGAACGAGGTAGCAACTAACTAAGAAGTTTTTACTTGGCTTCCATTCATACTAATCCCTAGTGGCTTTACAATTGAAGTTGAGGCTGTTGGCTCCTGATTTAATAGTTTTGAAAATGACCAAGAAACTAGACAAATACATCTAAGGCTAGCAACTTCCTATGAAAAATACATCTAATTGTAGTCTTGGGCCAACTATAAGGCATAACTCCTTCTTCACTTCAGGCTTTACAAAACCTAGGCGGGTGAACCTTAGATCCAATTACTATGGTACTAGTGCAAAAAATATTCCTAAATCTATTCAAAGTAGATGAAAACCCCTTATATCTCCTAATAACTCATGAAATGACATAGATCTACAGTAGCTAAATGCAAATCTATGAATCTCATAAGCTGAGTGAGGGTTAAACTATTCTAGATCTTCAACATAAAATGTAAAGATGATTTGAATTTGATTTTGATTTTATGTGGGTGGGGAAAGTGGATGAAAACTAGGTATGAACAAAAAACTTATGATCTTGTAACAGATCAGTGCCTCATCCATTAGGCAATTCATGAATCTCCCTCATGCATTTTGGATATCTGATACTTATTCATATATTTAGATATATGATCTATCCATTCACCTTGTAAATAGACATCAATTCTCCACTTAAATATCATTCTTACTTGATATCTTTCTCAATAAACCTACAAACCTATTGAATATTTGAAGCATTTACATACTTCCTTGAATTACAAGCAACAATGAAGCAACATATAGCCTTAAAGGACTACAATTATGATCTAGGTTCTTTGTTCACAGACCATAAAAGATCATAGCTCAAATGAGAAAGGAGACAATATTTAAACTAAAACTAAACACTTGCTATTCCTTGTATTGATTTCCTTGAAACAATACATAAAATTGCATGAAATTAACTCACAAAGAACCTAATAAACTAGACTATACAATGAGAAAATGCTTTCATACAAGAGAGAAAATGGCAGGAATGAGAAACTGATGGGATGGGAAGGGGGTATCATAGCTAAAGCAAAGCTTCATGGTCTAGAACTAGGACATCCCAAGTCTTCCATTCATAATTCATCAATTCCAGGGCCGGTTCTACTAACTATCTTCATACCAGAGAAACTTCCAGTTTTTCCAACCCTTACAAAAGAGAAGAAGAAAGTATAAATATCAAGAGGGAAATTTCAAGATTCAACTTCCAATTGACATTTGTCCCCTCTAAATTCCTTCCTAAGAAGCTCAAAAATCTTCTCTCCACCTTCTCTCTATAACTGCCAGGATCAAATCCTTTTATTTTACCTCTCAAGTGCATTAAATATCTCAACAATTTGATGATGAAAGAATGCAACTGGTTTCTGATGTTAAAATGCATTCATGGTAAAAAGTGAAAAACCAATTAAATATGGTCTTTAGAATGCAATATAATCTTTTCTAGCTTATTTTTACCACAATTAGGCTTCAAATAGTCTTCAAATCTACCCTGTAACCAACTTTGATGATCAATGATCAAATTTGCTTGTTCTATTGCCAATGACCCCAAAAAACACAAAATGACCTATAACATGAATTGGTGAAGACCTATGCACAAATTGACTTCAAAAATGGAAAATTTAGTTTGTTCCAGTTCCCGTGGTAAATTGGAGTGCATGTTTTCGATAAAAAATGCTCCAGTTATGACTATTTGAAAATCAGGCCTCTAACTCCATAGTTTGCATTAAAACTTAAAAATATGAAAAATTAAAAAATTTCTATAGTTCCAACTATAGAATATTCACTTTTTAAAATTAAATTCTTCAAATCTCTGTTTGAATGAATGCACAGACATTTCTTTATATTTAAAAAAATCCCTCTCCTCCTTTGACCAATCGAAGAATGCCACTTGTCACCTATGTATTGGCTCTATCCATTGAACTATGCCACATGTCAGTTTGTGATTGGCCATTGATATTTGAGTGGGACCCACCCTATATTTTGCCAGATTATTCAAATTTCTAGTAAGTTTCCAATTTTCTTGCCAAAATTTCTTAACTTTTTCAGTGGAAACATGGTGACCACTAGATTTTGGCAACTTTTTCGATGAACTAATCCTGCTCACTGATGCCACCTCAGTGCCATGTCGCAGCTAGCTGGTCCCAAGTTGCATTTTGACTATCGCGAATTTTTTGAATTTTTTGGCTAATCACTATGTCACTAGATGGAAAACTTGAGATTTTTTGGCTAGCAAAGTAGCGAGTGCTAGATTTTTGACTTCTCTGGTGACTTAAATCTGCTGACATCATTATTCTTTGTGCATTTTCCTAGTCAAAATTTGGTTGGTCACCACTAACTATCCACCCAGCCAACCGTAGGCCCACTTGTGGCAAATGCTTCAAAAGCCTTTTTCTTTGAGACAACAATCAAGTTTTGTGTTATTCTATTTAAATTTTTTAAACATCAAGCCTTGGAAAATGTTGGATATTGGTTGGAGATTGTGCCTCTATTGGCCATAGGATCGTCTTCCACTAAAGTGCTCCTCAAAACCACTGATCAACATCATGGCTCCCAAAACTTCCAAGGAAAATGTAACCACATTCTCAATGCACTCAATCAAATTTTGAGATTCTTCAGAAAGGGAAAGCAAGGGAGCAACAACCAATTTGAGAGCTTCTATTTGGCTTGGCTTGCGCTATCACTCTTCATACTATTCCACTAAAAAGATTCAATTTTCTTTCTTTTCCTTTTTCCTTTAACTCTTTCCAGAGCAGACACAAATGTAGCTATTACTAGAGGTAATCCTTTCTTTCAAACAACAGTATGCACTCATTTGTTGTGGGTTGGTATGTATCCAAAAATCAATTGGCGCTAGTTCTCCACACTTGCATTAATGTGTGGGTTTTGGAAGACAACTCCCCTACCTTGACTGTGATTCATCTCTTGATGCCACATGTTCTTTTTCTTTTTTATTTTGTCCAAGCTTTCTCTGACTTGTGTGGAGATTCAACTTAGTATTGATTGCAATATTCTTTAAATGCAAGATCTGCTCATTCTCATGCTTAGCCTCTATATGAGATTCAATGCATGAGCCTTTCTAGCAAGGTTGGTTCCCTTCCCTTTGATGCGTGGTTTTTTTGTGATAAGTCATGGTGTTCTTTTTATGGCATGAGTTTTTCGTTGATGTGTTTTGCGACAGATACAACCACCCTTATGTTTATGCATGAAGCTCTTTGCCCTCCTTTTTTAATGTGTAGACTATCCCTTTATAAGCCATGGGCTTCTCCTAATGGAAACTTTGCATCTGATATAGATGCTTTCCTCTAAAAAATGTGGGAATGTGTCTTCCACAGCTTTTAAGATGCTTATACATCTTTTTCAAATGGCTTTAAGGCATTCTGTGAATCTATGCATAATCTACCTTTAATAGCAAGAGCAATTACTACCTCAAAATTTCTTAGCTCATGCTCCACATTCTCAAAATCTAGGATTTCATATTCCCATGATTCATTTCTATATTTTGGTAGTTGATTAGTCCACTATGCCTCAACTTGAAACATCTAGACTAGTTCCAAACCTTTTGCTCCATCTTTATGATGATAAATTTTGTTGTTATTAGGATGGGATTTTGGGGCATTAAAGATGGTTGTTCATGCTTCAAACTATGCATGATATATCTTAATTTATGAAATTCAAAATTGACAACTTTAACATTTATTGGACCATTCAATGATCTATCAGCCTGATACAATTAGTCAGACCCCAAGGTGGGTCTGGCTAATCTTTTTTTTTGTTTTCAAATACTTGAATGATTAAATTGATCCACTGATCACCTCATACTGATCCAAAACACATTCAACCTTCTGAACAATCTTTCAAAACTGATTTTACCATTATTTTGCAAACTATGAAATTTATGTCAAGAGGTTCATTAAATGGCCTTAAAAACTGACCCAAACACCTAATCAGGCCTTGAAATTGAACACACTAACTCTTTTTTTTGCATACTTGTACCATGTTGAACCTCATCTCATGATGAATTTTGGGTCAAAAGATATTCACTATCAAAGTTGACCTCTCAGAACTACCTACAAGAAAACATGTTAGAAAATAATAAATTGGCTTCAGATTTGGCATGGAAAACTGAGCAAACTAACACTTGGGACATCAAAAATTGGAGCATTAGTACTTTTTCATGAGGAGAATATGGATATGTAACTTGGGCTCATGAAAAATAATAGGGTGCAAATGGCGAGTGTTCAAAGTGGGCTACTTGGATTTTGCAGATTTAAACAATGGTAGGAAATCAATTTTTGAAAATGGAATTGACCTAGAAAAGTGTGCAAATGGATTCATCATGACTTAAAAGTTGACACACTTAAAGTATTTTTAGATGGAAACACAATGGTACAATCCATTTTATCTGACCTATCACGGATCTCAAGTTGTGACATCCTGAATAGGGGTTTCGACATATTTCCAAACACTGACACCTGTAAAAAGATAGAAATTGCATTTGGAATCACGTTTGAAAACTAATCAAATGGTACCTGTTCTTAATAGTCACCTTATTCAACTGTGTGTAGTCGATACAAAGGTGCAAAGAACCATCTTTCTTCTTCACGATGAGCACTGGAGCTCCCCATGGTGATACACTAGGTCGAATACTCCCTTTGGCCAGAAGTTCCTCTAGCTAAAGACGTAGCTCACCCAGTTCCTATGTAGTCATGCGATAAGGAGCTTTAGAGATAGGTTCCACTCCAGGAATTAGATCAATGCTAAAATTGATATCCCTCTTTGGAGGCATGCTTGGAATCTCACTTGGAAAAACATCTACGTACTCCTGCAAAATCGGGTGATCTAAAGTCTTCTTCACAGGATCTTCCTCATCAAGATCATTTACCATAACAACAAATATTTGACATCCCTTACGGTAACTTTGCTTCATTTGCATAGTAGAAATCATCCGCAGAGATATAGGCCTTGGTATCCCAACTATCTTCACATCTTTCCCTTGGTCATCTTGGCACATAATAATCTTCTTCTTGCAATCTATATTGGCTTTATGAGTTCCAAGCCAATCCATGCCTAAAACCACATCATAGGAACCAAGGGGTATGACTCGAAGATCCACTACAAAAACAAAGCTTCCTAAGCTAAGCCCACACTTATGAACTATAGAGTTCATGGAGACCTTGATACCTGAGGCTAGTTCCACTTGCCAACCATGATCTTGCTTCACCGCATCCATCTTACATTTAGAAACTATAGATGGTGAAATAAATGAATATGTAGCTCCTGAATCAAATAATACTAAAAGAGATATACCTTGAATATCACTTGTGGTCTAAACCACTATTCCCTAATGATCCGCCTGACGATGTTCAAATGCTGCAAATACTCTATGAGCTCTACCTCCATCACCAACTGTAGGCTTTGAAGCTATAGGCCTAGGTCCTAAAAACTGAGGTGCTCATTGTGGACACTGAGCTACATAATGACCAATCTGTCCACATGAAAAAAAATTTGTATTCCTGCCAAATCCTGTACCCATAGGTGGTACATTTGATTGCTGATGGCTGTTCCTACTAACATATGACTGACTACTCTGAGCTGGCTGATTGGGCTGATTTTGTTTATTGCATTGAGCATTGCAGTTTTTCTTAAAGTTAGAACCTTTGCCACCACCTTGAGCCTAAGAATTGAATCCCTTCTACTGTTGCGTCTACTGAGACTGCTATTGAAACTGTTTTCCCTTAGAAAAGAAAGGCTTCTTGTTACCACCTGAATTGAAGTTGCCTTTAGATCCTGATGCTGCTGGCACTCCTACAAAACCACCTTGACCAAGGTTGACACTTTGCTCAACAAGGATTGCTCGATGTACCGCATCCTTAAGGGTTTTTGGCTCAAATACTCTGACACCCCCAATAATACGGTTGTTCAAACCCCTAATAAAGTGTTGTGTCAACTGAGCTGAATTTTCACTGAACCCTAAAAAAGACATGAGCTCATAAAACTTACGCTCATACTTGGTCACTGACATAGTGTACTGCTTGAGATTATGAAATTCATCTGCCCTTTGCTGTTTCCATTCCTTTGGTAGGAATCGTTCATGAAAACTCTCTAAGAATAGTTTCCAAGTGACACTGCTCATATCGATCCCTAGCTTCTTCTCCTCAATTGTCCACCAAGTGGCCCCAAAATTCTCTAAATTGGTGATCGCAAATCTTTCCTTAACATTGCTGTCAAAGTCCTACATAGCAAAAATCCTGTCGAGAGAAATAAGCCACCGTTCAACCATATAAATAGAACCTTGCCCATTTAAAGGCTTAACCTTGTATCTTGAAAGATCCTTCATTAGAGTGGACACAATGGACCTCTGACGATCCTTTCGAGGACTTCTAGATCTGGGTCTATGCTCTTGTTTTATCTGATGCACTTTAGGTTGTTCTTGAACAGGAGGTAGACGTTCTAGAATAGTTTGCATCAAGTATCTCAGACCAACTTCTTCAGACTCAGCTTGGTCCTCTCTATGACTCTATTCCTGCTGCCTATTAGAGTGCTCTTCCCTGCTCTCTATACAAGCCGATCCCTCATGGGCAAACTCATGGGCACTGACAGTTCTTCCATGACCACAGCCTCTTCCATGGCCTCTACCACGACCTCTAACAGAAGACCTAGTCCTAGATACCATCCTACAATAGTACAAAGTACCATTACAATCGAAAGATACATGTTTGTAATAGACTAAGTTCAGTTCTATGTTTAGGTCTAAGTAAAATTTCAGTTTTGACAACTAAGTTTTGAAGTATGAAAAATATACAAGTAACAGTTCAAGTTGTGTTTTTCAGTTCACCTAGCTTCAAGTTGAAGAGATACACTTAATAGTTCAAGTTCTAGTTGTTCCAAAATTCCCAGAGCTCCCAATGTAGAAACTCGGGCTCTGATACCAAATGTAATGCCCCGTCAAGAGATCCAAAGAATTAACCTAGAATTTCACTAAGTTTGGTAACATTTTTTTAGAAAAAATTACATGAAGTAAACACCACAAATAACTTATCCACAGTAACGGAAGCAATAGAAATGTCCATCTAAAAACAAACATAACATACTTAACAAATTACATTCTTTAAGATCCCTTAACGTGAATTACATACATGTTTCCATCTAGTACAACATCCACATGAAATAATAGTGATAAGTCCAATGTACAAATGTCTTTTCTAAATTACATTTCAGAATGTACAATCATCCACTGTACATGTCACAGGGTATGAAGGCTTAAAAGAATATACATATGTGAAATAAGGTACATCATCCTATTCTAATCCATGATATATCAAAGTAAAGATAATCACATGATACACATGATACATCATCATAGAAGTCATATACATCCATCAGAAAGATCAAACAAAATAAACTAAGTGCACGGTTCCTCCCAACTATTAATAGCATCATTAGACCATCATGGGCCCTAGCCATCCCTCCGTGTGTAACATCCCAAATCACCGAAGAGATCATTGGCATTAATATAGTAGGAATGTCACTCCTAATAAGTACAACATCATATGTAGAAGTAGTCTAACATGCAAATATAAGCATAAGATAACATCATCTAACATATGCTAATCATCAATGAAAGGATACATATCCACCATCACGAAGGACGCTTCAGCCACGATGTCTCAATGAATCTCAAATGATAAGAGTGGAAAATACACTACCACCTGACTGTGTGGTACCTAAGTGGTCCACTCCCACCGTGCTGAGGAGATAATCTCAAGTCCCAAATAGGCTATCAAAATCACATAGCACAAATCTCTAAAGTCCAGGAATCCTAAAATTATACTAACTCAAAGGTTCCAATCACAAAACAGACATCTACTTCCTAGAGGCACACAATGACATGTAGGAACCTATTATGCAAGCGGGAAAGTGTCATCGCATTTATCTCATACAAGTTACCCTGGCAGTTAGCTAAACTCCACGGGTCCATAAAGATCTCATGCGGCCACTAGTATCCTCTCATATTGACAAGGCATACTATGGAATGCAAGGTTGCAACCATGCATTCTCACTACTCCCATCCTAGCCTATACAAGCACTCAAGGCATGGGTGAGAACCAAAACTCTTATATTTTTAGGTTCATTTAGTTAGTATTAAGTGTGAATGTTATCACTTATTAATCCAACTTCCAATTAGTTACCCTAGTAGCCTCTTAGGGCCCCGGCCCCCATTGCAAGCCACTTCTCGACACTACATGCAGACATCCTACCCTAATGCTCATGGTATCATAAATCATCAAGATCACCAAAGAAAATCCATAATAAAATCATCAAATATCCACAATAAGAATCATCAAATATCCATAATAAAATCATCAAATATGCGTAAAAGAATCAAATCCCCATGAGTAACATCCATAGAAAATCATGACCACAACAGCTCTTTATTAGCAACTGAAGTATCACTGATAATCAAAGTATCCATTGGTTCTCAATAACCAAAATATATCTCATTCATACTAATCAAAGACTTCGAAAATGGTTGAGTCAAACATGTCACAACATGACATCATTAAGAATAAATCCACATATCAGTCCCATCATGGTGACTAGAATATAACCAAGCATAACTGATCGATGACCAAAAACAATGTTTAAGTCAAGGGTCTCAAACATAAGAATCTCAACTTTAACAATCAGTAATCACAACCAATACATAGAGAATTCCATCACATAATCATGGTTGGGTTTATAAAGATCGAGAATAAAACATCATCATGACATCACAATCACATAACCCCCAAGCCTTTGGTAGACATCCTAAACTGGTCAACACTAGTCAACCCAAAACTCAAAACATTAGCATAAGGAATACACAATGTAACACATGTTTTGGTTTTGCTAAGTTTTCAAATTTGAATTCAAATGCAAAAGTCTCAGTTTACGTTTCCAAGTTTATAGAAAGAATTTAAAGGAACATTTTGTACGTTTTTCCCATGTAATATTTTTGGATGGATTAAAAGTTTTCCTCTAAACTCCAATTTCCAATTATAATATTTTATTAAAATCGTTCCCCACCAACTTTGAATTAAATTTCATATACTTAATATATTTTATAATTTAAAACTATTAATTCAATCTTAATAGTCAAATTATAATATTATAAAATAATTCATCATTATAAAAATGAATCCTTAAATCTTTTATCAAACAATTTAAATTTATAAATAACATATTTACATATTACATATATACACATACATATATTTATAATTAAATATATATATACATACATATATAATATATAAATATTTATTTTTATCACAATTTATAAAGAAAATCAAATAACATTAATTTCGATTGAATCCAAATATCATATAAAAACCGTAATGAAATACGATTTCATTTATATCATAAAATAATGTTAAAAACTTTATACGAAACATATATATATGTAATACCTGCAGATCGTAGGGTACACTGCAGTCGCAGGTACACTGCAGGTCGCAGGTACACTGCGGTGCCGCCGGTTTACTATGGCGATTTCCACCGGCGGGGTGAGAAAACACGTCCCCCCGCCCAAAGTTTATAATTATATTTGCGCTTCATTAAAACGCATTCCCCAATAGCGATGCGTCATTCGCTTGCTGTAAATGATATTCGAATTTTTAATAATATATATATATGTATATATACATATGTATATATATATAAAAGTATATATGTATATATATATATATGTGTGTATATATATATATAGGGTTTAGACATATATACATATATATATGTATTCAGATTTGGAAATATAAATATATATAAATTTCAATTCTCAAAATTTTTCTATAAGTCTCTAAATCACAAATTTATCCAAATATTAATCTAATGGATTTGGCCATGAATTTAAAACCCTAGTCTCATTTTTCCTTTTTAGATCTATGCATATAGAATTCCCAGAAAAAATAACTACTCAAATTGAGAATGCATACAATAGAAATATGAAATTCCTCAGAAGACATATGGAAGACACGAAGAAGACAAGAATGCATAATGTGGAAATAGCATAAGTAAAATCACAAGAATCTACCTGGATTCTGATGCTAATTCACTCTTCCTCAGAAAACCCATAGAGAAAGCTCCCTTCTTCAGAATTCTTGAGTCCTCCAATGCTCCAATTGTTCTTCACACTATCCACGCTATATCTAAGCTTCTAAGGATGCCTGAATATAAAGAGCTCTCAGGAAACCTCTAGAATGCTTCTAGAAACAGCTGGAAGGTGTCACCAACTAAGCATGGGTCTTTTCCAACCTTTTTGATGAGCCATAGGATTGTAGACACCATGTGCTTAATTGATGCACTAACCCACGTGTTGTTGACACATGAGAAATAGAGAAATGCGTTAATTCTCATGCAAGCTTATAACTCCAATTTATTTTTTAAATAATTTCCATTTAAATATTTATAACTCCCATTTTAATTTTATAACTTTTATTTTAATTTTTATAACTCTTATTATTATTATTTGTTTATTAATTTATTAGTATTTTATAATTATTATTTATTTTAATTTCTAATTTTCTTTTATTTAATTCTTTTCTCTCAATTAATTCTCCTTTAATTAATTATAATCAAAATATCAAAGATCATGATATTTAATTTTCTCAAATAATTAATTTATTAATTAAATCTATTTGTTGAGACTTAATTAATAGAAAATTCACCATAGACCTTCAAGATAAAATATGAAAACCCATCATAGGACAATTCATACCAAAATCAGTCTAAAGGATTAAAAATCACGAAATATGTCATCCGACACATTCAATGGGTACTCAACTCTGATACTTGTCCTAACTCACTAGGAAAAATGGTTTTAGGGTTTGAGATTTGGACTTGAGAATTTATCTCCCCTCTCTTATCATTGAGATAGTATAATAGGGTACGCTCATCCTGGCAATTCAGGGAAGTTGATACCTGGTACCTGTAACCTACAGAAAAACCATGCATGTACATACAATATATATATATATATATATATATATAGTGCTAAGCTAAATAGGCAATGGGAGGAAGTGGTGCATTGTGTAGATCCCGACTAAGAAGGTGACTATGACTCCCTTCCTTAACCACATCAGAAATTCCATACAATAAGAAAACACGCACACCATACACATGCAAGTATGGGGTAAGTATCCATAATAAAACACATGAGATAATAAACCATCTAACTAATCATCAAGAATAACTGAAAACAATATAATGATCATCATACATACATGAAATGTAAAGTCTAAATGATCTCATCATATAACAACTGAATCCATAACATAATGTCTGATAGTGTCAAAACAATACCACTAATCCTTCAACATAATACTAGTCCATCAAAGTCTGATAATAATAGCAACAATATGTCTAGAAAAGATGTGAACGAGGGTAGTTACTACATCCACCCCCCCTTGGATTAGGCTTACTCCTGGAAGCCTACAAACAAATAGGGATATAACTCCCTCAATCTAGCTGCATCCTCCCAAGTAGCTGAAGAATCATCAGTAGGGTCCCATTGGACCCTTACCTGCTCGATGGTTTGACCCCTGAGGTTCAACCCCCGCTGCTCCAGAATATGAACCAGCTCCAAAGCTAGCTACCCATCCTCTACCTGCAAGGCATTCCAATCAAGAACATGCACAATATCAGGAATGTACTGTCTAAGCACTGAAACATGGAAAACATCATGAATGTGAGCTAGGCTGGCTAGTAGAGCAAGGCGGTAAGAAACTGGGCCAATCCTCTCTAGAATCTCGAATGGTCCCACAAAACGAGGTGCTAGCTTAGAACCCTTTCTGTAACGGATCAGACTCTTTCGCGATCGCACTCTCAAGAAAACCTTATCTCCCACTGCAAACTGCTTATCAATCCTATGAGCATCAACATACTTCTTCTACCTATCCTGTGCCGTAGTCAAATGCTCGCGGATACGCACTACCTATTGCTCCATATCACGAAGCATATTAGGACCCAACAGGATGTGATCCTCAAGGTTGTCCCAACTCAAGGGTGTACGAAAAGGATGACCATATAATGCCTGAAAAGGTGTCATGCAAATAGAACTATGATACCTATTGTTGTAAGAAAACTCCACTAGATAGAGATAGTCCTCCCAATATGTCTACCTATCCATCACATACATCCGTAACATATCCTCCAAAACCTGATTCACCCTCTTTATCTGACCATCAGTCTCTGGATGATATGCCGAACTGAAGTTTAACTGTGCTCCAAGCTCATGCTGCAATGATGTCCAGAATGCAGATGTGAATACAGGATCCCTGTCAGAAATGATCTTTCTAGGAATACCATGTAATCTCACAATGTCACACATGAAGACATTAGCTATAGAAGCTACTATGTAAGAAGACCTGATAGGTGAAAAATGTGCTACCTTAGTCAACCGATCAATAGTGATGATGATAGCATCATGACGACAAATAGTCATAGGTAATCCTACAATGAAATCCATAGAGATGATATCCCACTTCCAAGAAGGAATGATATTTGGCTGCAAAAGTCCAGTCGGGTGCTGGTGTTCTGCCTTGACTCTCTGACACTCAAGACACCTAGCCACAAAATCAGCAATATCTCACTTCATTCCAGACCAAAAGAACAAACGTCTCAAATCAGCATGCATCTTCTTGACACCTAGATGTGCTGAGTAGGGTGTACGATGGGCTTCTGCTAGAATCAAGGTGCAAAGCTCATCCAGTAATAGCACATAAATCCTCCCCAAATGTCTCAAAAGACCATCTAATTCTCAAACATAACCTACAAACTTACCTTCCAAGGGTCTTCTTGAATCTATCTCTCTGCACACTTCCTAATACCATGAATCCGTAGGAAGTGCCTGAAGATCTGACTCCTCAAATCGACACTAAGAGTCATAGATGATACAACATGTCTCCTGCGATTCAAAGCATCTACCACCACATTCTCCTTACCTTTAATGTACTTAACCTCAAAATCATACTCGCATAGAAACTCCATCCATTGTCTCTGGCGAGCATTCAAATTAGGGTGAGTAAAAATATACTGAAGACTGCGATGATCGCTATGTAGCTCAAATCTGTGCCCCAATAAGAAATGTCTCCATCTTGTCAAAGCATGAACTACTGCTGCTAACTCAAGATCATGCATAGGATAATTTAACTCATGATCCTTGAGCTTGTGTGATTCATACGCTATCACTCGTCCATTCTGCATCAACACTACCCCAATCCCTTCAAGAGAAGCATCTGTACACACCATGAAATCTCCCTCTGGATCAGGTACTGCTAAAATTGGTGCACTAGTCAAAAGCTCCTTGAGCTTCTGAAATGCTTCCTCACATTTCTCTGTCCACAAAAACTTCTTTCCTTTCCTCTAAAGAGAAGTGATAGGATGTGCTATCCTAGAGAAGTTTTGGACAAATCTGCAATAATAACCAGCGAAACCCATGAAACTACGAATCTCTGACATGTTAGTCAGTGTCGACCAATCTATTATTGCCTGAATCTTTGCAGGATCCACTAAAATACCATCACCTGAGATGACATGCCCTAAATATGGAATCTCTGATTTGAAGAATTCACACTTAGCTGCATTAGCATAAAGCTGATTGTCTCTCAAATACTGCAATACCAACCGCAGGTGTTCCTCATGCTCCTTCCAATTCTTAGAGTATATCAATATATCATCAAGAAACACAAGTACAAACCTATCAAGATATGATATAAATACACCATTCATCAAACTCATGAACACTGATGGAGCGTTAGTTAACCCAAAAGGTACTACTGTGAACTCATAATTCCCATAGCGAGTTTGAAAAGCGGTCTTGTGAATGTCAGCTTCCTTAATGTGAAGCTGGTGGTATCCTGACTTAAGGTCAATCTTGGAGAATACTATAGCTCCCTTGATCTAATCAAATAAGTCATCAATCCTAGGCAAAGGGTACCTATTCTTAATAGTCACCTTATTCAACTGTCTGTAGTCGATACAAAGGCGCAAAGAACCATCTTTCTTCTTCACAAAGAGCACTGGAGCTCCCCATGGTGATACACTAGGTTGAATGCTCCCTTTGGCTAGAAGTTCCTCTAGCTGAAGATGTAGCTCACCCAATTCCTATATAGTCATGCGATAAGGAGCTTTAGAGATAGGCTCCACTCCAGGAATTTGATCAATGCTAAAATTGATATCCCTCTTTGGAGGCATGCCTGGAATCTCACTTGGAAAAACATCTACGTACTCCTGCAAAATCGGGTGATCTAAAGTCTTCCTCATAGGATCTTCCTCATCAAGATCATTTACCATAACAACAAATATTTGACATCCCTTATGGTAACTTTGCTTCATTTTCATAGCAAAAATCATCCGCAGAGATATAGGCCTTGGTATCCCAACTATCTTCACATCTTTCCCTTGGTCATCTTGGCACATAATAATCTTCTTCCTACAATCTATACTAGCTTTATGAGTTTTAAGCCAATCCATGCCTCAAACCACATCATAGGAACCAAGGGGTATGACTTGAAGATCCACTATAGAAACAAATCTTCCTAAGCTAAGCCCACACTTATGAACTACAGAGTTCGTGGAGACCTTGATACCTGAGGCTAGTTCCACTTGCCAACCATGATCTTGCTTCACCGCATCCAGCTTACACTTAGAAACTATAGATGGTGAAATAAATGAATCTTTAGCTCCTGAATCAAATAATACTGAAAGAGATATACCTCGAATAGCACCTGTGGTCTCAACCACTATTCCCTAATGATCTGCCTGACGGTGTTCAACTACTGCAAATACTCTATGAGCTCTACTTGCATCACCAACTGTAGGCTCTGAAGCTGTAGGCCTAGGTCCTGAAAACTAAGGTGCTCGCTGTGGACACTAAGCTGCATAATGACCAATCTGTCCACATGAAAAACATTCTATATTCCTGCCAGATCCTCTACCCAAAGGTGGTACATTTGATTGTTGAAATTTGTTCCTACTAACATACGACTGACTACTCTGAGCTAGCTGATTGGGCTGATTTTATTTATTGCATTGAGCATTGGGGTTGTTCTTAAAGTTAGAACCTTTGCCACCACCTTGAGCCTAAGAATTGAATCCCTTCTGCTGTTGCGTCGGCTGAGACTGCTACTGAAACTGTTTTCCCTTAGAAAAGAAAGGCTTCTTGTTACCACCTGAATTGAAGTTGCCTTTAGATCCTGATGCTGCTGGCACTCCTACAAAACTACCTTGACCAAGGTTGACACTTTGTTCAACAAGGATTGCTCGATGTACCGCATCCTTGAGGGTTTTTGGCTCAAATACTTTGACACCCCCAATAATACAGTTGTTCAAACCCCTAATAAATTGTTGTGTCAATTGAGCTAAATTTTCACGAAACCCTGAAAAAGACATGAGCTCATAAAACTTATGCTCATACTCGATCACTGACATAGTGTACTGCTTGAGATTATGAAATTCATCTTCCCTTTGCTGTTTCCATTCCTCTGGTAGGAATCATTCACGAAAACTCTCTAAGAATAGTTCCCAAGTGACACTGCTCATATCAATCCCCAGCTCTTCTCCTCAATTGTCCACCAAGTGGCCCCAAAATTCTCTAAATTGGTGATCGCAAATCTTGCCTTAACATTGCTGTCAAAGTCTTGCATAGCAAATTTCCTATCGAGAGAAATAAGCCACTGTTCAACCATATAACTAGAACCTTGACCATTTAAAGGCTTAACCTTGGATCTTGAAAGATCCTTCATCTGAATGGACACAATGGACCTCTGACGATCCTTCCGAGGACTTCTAGATCTAGGTCTATGCTCTTGTTCTGTCTGATGCACTTTAGGCTATTCTTAAATAAGAGGTAGACGTTCTAGAATAGTTTGCATCAAGTATCTTAGACCAACTTCTTCAGACTCAGCTTGGTCCTCTCTACGACTCTCTTCCTGTTGCCTATTAGAGTGCTCTTCCTTGCTCTCTATACAAGCCGATCCCTCATGGGCAGACTCATGGGCACTGACAGTTCTGCCATGACCATGGCCTCTTCCATGGCCTCTACCACAACCTCTAACAGAAGACCTAGTCCTAGATACCATCCTACAACAGTACAAAGTACCATTACAATCGAAAGATACATGTTTGTAATAGACTAAGTTTAGTTCTATGTTTAGGTCTAAGTAAAATTTCAGTTTTGACAACTAAGTGTTGAAGTATGAAAAATATACAAGTAACAGTTCAACTTGTGTTTTTTAGTTCACCTAGCTTCAAGTTGAAGAGATACACTTAATAGTTCAAGTTCTAGTTGTTCCAAAATTCCTAGAGCTCCCAATGTAGAAACTCGGGCTCTGATACCAAATGTAATGCCCCGTCAAGAGATCCAAAGAATTAACCTAGAATTTTACTAAGTTTGGTAACATTTAAAAAAAAAAAAATTACATGAAGTAAACACCACAAATAACTTATCCACAATAACAGAAGCAATAGCAATGTCCATCTAAAAACAAACATAACATACTTTACAGATTACATTCTTTAAGATCCCTTAACGTGAATTACATACATGTTTCCATCTATTACAACATCCACATGAAATAATAGGGATAAGTCCAATGTACAAATGTCTTTTCTAAATTACATTTCAGAATGCACAATCATCCATTGTACATGTCACAGGGTATGAAGGCTTAAAAGAATATACATATGTGAAATAAGGTACATCATCCTATTCTAATCCATGATATATCAAAGTAAAGATAATCACATGATACACATGATACATCATCATAGAAGTCATATACATCCATCATAAAGATTAAACAAAATAAACTAAGTGCACGGTTCCTCCCAACCGTTAATAGCATCATTAGACCATCATGGGCCCTAGCCATTCCTCCGTGCGTAACATCCCAAATCACCGAAGAGATCATCGACATTAATATAGTAGGAATGTCACTTCTAATAAGTACAACATCATATGTAGAAGTAATCTAACATGCAAATATAAGCATAAGATAACATCATCTAACATATTCTAATCATCAATGAAAGGATACATATCCACCATTACGAAGGACGCTTCAGCCACGATGTCTCAATGAATCTCAAATGATAAGAGTGAAAAATACACTACCACCTGACCGCGTGGTACCTAAGTGGTCCACTCCCACCGTGCTGAGGAGGTAATCTCAAGTCCCAAACAGGCTATCAAAATCACATAGCACAAATCTCTAATGTCCAGGAATCCTAAAAGTATACTAACTCAAAGGTTCCAATCACAAAATAGACATCTACTTCCCAGAGGTACACAATGACATGTAGGAACCTACTATGCAAGTGGGAAAGTGTCATCGCATTTATCTTGTACAAGTTACCCTGGCAGTTAGCTAAACTCCACAGGTCCATACAGATCTCATGCGGCCACTAGTATCCTCTCATACTGACAAGGCATACTATGGAATGCAAGGTCGCAACCATGGATTCTCATTACTCCCATCCTAGCCTATACAAGCACTCAAGGCAAGGGTGAGAACCAAAACTCTTATCTTTTTAGTTTCATTCAGTTAGTATTAAGTGTGAATGTTATCACTTATTAATCCAACTTACAATGAGTTACCCTGGCAACCTCTTAGGGCCCCGACCCCCATTGCAAGCCACTTCTTGACACTACATGCAGATATCCTACCCTAATGCTCATGGTATCATAAATCATCAAGATCACCAAAGAAAATCCATAATAAAATCATCAAATATCCACAATAAGAATCATCAAATATCCATGATAAAATCATCAAATATGCATAAAAGCATCAAATCTCCATGAGTAACATCCATAGAAAATCATGACCACAACAACTCTCTATTGGCAACTGAAGTATCACTGATAATCAAAGTATCTATTGGTTCTCAATAACCAAAGTATATCTCAATCATACTGATCAAAGACTCCGAAAATGGTTGAGTCAAACATGTCACAACATGACATCATTAAAAATAAATCCACATATTAGTCCCATCATGGTGACTAGAATATAACCAAGGATAACTGATCGATGACCAAAAACAATGTTTAAGTCAAGGGTCTCAAACATAAGAATCTCAACTTTAACAATCAGTAATCACAACCAATACATAGAGCATTCCATCACATAATCATGGTTGGGTTTATAAAGATCGAGAATAAAACATCATCATGACATCACAATCACATAACCCCCAAGCCTCTGGTAGATGTCCTATACTGGTCAACACTAGTCAACCCACAACCCAAAACATTAGCATAAGGAATACACAATGTAACACATGTTTTGGTTTTGCTAAGTTTTCAAATTTGAATTCAAATGCAAAATTCTCAGTTTACGTTTCCAAGTTTAGAGAAAGAATTTAAAGGAACATTTTGTACATTTTTCCCATGTACTATTTTTGGATGGATTAAAAGTTTTCCTCTAAACTCCAATTTCCAATTATAATATTTTATTAAAATCGTTCCCCACCAACTTCCAATTAAGTTTCATATACTTAATATATTTTATAATTTAAAACTATTAATTCAATCTTAATAGTCAAATTCTAATATTATAAAATAATTCATCATTATAAAAATGAATCCTTAAATCTTTTATCAAACAATTTAAATTTATAAATAACATTTTTACATATTACATATATACATATACATATATTTATAATTAAATATATATACATACATATATAATATATAAATATTTATTTTTATCGCAATTTATAAAGAAAATCGAATAACATTAATTTCGATTGAATCCAAATATCATATGAAAACCGTAATGAAATACGATTTCATTTATATCGTAAAATAATGTTAAAAACTTTATACAAAACATATATATACGTGATACCTGCAGATCGCAGGGTACACTGCGGTCGCAGGTATATTGCAGGCCGTAGGTACACTGCGGTGCCACCGGTTTACTATGGCAATTTCGACCGGCGGGGTGGGAAAACACGTCCCCCCGCCCAAAGTTTATAATTATATTTGCGCTTCATTAAAATGCATTCCCCCATAGCGATGCGTCATTCACTCGCTGTAAATGATATTCAAATTTTTAATAATATATATATATATATATATATATGTATATATACATATGTATATATATATATATATGTATATATACATATGTATATATATATATATATATAAAAGTATATATGTATATATGTGTGTGTGTGTATATATATATATAGGGTTTAGACATATATGCATATATATGTATTCAGATTTGGAAATATAAATATATATAAATTTCAATTCTCAGAATTTTTCTATAAGTCTCTAAATCACAAATTTATCCAAATATTAATCTAATGGATTTGGCCATGAATTTAAAACCCTAGTCTCATTTTTCCTTTTCAGATCTATGCATATAGAATTCCCAGACAAAATAACTACTCAAATTGAGAATGCATACAATAGAAATATGAAATTCCTTAGAAGACATATGGAAGACACGAAGAAGACAGGAATGCATAATGCGGAAATAGCATAAGTAAAATCACAAGAATCTACCCGGATTCTGATGCTAATGCACTCTTCCTCAGAAAACCCGCAGAGCAAGCTCCCTTCTTCAGAATTCTCGAGTCCTCCAATGCTCCAATTGTTCTTCATGCTATCCACACTATATCTAACCTTCTAAGGATGCCTGAATATAAAGAGCTCTCAGGAAACCTCTAGAATGCTTCTAGAAACAGCTAGAAGGTGTCACCAACTAAGCATGGGTCTTTTCCAACCTTTTTGATGAGCCATAGGGTTGTAAACACCATGTGCTTAATTGATGCACTAACCCCTGTGTTGTTGACACATGAGAAATAGAGAAATGTGTTAATTCTCATGCAAGCTTATAACTCCAATTTATTTTTAAAATAATTTCCATTTAAATATTTATAACTCCCATTTTAATTTTATAACTTTTATTTTAATTTTTATAACTCTTATTATTATTATTTGTTTATTAATTTATTAGTATTTTATAATTATTATTTATTTTAATTTCTAATTTTCTTTTATTTAATTCTTTTCTCTCAATTAATTCTCCTTTAATTAATTATAATCAGAATATCAAAGATCATGATATTTAATTTTCTCAAATAATTAATTTATTAATTAAATCTATTTGTTGAGACTTAATTAATAGAAAATTCACCATAGACCTTCAAGATAAAATATGAAAACCCATCATAGGACAATTCAAAATCAGTCTAAAGGATTAAAAATCACGAAATATGTCATCCGACACATTCAGTGGGTACTCAACTCTGATACTTGTCCTAACTCACTAGGACAAATGGTTTTAGGGTTTGGGATTTGGATTTGAGAATTTATCTCCCCTCTCTTATCATTGAGATTGTATAATAGGGTACGCTCATCCTGGTAATTCAGGAAAGTCGATACCCGGTACCTGCAACCTGCAGAAAAACCATGCATGTACATATAATATATATATAGTGCTAAGCTAAACAGGCAATGGCAAGAAGTGGTGCATCGTGTAGATCCCGACTAAGCAGGTGACTACGACTCCCTTCCTTAAGCACATCAGAAATGACATACAATAAGAAAACATGCACACCATACACATGCAAGTATGGGGTAAGTATCCATAATAAAACACATGAGATAATAAACCATCTAACTAATCATCAACAATAACTAAAAACAATATAATGATCATCATACATACATGAAATGTAAAGTCTAAATGATCTCATCATATAACAACTGAATCCATAACATAATGTCTGATAGTGTCAAAACAATACCACTAATCCATCAACATAATACTAGTCCATCAAAGTCTGATAATAATAGCAACAATATGTCCAGAAAAGATGTGAATGAGGGTAGGCACTACACAAAACCTAGTCAAACGAACTCAAAATGACTCAAAATCTGAAACATAGGTTCTTGGGTATGTAAACTAAACATTTCCAAAGTGTTAAATCATAAAAAACTTTTGAGTGCAAGATATGCAATGACAAACACAACCTCTTGTTGCTGTTTGACACTTGGGTAAAATGCAGATTTGAAAATTGCTCAAAATGAAACTTCACAGAATGGCTTAGAATGGCAATTTAACTTCATGGAATAGCTAGACGCACTAAATGGAAGGTGTGAGAAGCATTGAACACCTCTTAGGCCTCAAAGGTAAAGTTAGGTACAATTACATCAAAAGCATTTATAGGGCTCAATTTTCTCAACAATGCTCAAAATTCGAGCTACAATTTTGAGCGCCAGCAGTTTGCATTAAAACTTAAAAATTTGAAAAATTAAAAAATTTCTATAGTTCCAACTATAGAATATTTACCTTTTAAAATTAAATTCTTCAAATCTCTATTTGAATGAATGGACAGACATTTCTTTATATTTAAAAAAACTTCCTTTCCTCCTTTGACTAATTGGAGAATGCCACTTGTCACCTCTGTATTGGCTCTATCCATTGAATTGTGCCACATGTCAATTTATGATTGGACATTGATATTTGAGCAGGAACCACCCTATATTCTGTCAGATTCTTCAAATTTTTAGCAAGTTGCCAAGTCGCTTGCCAAAATTTCTCAACTTTTTCAGTGGCAACATGGCAACCACTAGATTCCATAAAATTTTTTGGTGAACTAATCCTTCTAACTGATGCCACATCATAGCTAGTTGGTCCCACGTTGCATTTTGACTCTCGCCAATTTTTTGAATTTTTCGGCTAATCGCTATGTTGCTAGCCAGAAAACCTAGGATTTTCTAGCTAGCAACGTAGTGAGTGCCAGATTTTTTGACTTCTCTCATAGCTTAAATTTGCTGACATCATCATTCTTTGTGCATTTTCTTGGTCAGAATTTGGTTGGTCGCCACTAACTATCTACTCGGCTGACCACGGGCCCACCTGCGGCTAAGGCTTCAAAAGCCCTTATCTTTGAGACAATAATCAAGTTGTGTGTTATTCTATTTAAACTTTTAAAACATCAATCCTTAGCAAATGTAAGATATTGGCTGGAGATTGTGCCTCCGTTGGCTACAGGATCGTCTTCCACTAAAGTGCTTCTCAAAACCCCTAATTGGCATCATGGCCCCCAAAACTTCCAAGGAAAATGTAATTGCATTCTCAATGCACTCGATCAGATTCTGAGATTCTTCAGAAAGGGAAAGAAAGGGAGCAAAAATCAATTAGAGAGCTTTTATTTGGCTTAGCTTGTGTCATCACAGCTCATGGTATTCTACTAAAAAGATTTAATTTTCTTGCTTTTCCCTTTTCCTTTGACTCTTTCCAAAGCAAACACAAATGTAGCTATTACTAGAGGTAATCCTTTCTTTCAAATATCGGTATGCACTAATTTGTTGTGGGTTTGTGTGTATCCAAAAATCAATTGATGTTGGTTCTCTACACTTGCATTAATGCATGGGTTTCGGAAGATAGTTCCCCTACCTTGACTGTGATTCATCTCTTGATGCCACGGGTTCTTTTTCTTTTTTCTTTTGTGTAGGATTTCTCTAACTTGCATGGAGATTCAACTTAGCATTGATTGTGATATTCTTTATATCTAGGGTCTACTCATTCTCATGCTTGGCCTCTACATGAGCTTCAATGCATGAGCCTTTCTAGCATGGTGGTTCCCTTCCCTTTGATGTGTGGTTTTACTATGATAAGCCATGGTGTTCTTTTTATGGCATGAGTGTTTCATTGATGTGTTTTGGGGCAGATACAACCACCCTTCCATTTATGCACGAGGCTCTTTGCCTTCCTTTTTTAATGTGTAGACTATCCTTTTATAAGCTGTGGGCTTCTCCTAATGGCACCTTTGCATCTGATATAGATGCTTTCCTCTCAAAAATGTGAAAATGTTTCTTCCATAGCTTTTAAGACACTTATACATCTTTTCAAATGGCTTTAAGGTATTTCGTGAATCTACGCATAATCTACCTTAATAGCAAGAGCAATTACTACCTCATAATTTCTTAGCTCATGCTCCACATTCTCAAAATTTGGGATTTCATATTCCCATGATTTATTTCTATATTCTAGTAGCTGAGAAGTCCACTGTGCCTCAAATTGAAACATTTGGACGAGTTCCAAACCTTTTGCTCCATCTTTATGATGATAAACTTTATTGTTATCAAGATGGGATTTTGGGGCATTAAAGATGGTTGTTCATGGTTCAAACTATGCATGATATATCTTAATGTATGAAATTTAAAATTGACAACTTTAACATTTATTAGACCATTCAATGATCTATCAGCCTAATGCAATCAGTCGGACCCCAAGGTGGGTCTGGCTAATTTTTTTTTTTTTTTTTCAAATACTTGAACCGTCAGATTGATCCACTGATCACCTCATACTGATCCAGAACACATTCAACCTTCTGAACAATCATTCAAAACTGATTTTACCATTATTTTGTAAACTATGAAATTTATGTTAGGAGGTTCATTGACTGGGCTTAAAAACTGACCCAAACACCTAATTAGGCCTTGGAATTGAACACACTGACTCTTTTTCTTGCATACTTGTACTATGTTGAACCTCATCTCATGTAAAATTTGGGGTCAAAAGATATTCACTATCAAAGTTGACCTCTCAAAACTACCTCCAAGAAAACATGCAAAACATGTTAATCACTGAGTTAGCTTAATCAATCTCACCTTGGCTTATTCCAAGACTTTGATTCCCTAAAAGTAAATCATCATCTCTTCATTAAAGGCTTCATTTGGGAGAACACTAACTTGCTTGCCTCCCTTGGATGTCATCTTTCAAAGGCTTCTAGGTTTTTGATTTACCCTTGGTCATGACCTCCAAGTGGTAAGGAGCATACTCCCCTATTCCCCTATCTTGCACCCTATGAAGTTCACATGCCCTATTTATACTATGTGTGAAAAGAAATAAAAGAAGACACAACATTTATGTGGGTTTGAAACAAGTCTTGGTCATGTGTATCTTTGACACACGTCTTGCATTCACACAGTTAGTATATGTTTTAAGTATTTGGATAAAAGGTGTCTTTGTCAAGTGTCCTACAAACCACTGTTAAGCTATTGAAAACCATAAATCCAAGTGAAAAATTGTTCATAAAAAATCATCAGTCAAATAGAAGCTTAACTATGGGAAAATAAAATTTAATTTTTTTGTTCTTTTTTTACACCCATAAAACAACTTTTAAAAAGTCAAAACCTATGAAAACATCAAAAGTCAAAATTTGTTTTATACTTAAAAAAAATTAATTAATTAAAATTTCCTACAAACCATTGTTATGCTACAATTTTTTTTTAAAAAAATTAATAATAAAAAATGGAAAAACAAAAATCTAAAGGAAAATGCTTCAGAGAAAACTTTTAGTCAAACAAACATCATAATAAACTGGAATCTAAAAAGTTCTATTTCACATTGTTGTTGCAAAATTTTGCATGAAATCATGCATAGACCTATGTGAAGAAATGATGTGCACTGTGTGAGAATCTACGTGATTATGCACTTTTTTGTTCGAGAAAGTGTAGAGGAAGATGCAAAATCTTTAGGTCTTCATGCAAAAATTAGATTTCTCGCTCAAAATTTTGGAAACCTATATGGACATAATAATAAAAAAATCCATAAAATATAGAAAATGAGGCTAGAAAATTAATTGATTTTTTGAGCCCCATGGTGGGCACCAAAAATGTATATGCGAAATTGGGGGCCTTTGATCCTCACATACACTTCAACATTGTCATTACCTATGAGATCATCCCAAAATAAACATTGTATTATTTATCTAAAAGGTCTAACAGAGTGACCTATTGCCTTCACTCTCAAAACAAGAAATAGACAAGTAGACCTCTAGAATGAAGGATTTATGTAGCTAAATGAAAGTGCAATTAATCTAGATGAGAGATGCAATTATTAATCAAAGAAATGAAGAAGCATAGTATACTAAATGGATGCATATTTAAAATCTAAATGATATTACAATGAAAGAAATAAAGCTATGAAAATGTGAGAAAAGTGAGTAAGAATTTCAGCATAAGTTTGATGCAAATTCCAAAATTCATCCTTTATAATGAGGAAGGGAGAGCTTCTTTTACAGAATCCAAGAGGTGATCGACGATTGAAATTAATTAGAATGGATGGTTAAGATTAAAGAGGAGAGCCAGTCATAAAGGAAACTTCCTCATGAAAAGGGAGTTAACTGGTTGCCTTTGAGTGATAAAAGGAGTTAAATAGTTCCTTTTTGAGTGATAAAAGGAGTTAACTAGTACCCTTTTTAAGTGATAAAAGGAGTTAACTGATTCCTTTTTTAGTGATAAAAGGATTCCAATCACCTTTTTGAGAATATTTAATTTAATAAAATAGAATATGACCTCATAATTGGATAACTTTAACTAGTAGAATAATTAAATTCATTAATTAAAAAGAGGAGATATCTTATTAATTTAAATGTATTTATTTCCTTTGTATATTAGCTAAAGATGTAATTTTAATTTAATTAAAGTAGAACACTTATAATTTAATTAAATTAAATCAATAGGTTTATGTAGCTATTTTGAGTCAATATTTAGGAATTAAATAAATAATATAATTAATGCATATTAGGATTTTCTGCATTTGACACGTAGGTCAAGTAGTGATTAGCATAATTAGAATTGCCTAGTAAAATAAGAAATAGGAATAATTGAATAAAAAAAAGTTGGTTAGTACGGCAATGTGCCAATTTTGGGGTATTACAGGTGGTAGATTGATGTACCAATAGAATGCATCTTCTCCCTAAGTGTATGAGATAATAAAAAGAACTACATCCTCATGTTGAATTTTCTTCTTGTTGTATGTTTCTATGAAAACCTTGATGTGGTCTTTTGTTGTTCATTTGTCTCCATAGATGAACTTTACGAAAAAAAATCAGGATTCTTAGGGATATTGTGAAGTGGACCTTTTAAGTTAATTGGTGAATCATGTGTAGTTACAAAGAAAGCTATGGATGGGAATGGTGGTGGGTGACTTTGTTATGGAGAGTTGTGTAAAAAAGCATGGAAAGACTGTAAAGTAGATGATAGGGATGATATAACCTAAGGTGTGAATTTTTGGAGTTTAGGTATCCCTTTGCCATAGTGAGGCTTACAAAATTGGTTGAGCTCTAAAAGCTCACATTTTTTGGGTAATGACCTTGCACCCCTAGAGATATGCACTTGTACACCTTCATGCTTCACAACTACAAAATTCAAGAGTTATAAAACAACAAAACTAAGGCCTTCCTTCTAGCCCTAGTTCTATTGAGCAACCATTTTTCATGATGATAATGGTAGAAATCCCTACAGATTTCTCCATTGAAAAGTTGATCAAGTTATCCAACTTCAAGGTTCTGGATGATTACTTTTCAATCTATTGGGTAGCTCAATTCAAGACAAATATGTTTGTTCACAAGGAGGCCTTTGCTAGTATCTATAAATCTTGTAGAACTTGAAGGAATGTGACCACAAATTGATATATTTTATATTTTTCATCTTCTATGATGAATGAAAATTCTAATAATGCAGCTATATGTATTCCTATTTTAACCACATGTTCAAAAACAAAAAAATGAGATAGGGTAACAAGGAATTAAATGAAATTTCTAAAAATGAAATTCCTAATGGATATAAGTCATAGTAATAATGCATCTACAAATTAAATCTTCAAAAGGATCTAGAAGAAAATAAATGAAATTAGGAGCAACATATCCTTAACTCTATTGATGTAATCATTAAAGAAACTAATGAAAAATGTATTATGTTTCATGATTCATCAAATCATGTAGCTACAGAAAGTGTGTGCACATAAGAAAAAATCTATGCAAGAACTCTGATGTAGGAGCATTATGGATGTAAGAGCAATCTTGCATCACCCAAAAATATTTTTCTTCTAGTCTTTTCTATTTTAATAAGGACTAGTGGCTAGGGTGGTTACTATTTATGGGATCTTGCTATTTTGAGTAAGCTTTTCATAAGAGCTCACAATGATCTCATTTTATATATGAAGGTTCATTTTAGAGCTATAAGCCTACCATAAAAATCTCATTGCTCTAGCTTAAGTATCAAAGAAGTTAATGCAAATTTTCAGTGGAAAATTTTTCTTAAAAATTTTCAAGCTCACCATTGGAGGCCTTAGAGTGCCCAATGAGGTCTGAAAACTTGATGGAAAGGCACTTGCATGGTTTTGAGCCTATATATTTGAAGTTGGCATTTCTAAAAAGTGGTTACAATATCCAATCAGAGGAATGGTTTGGGAGGTATGGTCTTGCAAAGTTGGACTACCTAAAATATCTAAAATAATTGTCAAATATATATTTGGCCTACTCTATGTCTATTGGCCCTTGGTATTAATTTTCATTGTCTAGAACCTTCTTGAGTAGTATAAAATTTCCTATTTAAGAAAAGCCCAAACATTGTCTAGAATCGCTTTGGGTGATAGTTCGCAACTTGTCTTAGAGATTATTGTAATGAAGGTGCCCATGTGGATTAGTATATTGTCCTTGTCAATTCTATAATTCCACGTTTGTATTGCAAATAAGAAGTCCATGTTTTGTTCTTATATTTTTTTTTGTTTCTTTATGTTCTATTATGGTTTATGGTATTAAGGGGAGTGCCCTTCGTAAAGTGGTATTGGACCTAGAGTTCCTAAGTGTGTGGATAGATCGTCAACTGTGAGGTAGTTCACACTAGGACCATGGTTTGGGTTGAGCATGTACACAAATTGTCAATTTTGAGGCAGTTAATAGTACGGTTTCAACAAAAGCACAAAAATGCCTCCATGAAGAGAGCATGGTGGAAGAGTCAAAGGTGTTACACCTAAGGATTTTAGAACTCTCTAGAGATAAATGCAAGAGATGCAAGAATAGATTTGCAAAGGAATGAATCTTGTTGTAGGACATGATGAAAGTGAGGATGAAAGAGAAGAAGAAGGAAACATAGACCTATTTGTAGTAGAGGGAGTTCTTAATCCAGAGGAGGTGAAGCTTTTTAGGACCATTTCTAGTATTGGAAAAAGACCTAAGTTTGATGTTCCCACATTTTTGGGAAATCTCAACCTAGAGGAATTGATTGAATAGATCAATGAATTGGAAGAGTACTTTGAATATGAAGATATTGAAGATTTGGATAGGGTCAAGTTTGTGAAGGCCAAACTAAAGGGTCATGCAAAGATCTATTGGTAGGAGATCTAATTGGATCAAAATAAAAGAGGAAAGGACAAAATCACTAGATGGGATCAGATGGTAGCTAAAATGAGGCAAAAATTCATTCTTGTAGATTATGAGTTTTCTCTATTAAAGAAAATGCAAGAGTTGAAGCAAGTGGGAAAATCTATTCAAGAGTACACTGATGATTTCTACAAAGTTCTCATTAGAACTGACCATGTAGAAGCTGATAAGGAGAATGTTTCTCATTATCTTAATGGGTTATGACCAAGGATTTAGGATGAGATGAGTCTTGTTTGAGTGAACAGTATTGAGGAGGCATACCAAATTTCCCTACGGGTTGAGGATAAGCTAAACAACAATTTTGATAGCAAGAATAGTGGAAGAGGTTGTGGTGGAAGATCTAGTGGATGATCTTATGGAGATCATAATGATGATTAGAAGAAAAAGGATGAGGCTATAAGTAGTAGTCAAAACTAGAGGGGAAAAATTCCAACTATTTCCATGATCAAAACAATAGAGATCAGAGAGGAAGAGGAGGTTTCCATGGGAAATTTTTTGACTATGGAGAAGGGCATAGATATTTTGAATGTACCCAACACCAAGGAAGGGTGGATCAAAGAATCGAAGGCTAGGGAAAAGTTGCACATCTTGATGAAAATGCTAGATCATCACATTCTGAAGATGCTGAAAGAGGAGAGGTCCTAGTTAATAGAAGAGTCCTACTGAGTGGTAAGAATGAACTTGATCAAAGGAGGAGATTTTTTTGCATAAGGTGTAGATGTAAAGATAAGTGTTGTGATATGATCATTGATGGTAGAAGGACTAACGATGTGGTGTCAGAAATGATGGTCACAAAGTTGAAGTTGAAGAGAGAGAAACACCCATGTCCATTCCATATTTCTTGGGTGCAAGATGACCATGAAGTCATGGTCAATGAGCAATGCTTAGTGAAGTTCAAGATTGGAAGCTACCAGGATGAGGTACTATGTGATATCATACCTATGGAAAAATGTGATATGTTGTTGGGTAGGATATGGTAGTCTGATAGGCATGCTATACATGATGGGTGACAAAATACCTACACTTTGACCAAGGATGGAGTGAAAAATAGGTTAAATTCATTGAAGGATAAAGAAGAAAAGGTATGTAGTGCTACCAAAATATGTTTTGTTGATGGAAAAGAGTTTCTCAAAGGTATGAAGCATGCACATATGTGTTTTTCTATAATTCAAAAAGATAGTAAAGAAGAAATAGAGGAGGTACCTACAGAAGTTACATACATATTGGGAGATTTTTTTGATATTGTATCAGATAATGTACTTGATGCATTACCCCCAATGAGGAAGATTAGTCACCAGGTGGATGTGGTTCTAGGAGCCAATTTTCCAAACAAGGTAGCACACAAAACAACACCAATAAAAAGTGAAGAATTGAACAGACAAGTTCATGAGTTTTTGAAGAAGGGGTTGATTTGAGAGAGTCTAAGTCTATGTGTAGTACCATCTATATTAGCACCAAAGAAGAATGGAGGATGGAGGATGTGCATAGATTCTCATGCTATCAACAAGATCATAATCAAGTATAGATTTCCATTACCAACGATGGATGTTATTATAGACTATTTGAGTGGAGCTAAGTATTTCATAAAGATAGATCTAAAGAGTGGGTACCATCAAATTCATATAAGAGAAGAAGATGAATGGAAAACTACTTTTAAGACAAGGGAAGGACTGTATGAGTGGTTAGTCATGCCTTTTGGGCTAACCAATGCACCGAGCACTTTCATGAGGCTCATGAATGAGGTATTGAAGGAGTTTTTGAGTAAGTTTATCATTATTTAGGTAGATTATATTTTGATCTTTAGTAAGACATTAGAGGATTATTTGATCCATATTCACAAGGTGTTTGATAAGTTGAGGGAAGAAAAGTTGCTAATAAACCTAAAGAAGTGTAGTTTTGTAAAGAAGGATTTGGTGTACTTGGGATTTGTAGTCTCAACAAAAGGTCTAAAAATAGACCTAGAGAAAGTGAAGGCTATCCTTGAATGACCTACTCCAAGGAGTGTGACAAAGGTAAGATCTTTTCATGGACTAGCTAGTTTTTACAAAAAAATCATAAGAGGTTTTAGTAGTATTTGTGGACCCTTGACTGAAACAATGAGAGGGAATAGGAAAGAATTTAAGTGGACTATAGGAAAACATAAGAGTTTTAATCTATTAAAATAGAAAGTTATTGAGTAGCCTATTTTAGCACTTCTTGGTTTTAACAAGTTGTTTCAAGTAGACTGTGATGCTAGTGGTACTGCAATAGGAGTTGTTATGAGCCAATAAGGTAGACCAGTTGCTTATTTTAGTGAGAAGTTGAATAATGTAAAAAGAAAATATTCTATTTATGATCAAGAATTTTATGCTATAGTTCAAGCATTGAAAAAGTGGAGACAATATTTTCTTCCTAAGGAGTTTTTTTTTGTATACTAATCATCAAGCTTTGTAATATTTAAATAGTCAAGGAAAATTGAACCAAAGGCATTTGAAGTGGGTTGATTTTTTGAAAAGTTATATATATTTTTTGAAACATAGGAGTGGGAAGTCTAATAGAGTTACAGATGCTCTTAGTAGAAGACAACTATTGCTGATAGAAATACAGATAGAGGTGGTTGGGTTCAAGGAGCTTAGTACTTTATATCTAGATGATCCTAATTTTGGTGAAGTGTAGAAGGCTTGTACAGAACTTGTTACAATTGACAAGGAAAAGTGGTTAGATTTCATGATCTAGGATAGTATGTTGTTTAAAGGAAGCCAATTGTGCATTCCTAGAAGTTCAATGAGAGAGAATCTCATCAAGAAGAAGCATAGTGGAGGATTGGCTAGATACTTTAGAAAAGATAAAACCATAGCTTTGGTTGCTGAGAATCATTACTAGCCATAGTTGCAAAAAGATGTGAAGAAGTTTGTATAGATTTGTAGAGTATGTTAGATGGCAAAAGGAGTGAAGCAAAACATGGGGTTGTATCAGCCATTACCTGTACCAGAGAAACTATGGGAGGATTTCAACATGGATTTTATGCTTGGATTACCAACAACACAATGAGGGCATGATTCTATTTTTTTGGTGGTTAATAGGTTTTCAAAGATGACACATTTTATTCCTTGCAAGAAGACTGGTGATGTTGTTCATGTGGCAGAATTATTTTTCAAGGAAGTGGTAAGACTACATGGTCTTCCCAAGAGTATACTTTTAGATTGAGATACAAAATTTGTTGGGTATTTATGTGTACATTATGGAAAAAATTGAAGACAGCTGAATTTTAGTTCATCACATCATCTATAGACTGATGAACAGACATAAGTTGTGAATCGTAGTTTGGGAAACTTGTTGAGATGTTTGGTTGGAGACAAGCCAAAAGGATGGGATCTGATTTTACCACATGCAAAATTTTCATATAATAATTATGTCAACAGAAGTACTAGTAGAGAACCATTGCAGATTATATATGGGAGTAGTCCTAGAAATGCTCCTGAATTATGATAGTTGGATAAAGGAGAGATAAGTAGTGCTAAAGTAGAAAAATTTGTTGAACATTTAAAGAACATCCTTGAGGAGGTGAGGAAGCACATCATAAAGATAAATACATAGTACAAGGCTAAGGTAGATGTGAAAAAGAGGTATAAGGAATTTCAAATTGGAAATGAAGTCATGGTTCATTTGCAAAAGGAGCATTTTCTAGTTTATACATATAATAAGCAAAAATGAAGAAATTTGGACAATGAAAGATCATGAAAAGGCATGATTCTAGAAATCCTTATGAACTGGAGTTGCCTACTGAATTGAATATTTTACTAGTATTTAATATTTTAGATTTGATAGAGTATTATGAAGGAGGTGATGAAGATGGAGTTGCAGAAGCGCAGTGGAGTATTCCATTAGCTAGTTCAACTATGAAGGAAATTGAGGAGATAATGGATAGTCATATTGGAAAAAGTACAAGGAACTAAATTTATGAGGAATACCTAGTCAAATGGAAAGGGAGGCCAGTAGAAAATTCATCATGGCTAGCAAGGGATGAGGTTAACCATCTTTGAATACCTAAGACATGACAGAGTCACTTCTCAAATTACCCCAGGTGTCTGATACAGGACATCTTGGGTGTAAGACAAATCTTGCATCACCCAAAACTATTTTCTTTTTAGTTCTATTTTAATAAGTTCTAGTAGACATGGTGGTTACTATTACATATTATACCCCCTTGCCAAATATTTGAATTTTAAATACTGCCCACCCAACAGTCACTTCCCGGTTTAATGTTATTTTAAAACATCCTTGAATATCAAAAAGATTTAATGATAACCCTACAATATTCTTCCCTATGCATTTTAATGTCACTTGGAAAGCTCACAAGCCTCCATCATTAGATCAAGATCAATCAACGAATGTCACTATGTTGCTATGAAAAGTTTCACGATGTTTTTCCATAGTGACATAATGCCTTTTCACCATGTGGCCAGTGGGTCCTCCTATTCTTTATTATTTCTCTAGCACCAAGTTTTTCTGGATCCATAGTGGGCGCTATGGTGCTATTAGAAAATTTGTGTTCCTTGTCGTTAGCAACAGAGCACCCAAATGAAAAGTGATACTATGGTAACATCAGGAAG
This sequence comes from Cupressus sempervirens, assembly GCA_028749045.1. Lineage (NCBI taxonomy): Eukaryota > Viridiplantae > Streptophyta > Pinopsida > Cupressales > Cupressaceae > Cupressus > Cupressus sempervirens. The sequence goes on from CM053784.1 coordinate 342,812,376, forward strand.
GACAGTGGGTCCCATGTATGCCTTGTTGGATATCAGTGTGAAATCTGTCAGATGCATTGGTAGTTGATCAATCTTTTCATTTGCCAAGGTACAACACATGGAGTGTGGGTCCTATTCACTTGGCGAGCTGCTACTGATGACTTATTAGATAGGTTGGCACATGGCCAGTTCTCATTGGTTGGTATACTAGTAGGACAAAATGTCGTTGATCACCATTGATCTCATGGAGATCAACGGTGGGTGCTATCTCGCTATGGGAAGCTGTGAGGAGGTTACCCATAGTGACATAGCACCCTTTCACCATGTGGATCAGTGGGGCCAGATCTTGCTAAGATGAAGTTTCCAAGTTGTACTAGGTGGTTGCTAAGTGGATTCATAGACCAAAAAATTGTGGAGGCAAGTGCAATATTCTGAGGATCTTCCATGATTTTTGATCTCATGGAGATAAATGGTGGGTGCTATCTCGCTATGGAAAGTTGCTCAAAGGATACCCATGGTGACATAGCACCTCAGTGACATGTAGTAGGGTGGGGTTGAGTGTTATGGGAAGCTACAAGGATGTTACCCATAGTGACATAGAACCTTAGCGACATGTGGATGAGTGATGCCAGGTGATGCCAGGTTGTGCCAGGTAGTTGCCAAGTGTTTTGTGGGCTTAGAAGTTTTATGGAGATGATGTAGTGGTATGATGAATCTTTGCGATCATTAGATTAGTCGAGATCTACAGTGGGTGCTATCTCGCTATGGGAAGTTTCTTGGAAATGATGCATAATGACATAGCACCTTGGTAACACGTGTCCCAGTGGGTCCAATGGAAGCGATAATGGTTAGAAGCACTAAAAATTAATGTGACTGTCGCAGTCAGAGTTACAAGGTGGCATAGTTAGTAATGAAAAGAGGTGGTCAACCATGTAAGACTCCTGCAAGGTGGCAAGATAAAGGGAAATCATTGGCCCACGTGGCTCGTCCTGCTTGCATTTTTAGTTTGACTGATTGACTTGCTGATTCACTAGCCAAATGATAGGAAATACTGAGGTTTTTTGCATAATCTAATCTTATGATAGTTTCCAACCACCCTGGAGTAAATACCAAACAAAGAGGAACACTCTACCCCCAAATCCAACCTATCTACCTGGTCAGAGCATAGTTACGGAACCATTCCCATCCTCTCAAGGCATTTTTTGACATAGAAGATCAAATATCATTGCATCTAGATCCCTATCTAGATCAAATTTTCTTCATGATTTTTCTCTACAGGACTTAATGGTAGGTTTTTGTGAAGTAATTACAATTGGAGGACATCTTAGTTATGCCTGAGTTATAAAGGCAACTTCTAAAAACTTTTGAAACATCAGACCTTCTCTGTTTCTCTGTGCCTTTGAACTACATGATTTTTTGTCTTATCTCTTTCAGCCATTGGTATGAAAGTGAAAGAGCTTTTTACCTCTTACTGGTGTTTTGTAGAGATCTATGATCTACATGACTATATCTCCTTGGCCTATGAATGATAATATAAGTGAATCTCTCCTTCCTTGTGTTATTCATCTTGGTTCTTTGATCTACATGTGATTACTAGATTAAAGAAAGTTTGAAGGTGTATATCCTTAGTTTCATTCTGGTTCAATAGTGCATATATGGGCAGAGTTTGGTTCGAACACTCTATTTTGGTGCATCACCTTTTTAGATTAGATTAGGTAGATTTTCTTTTATGCTCTCCTTCTCCCTTTTCCTCTCCAAGAGTAGTTAGGTGCATCCTGATAGTAAGAGGAAGCCAACCTTCTCCAGAGACTCAACCTCACAGTTCAAGTCCCACAGCTTGGAGGTTATTTCCATGTTTCACTAGGTTGTCCTCATGCATAGGCTTTGGACAAGGGTGCAAACCTAAGTGACAACAATTTTTGGCATGCCTGGTGGGACTACCTTTCCAAAAAATTTCAAGCCTACTGGTGTCAAAAGGGAAGATTTCAAGATCAATAATGAGGACATAGTATTGGCTTCAGTGTTTAAGCCTTTAAGAGGCCCATTCTTCAAAGTACTAGGTGACTCTGAGCTTCAAATATAGATCTAATTCTAGACCAAAGTTGTAGTGATTCACACCCAGAGCTGATACAAGGGCATCTTCTAGAGGTAAGTTTTAGTATCAAGAGCTTTCATTTTCAAACCCTAGAAGAAAGAAGACTAGAATATCTTTATCATCAATTAGGAGTGCAATAGTAACAAATATACCTACAAGATCTATCTCTACTCCTCCTACTATTAGTTCTCAACCTAGAATACCATCGATATATATCAATAGATCACTTATCTATATGGCATTTCCTAGAGCTCATACTTTTTCCACCTTTAATGGTGGGAGCCCTCTCCTATTATCCTAAAGATGTGACATACTAGTGCCTACCCTCAAAAGTATACCAGAGTTTACTGGTGAAACTTCTATCTCTCCTTTAGAACATATTCAAGAGGTTGCAAATGTCTACAATATTCATGGTATTACAGAGGATGATGTTGCAGTTAGGCTCCTAGCCTCATCCTTGAAAGGAAAAGCACTACAATGGTATCGAGGTTTAGCTCATGGTTCTATAATAGATTGGGATGGATTAGGAGTAGGATTTTGCAAACATTTTGAGGATAAAAGTGACTATTTGTCACTTTTAGAATAGTTGACTACTATAAAAAGAGCCCCCCATGAATGTATGACGTATTTTAATTATAGATTTCAAAAGACATGGGATAGAATACCTACTTCAGTGAAGCCTACCCCTGGTAATTCCTTCTTGCATTACCTTAGAGCTTTTAAAAGTGATATTGCCACTACGATCCAAACTATGGGATGATATACCTTGCCTAATGCTTATGATACAATGATAAGGGCAAAAAATATATTGATACAAGGAGGTAAACTAGCTCCAAGGCATCCTATGCCCTTCTTTCCTGATGTTCCAAATCATCAACTAGCAATGGCTCCCCTTCCCACAACTTCTAAATTACAATCCCTTACTCCAGTCCCTCAAGCTTCCACATCCACAAATGAGATAGATGAAATCAAGGAGATGATGCAATCTCTGATGCAGAACATGGATAAAAGAGAAAAGAGCCTAGAGAAAAGATCATGGGAAGAAGCTGGAGGATAACTCCTCCATGATGCAAAAAGTAAGAAACAAGGTGTTGACTTTAGAAAGACAACAAGCTCAAGGTAGTAAGCCTCATCAATTGCAATATCAAACTCCAAGAAGTGGTAGGCCTCCAAATCCTAATCATTGGAACAATTATTTTGATTAGCGTAGGCAGGGTGGCCATGCTTCAACCTCAAATTTAAACCAAAGTAGGGCCATAGTCCCTCAAAACAATATGGCTCAAGATCAAGATTTTTGTCCCTCTTGTAACTACTCCTATGCGTATTGCATGTGTTAGAAGGTTGAATATTTTATGGCCTTGATAGTCCAAGAACTTGCAGCAAAATAATCATACAAGGGGGACCAATTTAAAGATGTCTCAAATACACAAAGACAAGGCAATTTCTCTTTTATGAACCATCAGATGGAGGAGCATTGTAATGTAAACCAGTATTCCATTGCTCATAACACTAGAAGCAAAAGAAGAGCTATAGAAGATGCTATCCCTCCTCCCAATTAGGCCTCAACTTCGAATGTGATATCTCATGAGCAAGAAGAAAATAATCAATCAAGTACCTTTCAGCAGTAAAGAAAAAATTATGACATAAAAGATACAAGTGATCCTCAGGTTATTCTATCTCAACCTCATACAATCACAGCTCCCAAAGGTCCTACCAAAACACCTACAACAAGAATTTGAGAGAATTGAACCAAAGGATTAGATAATTGGCATGGAAAGTGCCACAAGCCTAGTACAACCATTAAGGGGGGTAGAAACAAGTAAAAGGGTTAGACCTCCTCCATTCTATGTTTCTCTAATTATAGGGGGCAAACTAGTCCATAATTGCATGATTGATTCAGGGGCTAGCAGTTCAGTGATGCCTAGGTGTGTTGCTGATGCTTTGGGAATAAAATATGAGCCCATTGTTAGGGATGTACTATAGTTGGATGGTAGTACTGTCAAGACTATAGGGATCCTTAGGAATGTGGAGATGGCCTTACATGCATGCCCTAGTTGTACTATAACCCAAGATATCTCTATTGCTGAGGTCAAGCCATATTTTTCCATCTGTCTGTCAAGAGAGTTTACATCCCAAATAGGTGGTTACATATCTTTTGATTGGTCATATATGTCTTTTAAAACAAGATATGGAGCCAATGTTTCAATTAGAGTAGAGCCTCAAGCCCTCCATCATAGTGAATCTTACACCCCCAACCCCATCAACATGAATTTCCCTATCTTAGAGATGGGTGAGAATGACATAGTAAATGAGCCCACCACTTCCCTAGTAGAGATACCTATTTTTTTCTTGGATGAATGGGCTAATGCTTATCAATTTGACCCTATGCTAGAAACCCTTGAGATAGGCCTCAGTACATATTGTATATTGGAGAAAAATGCTCTAGTTCCCAATCTTGTGGAGACTAAAGAAGATATGAATGGGATATGGAGTATGTACTTTGATGGATCAAGAAATAAAAATGGATCAAGGGCTGGCATGATGTTTTCTCCTACACAAGGTACAACATCTCCTTTAGGCTCCAATTTAGTTGCACTAATAATGTAGCCGAGCATGAATCCTTGATTCAAGGTCTCCTACTTGCACAAAAAAGAGGAATCCAAGCCTTAAGGTTGTATGGAGACAATGAGTTGGTGGTTAATCAAGTGAGAAATCAGAATGCCACCAAGAATGGTTTGCTCAAGTCTTATAAAAATAGGGTATGGGATTTTCTTGAAGGTTTCAATCCATTTAATATTCAAAGCATCCTTAGAAAGGAAAATAGATATGCTGATAGACTTGCAACAATAGGTGCATCTTATGATGTGCCAAGGAATCTTGAGGAGGAGAAGAAGCAACAAATCAAAGTGGTAGTAAGGCCTACCATCCCTGATAACAACATCCATTGGCAAGTTTTTGAGTCTAATGAGAAAATTGTGAGCTTCTTGCAGAATGAGGCAAATTTTTCAGAGAGAAATCAGTCAAGACTGTAGGATCAATATGGTGATCAGATCATTCATCTCAGTTCTAAAAAATTGCCTAAGGGTCTCATTACTTTGGAAAGTGTTTTCAATCCTAATGGCCAAGCAAGAGGTAGAGACATGAACCTAGCTATTGATAAAGATGATCATATTCCAGCCATGGTTGCTCATTGAAAATCCTTGAACATGGGGAAGGTATGTTCTGAAATTAAGCAGGAGAGTTTTATTCATCCATGTCAAGAATTTAATGATATATTTTCCTAGACATATGATGATTTAAAGGGTTTTGAACCAAGGTTATTTCAACATACCATAGATTTAATTAATGATGTATAACCAGTAAGACAAAAGTAGAGGCTAGTGAATCCTAAAATTGAACCCTTAATGAGAAAAGAGCTATCCAAATTGATTGAGGCCCACATAATTTTCCCTATCAAGCACTCATCATGGGTAGCAAACCTTGTCCCTGTTAGGAAGAAAAATGGAGAAATTAGATTGTTTGGGGAATTTAGGGATCTTAACCAAGCTTCCCTTAAAGATCACCATCCTCTCCCTTCTATGGAGCAGATTTTTTACAAGGTTAGTTGTTCAAAGAGATTTTTATTTCTTGATGGATTTTTTGGCTACAATCTAGTGTTGGTTAAAGAGTTTGATAGGTACAAGACTACCTTTACCACTAACTGGGGTACCTAGGCTTATTGTAAGATGTCATTTGGACTGACCAATGTAGGTGCTACATTTCAGAAAGCAATGGAGATGGCCTTCAAAAGATTGATTGAAAAGTTTGTCTTAGTTTACCTTGATGATATTACAGTGTATTCAAAGGATTTAGAAGATCATTTTGATCATCTAAGACATGTATTCTTAAGATGTAGAGAGTTTGGGGTTTTCCTTAATCCAAGCAAGTGTGTCTTTACTACTAACCAAGGAAAATTATTGGGACATATTGTATCTAAGGATGGCTTAACCATTGATCTAGAGAGAAAAAAAAAATACTTGACCTTCCTCTTCCTAAACACAAGAAAGGGTTGCAAAGTTTCATAGGTAGGATAAATTTTATGAGAAAATTTATCCCTAATCTTGCTACCATAGTGAAACCTCTTACAACTATGATCAAGAAGGGTATGGTCTTTGCATGGACCAAGAAAGGGAAGGAAAGTTTTGAAGAGATCAAGATAGCCATACCCTCAGCCCCTACTCTCATGAATCCAAATTTTGAGAAAGATTTCATCCTTTATACCCTAGGTGGTGAGTCAAACATTTCTACTACCTTGACTCAAAGAAATGATAAAGGTGACAAGGAGCCCATAGCTTTTTTTAGTGAAGGGCTTAAAGAGTATGAAGATAAATACAGCTATGTAGAGAAGCAAGCCCTTGTAGTCATCAGAGCTTTAAAGAAATTTAGACACCTCCTATCTCTTAATAAGATTCATTTGTTAGTACCCCATGCTAGTGTAAATGATTTCCTTTTGAGCAAAGATATCAGTGAGAAAAGAGCTGGCTGGATTACTAAAGTGATGAAATATAATATTGACATTCAAATTACTGAGCTGGTAAGAGGGAGGGGGTTGTGTAAATAGATGCTATCATCTCAAGAACCTAATGAGGAAGTTGCTATGATACTGACAGAGAAACAAGAGGTAAGAAATAGTGACACAAGGAGTTGGATGGATGATATGATGAATTTCTTACTAGGCAATGGATACCCTCAAGGATTAGATAGAACTAAAAGGATATGGTATAGATTATAGTCAATTCCTTATGTCATAATTGACGGTGTCCTCTTTAGAAAAGATTTTAATGGAGCCCTATTAAGATGCCTTGATACAGACTAGGCTGAAACAATGATCAAGGAGCTTCATGATGGTCCTGATGGTGGTCACTTCTCAGCTAGAACAACTACAATGAAGATCATGAGGGCTGGTTACTTTTGGCCATCCTTGTTCCATGACTGTCATAGGTATGTAAGGAAGTGTAAAAAATGTGCCTTCTTCTCTGGTAAACAAAGACCTACAGCTCTTCCCCTTCATCCTATCTAGGTGGATCAACCTTTTTCTTAGTGGGGATTGGATTCCATAGGCCCTATCAATTCTTCTTCCAATTTTGGTCACAAGTGGATTCTAGCTGCTACAAATTACTTCACCAGATGGACAGAGGTAGTTGCATTAAAGGATGCCACTAGATCTTCAGTTGCAAAATTCCTTGATGGAATTGTGACCAGGTTTGGTGCCCCTTCAACCATTATTTTAGATAATGCAAAGTCTTTTGTTGGAGCTCAGATTTGTGCTTGGGCAGTGGATCATAATATCTATTTGAGCACATCCTCAAATTACTATCGTTAGGGTAATGGTTTGGCTGAGTCCTCCAACAAGAAGCTGATTAGGATCATGAAAAGGACAATAGAGGATAACCAGAGGGGTTGGCATAAAAAATTGAAGACTGAACTATGGGCTGACAAAATAATGCCTAAAAGGTTAATGGGGAATTCACCATTTGTGTTAGTTTATGGCAGAGAAGCAAGGCTTCCAATTTCATTAGAGTTCCCATCCCTAGAGATAGCTCATCATCTAGAGTTGATTGAAGATGATGTCATGATAGTAAGAATGGCAGAGCTAATCAAACTAGAAGAGAAGAGAGGTAAAGCCATGCAAACCCTAGAGACACACCACCAGCAGGTAAAAAAGAGTTTTGATAGGAAGGCTATGGTCAAAATCTTGAGGGAGGGAGATTTGGTTCTGAAATGGGATGCAAACAGGGCAAAACCAAGAAGACACTCAAAGTTTGATGCATTATGGAGTGGTCCCTATTTGATTGTCAGTTGCAAGTAGGCCAATGCTTTCTAGTTAAGCAAGCCTGGTGGTGAAATTTTTCCCATCCCAATGAATGGGATCTATCTCAGGTCATGTTTCTGATGAAAGTTTGAGATTCCATGTACATAGTTAGCTTAGTTTCATTTCTAGTTTGTTCCCTACTTTCCAAGAAGTGCACAAGCATAGGATTGTCTTTGTGAGATAGAAAGTTTCAAAATTTTGAATGTCACAAAGGAGGTTTTGGTCTCTAGTTTCAGTTACAAAGATAGGGGTTTTAGGGTTTCCCTCTTAGAGGTAGGGTTAGGGTTTCACAATATACACATGATCCATATCTTTTTGACTCTGTAGCCCAATGGATGCTTCAGGCCACTGGTCTTATGCATAGCAAGCTAGCATCCTTTGTGAGTCACAAGAAATGTTATATATTGTACCCCCCGCCAAATATTTAAATTTTAAATACTGCCCGCCCAACGGTTACTTCTTGGTTTAACATTATTTTAAAACATCCCTGAATATCAAAAAAATTTAAAGATAGCCCTACGATATTCTTCCCTATGCAATTTAATGTCACTTGGTAGGCTCGCAAGCCCCCATTGTTGGATCAAGATTGATCAATGGATGGCACTATGTTGCTATGAAAAGTTGCACAATGTTTTGCCATAGCGACATAGCACCTTTTGGCTGCGTGGCCGGTGGGTCCTCCTATTCTTTGTTATTTCCTCAACATCGAGTTTTGCTGGATCCACAGTGGGCGCTATGGTGCTATCAAAAAATTTGTGTTCCTCACTGATAGAAACATAGCACCCAAATAGAAAGTGATACTACGATAACATCAAGAAGGACGGTGGGTCCCAAGTATGCCCCATCGGATATCAATGTGAAATCTGTCAAATGCATTGGTAGTTGATCAATCTTTTCATTGGCCAAGATATGACACATGGAGTGTGGGTCTTGTTTCAATTGGTGAGCCACTAACAAGGACTTATTAGATAGGTTAGCACATGGCCAGTTCTCATTGGTTGGTATACTAGTAGGATAGAATGTCATTGATCACCATTGATCTCATCGAGATCAATAGTGGGCTCTATCTCACTATGGAAAGCTGTGAGGAGGTTACCCATAGAGACATAGCGCCCTTTCACCATGTGGATCAGTGGGGATAGATCTCACCAAGATGAAGTCACCAGGTTGTGCCAGGTGGTTTCCAAGTGGATTCATAGACCAAAAACTTATGGAGGCAAGTGTAGTATTCTAAGGATCTTCCATGACCGTTGATCTCGTGGAGATCAATGATGGGCACTATCTCGCTATGGAAAGTATCTCAGAGGATACCCATGGTGACATAGTGCCTTAGCGACATGTATTAGGGTGGGGTCGAGTGTTATGGGAAGCTGCGAGGATGTTACCCATAGCGACATAGTGCCTTGGTAACACATGTCCTAGTGGGTCCGGTGGAAGCGGTAATGGCTAGAAGCACTAATAGTTAATGTGACTGTCATGGTCAGGGTTACAAGGTGTCGCAGTTAGTAATGAAAAGATTTGGTCAACCATGTAAGACTCTAGCAAGGTGGCAAGATAAAGGGAAACCATTGGCCCATGTGGCTCATCTTGCTTGCATTTTTAGTTTGACTAATTGACTTGCTGATTCACTAGCCAAATGACAGGAAATACCAAGGTTTTTTGCATAATCTGATCTTATGATCGTTTCCAACCACCCTGGAGTAAATACAAAATGAAGAGGAACATTGTACTCCTTGATCCAACCTATCAACCTAGTCAGAGCACAGTGATGGCACCGTTCCCATCCTATCAAGGTATTTTTTGACATAGAAGATCAAATATCATTGCATCTAGATCCGTATCTAGATCAAATTTTCTTCATGATTGTTCTCTACAAGACTTAATGGTAGGTTGTTACGAAGTAATTATAGTTGGAGGACATCCCAGTTATGCCTGAGCTATAAAGGCAACTTCTAAAAACTTTTGAAATGTCAAACTTTCTCTATTTCTCTGTTACTACTCTATAGATTCTTAGTGTAAATTCTCCTATGCCTCTGAACTACATGATTTTCTGTCTTATCTCTTTCAACCATTGGTATGAGAGTGCAAGAGCTTTTTTCCTATTACTGGTGTTTTGTAGAGATCTATGATCTGCATGACTATATCTCCTTGGCCTATGAATGATAATATAAGTGAATCTCTCCTTCCTTGTGTCATTCATCTTGGTTCTCTGATCTACATGTGATTACTAGATTAAAGCAAGTTTGAAGGCGTATATCCCTAGTTTCATTCTGGTTCAATAGTCCATATATGGGTAGAGTTTGGTTCGAACACTCTATTTTGGTGCATCACCTCTTTAGATTAGATTAGGTAGACTTGCTTTCATGCTCTCTTTCTCCATTTTCATCTCCAAGATTAGTTAGGTGCATCCTGATAGTAAGAGGAAGCTGGCCTTCTCTAGAGATTCAACCACACAATTCAAGTCCCATCTCTTGGAGGTTGTTTCCATGTTTCACTAGGTTGTCCTCATGCATAGGCTTTGGACAAGGGTGCAAACCTAAGTGACAACAATTACTATTTATGGAAGATTTCTATTTTTATTAAATTTTTCATAGAAGCTTGGAATGTTTTCATTTTCTACATGAAGGTTCATTTTAGAGTAATAAGCCTACCATAAAAATCACATTTCTCTAGCTTAAGTATTGAAGAAGCTATTATGAAATTTTGTTGGAAAATTTTGAAGAAAAATCTATAGGCTCATTGTTGGAGGCCTTAGAGTTCCTAGATGAGGTTTGAAAACTTGATGGAAGGGTGCTTGTGTTGTTCCTAGCCCATATCTCTAGACCTAGCATTTCTAAAAACTGGTTATAATAGCCAATCAGAGCAATGGTTTGAGACTTATGGTCTTCTGAAGTTGAGCTAGTTGAAATATCTAAAATAATTGTCAAAGATGCATTTTGGTGACTCTATATGTATTGTTAGGGTCTTTCAACCCTTGATATTAAGTTTCATTGTGTAGAACCTTCCGGGGTGGCATAAAATTGCCTATTTAAGAAAATTCCAAACATTGTCTAGAACAACTTTGGATGATAGTTCATAGCTTTTCTTGCAAATTATTGTAATGAAGGCTCCCATGTGGGTTAGGATATTGTACTTGTGAATTCTGTAATTCCACATTTGTGGTGCAAATAAGAATTCCATTTTTTTTCTTACATTTATTGTTGTTTCTTTATTTTCTGTTATGGTTTATGGTATTAAGGGAGCACCCTTCATCAAACTTGAAGGTGATCCTTTCTCCAATTTGACACAACATAGGAATTTTTTAGAAAATATGAAAAAAATTAGAACATATTGATCACATGAGCATTAAAATACAACAAAATCATTATCTCCATCACTATTCATGAAAATAAAATTCATAATGGAAACACACATTTTAGCAAGAAACACTATACACAAAATGAGAGCACCATTAGTGTTGGTGTTTTTATACTACTAAGAAAAAAAATACTTAAAACCAAGATAATGAAGATCAAAATGACCTAAGGATTAGCTACTTCCTATGCTTAGTCAAATGGTCTTTAGATCTAGACCCAACTTCAACAAAATCATAAAGATTTCCTACTCTTTATGCTCTACAAAACCAAGGTAGGTGCACCTGATGGATGGAAAAGATTCAAAACTTGAAACTATCTTCACTAATCATTCATTCAATTACATTTTATTACAATATTCATCCCCTACAGTAGACTAGTCACAATTCTTCTTAGATTTACAAGTATTTCTAGGTAACAACAACTAACTATAACTCAGAGATCAAATGCACACAAGTATGACCAGTTATGATATCCTTCATGCATTTAAAGTAAATTGATTTTGATTTTAATATTTTTCTTGATGCTTATCCATGATATCTTCATATGCTAACTGAAATTATTGATCAATGCCTCATCCATTGAGATTCAGAGTCTATCCAACTATTTGACCTAATTGACTACATTACAATCAATATAATTAGCAATTCTCCCTAAGACTCATTCTTATGCATATACTTATTAATGCCTAGGAATGCTATCATATCTTGAAGAATTTAGTTAACTCATTGAACTAAAGGAAATAGTGATCTAATATACAACCTATCCTAGTTGCATTAAATTGAACAAGCTTTTCCCATGCAATCTCAAAATAACTAGTAAATAACAATGGAGACAAGATTTAGAGAAAAAGGTATGGGGATAGTTCATCTTTGTATTAATTCTCTTTGAAAATTATGTAACATTGGGAAATACTCAAAACAACTGAAAAAAAGACACCGTAATTCTAGAATATTAATGTACTTTTAAAATTGAAGAGAAAATATATCACAGAGATGATATCAAGAAAACTAGACCAAAATAAACTAGCAAAACTAGAAGTTATACAATAGTTCAAACCCTTTATCTAGCCTTGGAATATCATTTATATAGTGTGAGATGCAATAAGCTTTGGGCTTAGAGAGAGTACTGACAGTTGTCCTTAAGATAGACAGATATTTACAAGGTTACAGAGTGATTTACATCATGAATATTCTTTTGTGTGGACCACTTCTTCTTCACCTCTTGCTACTAAGAGGTTCATGATTGGCTTTATTATTTTTGTTGTTCCTCAAAAGGTTTTACAAATGGACTTGTCTGTGATGGACCTCATATGATGTTTGTATACTTACTTCAACTCAAGGCTCTCCATCCACATCATCAAGCACTGACAAACTAACAGTTACAATTGATTCTCTTGTTGCCATGCCATTAGTTTTGACTTCTATGCTTATTATTGTAGCTAATTGTTCCTCTTTGTCTTCTTTTGCTTGTACTAATGTATCAGTTGTTTGAAACTCACCTTGGTTCATTTCCTCTTCATTAGTCTCACTAATCACTAACTATTTTGAGTCTAAAAAATCTTCCATCTATTTATTAAAAATTGTGTCATTCGGCTAATCAAAACTCAAAATCTCTCATTTAACTTATTGGTTTCAACAAATTCTTCTCTAATAGAATTTTAGAACATTTGAACTTTAACAATTTCTTCAATTGTCATTGTTGAAAATATATGCCCCTTTTCATTTATAACTCCATTGATTCTAAGGGATAATAAATAATCTATTTCTTTGGCCCATTCTTCCTTTTCTTTTAATTCATCTATTTTTCTAAGTGCATGGGGGAAATTTTCAAATTTCTCGGTATGATACTTTGAAAAAATAATTATTATCCTCTTTTGTACTACAACCCTCTTCTCATCAAAATCAAATAAATTATTAGTCATGTCAAAAGTTTTTTCTATCTATTCACAATATAGACTAATAACAAAAACACACAAAAGGGTGACATCCTTGTCTCTACTACCCCATTTATTCATAATGGGCTTCTAAGCATCCTCACCACCTTTTATTTCAGTCCACATGTCCATTATTTTTACCAATTGTTCATAAAATTTTGGCCATTCAATCTTACCCACCAAATACAAGATTGTTTTTCTAATTTTTTCTTCATATAAGTCATTTAACTTCACACATAAGCCTAGAGCTTATTCTTCTACTCTTCAAATTCCTCTACAGTGTAAAATTCTAGCCTCTACGGGGTATCTGATAGCTCTACAGTGGGATTTGATTTAAAAGGCTCAATTGGAGAATGAGGATAAGCAATCCTACACTGGCTAGATTCTCTTGCTTTTCTCTTTACTAATTGCTTATCTATTTGGGCCACTTGAGCTTCTAAATGATGTATCCTATTTCCCCTTTCCTCATATGCTTTGAGCATCTCTTCAAACTTGGCATTGAGCTCAAGGAATTTTTTTGGGTCCTTTTCTACAACCATAAGTCCAAAGTCCACCATTTCCTTAGTCATTCTAGATACTTTTTCACATTCCACTTCCTTTGCTCTATAGACCATGAGGCTACTTGTATGCTCAACATCTATAACTTCTTGTGTCCTAGTCTTATCCCCTTTTTCAATGGACCATATCACTAATTCCTGATGATCATCACTATATTTTAATCCTTTGTGTGCCTACGAGACCTCTTCCTCAGTTTTAAACTGAGTGTCCTATGCTTTCCTCATAGGATCAAAGATCATAGCATTGGCAATGTCCCATTCAAGTAAAATAAAAATCCTTGAATCTTTCAATAGTTGTCTTCCCCTTTAGGGGTTATTTGTGCAAAATCTTCCACAAAATTAGCTTTAATTTCCTCTTCAATTTTAGAGTCCTTTTATTAGCTTGCATTGCTTTGACTAGTTTACACATAGCCTCAAAATTATTAATATTTATCCTCCATAAGAATTGAGCAAAAGCTTTAGATTTTACAAAATTTTCATTATCAATAAAATTTTAGCAACTTGTGCTATCACAAGATCTATTTTCTTACCTTTATAATCTTCCACAGTGAGATTAAGTGTTGGCACAGGAGGGTCTTTAGGCACACCTTCAATATCTATAGTTGTGATCATAATATCTTTCTCCCCTCCAATCTATATCAGCCATTCTCTCAAAGATACTTCATCATCTATCCTAAGTGGAATTTCGGTAGGTGAGTACTCTTCAACATTAAAGATGATCTTAGCTCCAAATTTTTTTTCTTGGGAACATGTGTATTAGGTGGGCTCTTAGGCCTTGGTCTTTTGTAAGGAGGAACATATTGTACACTCTTGGCCATCATATACCTGGCTCTTTTCTATAATGAATACTACCTTGAGTTCAAAATCATTTTCCTTGTAAGCCTCCTCTCCACCTCAGTGGCCTTGTCTGGGTATGCTTTTGTTAGAATTTCTTTCTTTTCATTCATTTTTTGCATAATCCCAACAAAGTTATCTATTAGCATATCTACTTTCATACCCCAATATTTTCTATTTGCTAGGGGATCATAATTTGGCTCAAAAGCATTTATAAAGTCTAGGACTTTACTGTATACTTTCCATTTCTCCTTCTTAAGCTCATGTTCCTATAATGAGAACTTATTTCTAAATATGTCCTTAGGAAAGTATATCACTTTCTTGTGAGCTTTAGCCTTTTTTTTCTCTCTAGAAAGGTCATAAAATCCCTTTGAGTCTATAAAATGGGCATGGAACTAAACCATTTGATATCTATCTAATAATTTCTCTAAGTTCCTCCATCCCTTATTGAAAAAAAAAAAGTTATGAAAAATAGTAAGCTGGGGAAAGAAAGTACATTTAGATTTTCCAATCAATTCTCTCTCCTCAACTAATCCAATTTGCCACAAAAGTTTAGCAATTCCTACTTTCAGAGGCACTTGATTGGGTAGCACATGTGGTGTTCCCAAAAAACCATAAACTCTAAAAATAGTAGACACTATATATTGGATGATATCTCCCCAATTATGGCTCACCATTAGCCCTTTAGCATGGTCTTTAGGTCTAATCAATTCTAACAAAGGCTATGGAATCCTAGGGCTATCCCCTACTAACAACATTCTGAGCCTAGAAGAAAAATATCTATCAAACCTAACAAAATTGGCATCAGTCACCTCCCATGTCATATCCTTACTCCATAGTTTGATAGGGAGATTTTCTCCATCTCTCTCCAATTCCAACTTCATCTCTTTAGAGAAAAAGGTAACTCTCTTGTATAATCATATATGCATCAACATGGAGTACCAATAGAAGGGCTTATCAACCTTAGCCTTTGCAATTCCTATTAAGCCATTATTAATTTCTTCATCCAAGTGAGTAGAAAAGTCAAAAATTCAACTCATACCATACTGAAAGGTTTGATAAATGATGAGAATAATGGAGCCTAGGATGTGGTCTTGCTCATCCATGCCAAAGATCTTGCAGAGAGAAAAATGCAAGGCCTATCCTCTAGGGTTGAAATATTTTTTCAACTGAGACTTAGGAGTGTCATGTGTAATCAAAGGCAATGATCCAATTTTTATAAAATTCTCTTGCAATGGTCTTCCCCTTAGGTATACTCTTTGTGTATTATATCTAGCTTGGAGGTCTTCCATGTCTATTTTTTCATGAACTACATGGTTAGGGTTTAGCTTAGAAACTTCTCTAATTAGTTCTGGTGAAACCCTAAAGAGATTATCACCCACATGGTTCTTTAAAATTCTAGTAATTGGGTCATACTTCTTTGCCATAACTTCTAGTAGATCATCATCAAAGAAAACTCCTAGAATAATAAATTTACCTATATCAAATTTCCATACATTGTTCAATGAAGTATCTAACTTTCTCTCTGCAAACCATTTTCCAAAAAGGCATAATCCTCCAATAGACACTTAAACATCTCATAACTATTTTTCTTTATCATAAAAACCCTCATTGACCAATAACCTAGGGCTTTTTGGAATAAGCACTTTTCTCCTAGCTAATTCATTCATAAACTATGACATTTGTTCTAGAAAATCATCATGAACTGCTCTCTTTAGATAATATACTTTCCCTAAAAACTCCCTTTGTGGTGGCATGTTTAGAAATTTACCTACTCCAAATATAATTTTTTTAATTTTCTAGAATCTTAGAAGACTTACCCATTTTTTTTCTTTTTCTTCTTTGGAAATTGCTTAGCAATATGTCAAAACCCATGGAAAATTTTGCCCTTTACTCTGGAAATCTTTGCATTGGATGAATTATGTAACCTTATTGATCAATAATGGAGAATTGGAAGTTTTATTACAACATTAAGCTCACATAAAACAACATTGATCAAAATTAATGCTTCAACATGTTGGCGCTAAAAATTGCATGGTCAATTTTGAGCACCAATGAGAAAATTTGGTCCTATAAACGCTTTTAAATGAGATTGTACCCAGCTGTACCTTTGAGCCCCAAGAGGTGTTTAATGCTTCTAACACCTTCCTTTTAGTGCATCCACTTATTCCATGAAGTTAAATGGATATTTCGAGCCATCTCGTGAAGTCTTGTTTTAAGAAATTGTCAAATCTGCAATTTTACCCTAGGTGTCAAATAGCTACAGAAAGCCCTATTTGCACCTGAATATCTCACACCCAGAATTGTGTCATGATCTACCACTTTGGAAGTGTTTAGTATGCATGATAGAGAACCTATGTTCCAAGTTTCAAGTTGTTTTGAATCCATTTGACTAGGTTTTGAATCCCTCAAAGTTGATAGTTTATCGTTTTCATGCTGATGCACATTGCACATAATTCTAGGAGGCCCTGTTTGACATGCTATAACTTTTGATCAGTTGACTCAAATGAAAAAATTATTTTTGTGTTGCATTGTAGACATCAGAGACTTGTTATGTTTCAAGTTTTAGATTATGATGAATCCTTTTGATTAGTTTTGAAATGCAATTCCAAACGCAATTTCTATCTTTTTACTAGTGTCAGTATTTGCAGATTTGTCGAAAACCCTATTTGTGACATTATAATTTGAAATCTGTGATAGGTGAGATCAAATGGGTTTTACCACTATGTTGACCACTATGTTGTACTCTGAAAATACTCTAAGTGTGCCAATTTGCAAGTCATGATGAATCCATTTACACACTTTTCCAAGTCAATTCCATTTGCAAAAAATCACTTTCTGTCAGTGTTTCCAGTCTGCAAAATCCAAGTAGCCTTCTTTGACTGCTTTCCATTCACGTCCTGTTGTTCATCATGAGCCAAAATTGAAGATCCATTTTCTCCTCGTGATAGTGAACCAACGCCCCAGTTTTTGTGCCCCCATATGTTAGTTTTCCCAGTTTTCCAAGCCAATTCCAATCCCAATTTATTGCTTTTTGACGTGTTTGCTTACAAGTATTTCTGAGTAAGAAACTTTGATAGAAAATATCTCTTGATCCTGAATTCATCATGAGACGAGATTTGACAAGGTGCAAGAGTGTGGAGCAAAGAGTCAATGTGCCAGTTTTTAGAGCCCGATCAGGTGTTTGGGTCAATTTTTAAGGCTAGTCAACGGACCTCCTGACATGAAATTCATAGTTTGCAAATATATGGAAAAATTAGTCTTAATTGATGGTTCAATGATTGAACTTGATTTTAATCAGTTCAAGATGATCAATAGGTCAATTTGAAGATTCAGTTGTTTGGAAATGAAATTTCTTTAGTCGAACCCACTTTGGGGCCCAACTGATTCCATCAGGCAGAATGAGTCAAAGCATGAAAAATATGTTTGGTATAATGATTTTCAAAGGTTTTCAAAAAAGGGGGAAAAGATAACTATGATAGATGTCATTGCAAAATTTTATTTCAATGAGCCTGTATCCATAATCAAGTTCTTATGGCATTTCTATGTGAGAATTATTGATTTTTGACTCTTCCATGGTTTGGGATTTTTAAGTTCATATATTTGGACATGTGAGGTGGAATCGAAGGAGCACAAACCAAAGATCTCAAAATGCATACAGTTGAGAATATGAACAATATGAATAATATGTTGATAGGAGCTTGGCACAGATTGGGGTTTTCATCGTTCAATTTTTAACCTTTTGCATAAACCTCATGATTAATGGTTTCCAAATAGTGCTAACATAATCAATGAGAAGGCATTTTCTACATCATTTTTTTTAGTGCAAAATTTATTAAGTAGTAGATACTTTGAAGGATGGGTGATTATCTTCAATAGTGTGACTTTGTCTCATTACTTCAAATTGCTTAAGGGACTCATATCTCCAAAACCATGCCTTTTTATTTGGTGGAGGAGTCAAAGACACCATAAAAGATGATGCCACATAAGTAGAAATTATCGCCCAAGTCAGTAAATAAAATGACAGGAAGGTTAGAGGAGCTCTACCCACGTAGGGTCAATATAAAAAGAAAGTCAAAGGTGGCAATAAAATGACAATCAATGCCAATTCAAAGCTACAAGTGTAAGGGAGGCCAACAATAGAAGGAAACTCATGCAATATGAAGGGCAGGGCATTTTAAAAGGAAGCTCCATACATAGAGCAAGGAAAATTCATGCGACATGTGAAACAAAATCCACACTTTCTAATGGCAATCAATGTAATGTAGGAGAGAGCCAATGGAGTGGTACCTTGCAATTGATTGTTTTTAAGCTACAGTTCTCCTAAATTTAGAACCTGGTTGAGTTGAGGTGGAATTCCACTAACAGGGTATTGAAGGAAAGATTTATGGATCAAAGAGAGAACTTATATTTATATATATATTGATGGTGTTGACAGAGTGAGGGAATGAAGCTGTTGTATCACAGAAAAGAATATGTCCCATGCATAGAGGATGTTGAAATTATTACTCATGCTAAAAGAAGGAGATGCCATGCATGACAGGTCAAAGGAGGAATTCACAGGGCAAAAGCAGAGGTGTCATTGTTGAGGCATCTACAACAAGGAAAGGAGTGCCAGTTTAGAATAAGAAACGCACACATTGGTAGGAAGGTTTTTTTAATCGATTTCTAAGCTATAACCAAGCCATCCCACACAAGTGCAGATTTGAAAAGAGCAGTAAGAGAACAGGCCCTAGATTAGAGGTAACCTACACTAAGAGGCATGGCAACCATAGAGCCAAGCAAAGGAGGAGCAAAGCAATGAAAGAAAATGTGAGAAACAATAGAGTTCTTAATGCCACATTTACTATGGAAGGGTGAAATATAGCTTTTAAATGCTACACAACACCTTATTCAATGGGAATTGAAGTAAGGGCTTTTTGAAAGGCCGCAACTTGTAAGTGGGCCTTGTGTGCATCATACGTGGATGACAACTGGAAGTAATAAACACAATATTTTAAACGGAAAAGCAAACAAGCTGATGTGGCATCGAGAATGAATACTACGTGAGATTCAAACACATGTATAGATAATGCAAACACGTGGCACCCAGTCAAAAGGGGGTTGACCAAAAATTTGAAGGGGATGGAAAATTAAAGTGATTTAATTTTTTTTTCATTTTAAAATATTTTCAAAAATGATACATTCAGGTTTTTTAAATTGTGAAAAGGCATTTTCTAATGTTTAGACATTAGAATGTTTTACATTTTTGAAAATTTTTAAATTCAAAGTTGTAGACCTAACATTTATAGCTAGAGGAGTATTTTTCAAATTGACTTTGGAGGGGTTTCTGGTAGGCAAACATAGCAATGTTTTATAACTCTGAAACTGGGAAGAGATGGATTTTTTGATTCTAAGGTCAATTTTTGTATAGAACACCACTAGTTCAAGCTACAGGGGGATTTGTCTCAGGTACCTAAATTGCAACTATACTAAGGTAATCAAAGTTTGGAATTGATTTTTAACATAGTAATGATGTGAATATTAGTAAAAGGCAGTAAAAACTCAGTTTGGGTTGAAATTTGTTCAGATTCATTTAGTAAAAACTAAGATTTCACTAGCATTTCATGAGGCAAATCAGATATTTTGATGACTCACAATTTTTCATCATTCAAGAAAGGATATTTGCAAACCAGTTACAGGAATGATGAAACAAAAATCAAATCAATGGTAGAGAGAAGAGAGAGGTTTTCCAGTTGTAGGAGATGGATTTCTAAGCGGACAAATGTCGATTATAGATTTAATCTAGGAATTCACCTTTGTTTATATCTTTCTATCTTTCATCCATTGTAAGGGTTCCAGTTTTTGTTACTGAGAAACCAATAGGTTAGCAGTTTTCTCTGGGTAATACCAGCAGGGTTCTAATGTTTTACTATGATACCACATTCTTCAGCAAATTTCTCTTATGTGAATAGCATTAGGAAGAATAATACAGATAGTTTAGATCTATTAGGTGTTTTTCATGCTTTCATTTCATGCATATGGTTGTTTTGTTTCAAGGAAATTAATACAAGGAACAATAGATTGAGTTTCATCTTGAATCTTGTCTCCTTTATCAGTAAGTTTCAATTTTTTATGGCCTTTGAACAAAGAGCCTAGGTCATAGTTGCAGTCCCTTAAGGTTGTATGATATTTCATTGTTGCTTATAACTTAAGAAGTTATGTAAATGCTTCAAGGAATTAACAGGGTTGCAAGTTTTCTGATGGGGATATCATGTAAGAATGAGGTTTAGATTGAGCATTGATGTCTATTTACAAGTTGAATAGATAGATTGTATATCTGAATATATGTATAAGTGTCAGATATCCATATGTATGCATTTGATTCATGAATTTACCCAATGATTAAGGCATTGATCAGCTACAGGATCATTAAGTCTTACTGCTGCATATCTGAGTTTTTTGTTGAATTCAACATCTTTAATCAAAAATTCTTTACATTTTATGTTGAAGGACCTAAATTTTTAACCCTCACTTAGCTTGTGAATATTCTAGATTTTCAATTTGTTACTGTAGATCTATGTTATTTCATGAGTTACTAGGAGATATAACGGTTTCATCTAATTAATAGATTTAGGGATATGTTTTTGCATTGGTAGGCTATCATTTGAATTTGAGGTCTACCCACCTAGGTTTAGCAGAGCCTGAAGTAGAAGAAGGGTCATGCCTTATAGTTGGCCTATTGTCAGAAATGGCATGTTGAAAATGGGAGTTAGTTTCCCCTAGACATGTCACTTTCTCAGTGGGATAATTGAAAACCCTCCAACATTTTCAAACACCAACACAACAGTCACATTTTGTGTCATGATGTGAAGTTTGAAATCCCACCACCGATCTTCAAGAATTGGATAGCTTAGTTTGAAACCAAAAAGACTACATTAACCCTTTTTCGAAATGGCAATGTGTCAGCAAGGAACTTCCCCACATTTTATAATGTTTGAGCTCTTTCATATTGTGGGAAAATGTTGATCATTGATCTCCCAAAGATCAATGATCATGAAAATCCTCATAACTTTATAAATCCAGCTTCAACATTTTGGGCCCACTGAGACAGTCACTTTCCAACTCAATGAACATGTAGATCACTCCACCAATCATTATAAACCATGTCAAAATTCATTCCAACTTGGTGTGACTAGGCAACCCTTTGAATGACTGGCCCCACTTGTCCACATGGCAACTAGGCATTTCCCCACTTTAGTTAAACTTTGGTCACTTTTACAAAGTGGTAATGCACCTTTTGTTGATCTTCCAAATGATCCATGGTCTCATATATCTCCCCCTTTTACAATCCAATCAACATAAACAACCAATAGAATGTGTTACCTTTTCCAATGGGTCTAACATTGGCTAACTATTCCAACACCTTTTTAAAACTTGGGGCACATGACCTCATTGAGTACAAGTGTCACTAGGGTGCTTTCCTACATTTCATAAACATCAAACAACTTTATATTGAAGGCAAGTGCTCACCATAGATCTTCCAAAGATTGATGGTGCAATGTTATATTACAAAATGGTAACTCCACTGCTTAACTTAACTAATTAGATGACTCAAAATTCCCAACATGTTCTAACACCCATCTAATAGTTCTGAAACCATTCCGATACCTCCAAATTTTGTAGCACATATAGGAGATAATGTCACAAAGGTCCAAATGGCAATCATGCACTTACCCACATTTGCTAAATCTTGAGAAAATTATTAATGCGGGCAAGCACTCATCATTGATCTTCCAAAGATCAATGATTATCAAATGAAAAACCTGCAGTGGTTAAAACACTTTGGAAAATATTAAGGAATTAAAAAAGGGTAAAACCATGGTTAGGATAAAGGTTTATGCCAAAGGATATTTAAATTCTAGGAAGGTAGTTTTAAAATAAAAATTAGAAAAGGTAAACATAAAACCTTAAAGCAAAAAAGCTTCCCATGCTATTTTCAAACAAAATATTACTTTCCAAATTTTTTAATACTAGGGCATAACAACAATGGTTTCATGAAATTTTAATAATTTCATCTATGTTTTTTAACACATCTCACATTTTACACATATGACTATTGGTTCTTTCACTATGGGGTGTAACAAAATTATGCAAGGTGAAAATCCAAGCCAACAAATAACATAATTTATTGTATCAAAATACCAACCATGAATACCTATTACATCTTTATATTTATAAGAACTCCACCCTTCATGTAATTTTATTTTATAAATTTTATTAATTATATGTTACATGACTCCAAAACTAGAAAAGAGGAAAGAGATAAAAATAATTAATACCTTAGATGATTTACGAGTCTCTAGAACTTCTAAAATTATAAACTTGAACTTCTTTATGTGTCTCTACCAATTAAACTATCACCAAAATATGTTATCAATGCATGAAACACTCAAAAAATGGAATTGGTAGTTTACTGTCAACTCCACCACAAATGGTAAAAAAATGGCATAGTTGTGCACCTTGGAAAATTGTGCATTTGCGCACCTGTGTGTCTTAAGACATCACAAGATCAAAACTAGAAGAATTTTTCTATCTCCCAAAATGTCAATTAATAGCATTTGGGTCCTCTTGACCTTCCACCAAAATGATGTCCTGATGTTCTACCTTGAATTTATCTATGGTGGCAGCAATCTTTTGAGGCTTCAGTAAGTTGAGGGCTTAATATTTTCCTCTCCCTTCTTTGCAAAAATATCAGACCTCTTGCCTTACTTTGACAAAATCCTCTATCTTGGAGTCCAATTCCTTTAGTGTCCCTTTGATTTTAAATATGCACCATACATCATCCTTAAAGGAAAATATTTCAAAAAATTTCCTTAATTTTTGTATGACTACTTCCATTGAGCATAGATGAGTTATAGAGTCATCATAAAAAATATCTAGACTAGCCATGCTATAATACTTATGTACTTCCAAAATTTGGGACTAAGTTCTAGCTTGCATTTCCTAGATGTCCTCATATAAGGCCAACATGATCTTTTTCCCTGATTGAATATTATCAATCTAGTCATCAATCTTATCCATATCGGTACTCATATAAAAATTAAGAAAAAATTGATATCTTTGGCCCTTTCTTATCCACAATTCCTCTAGGTCATTCATCTAGGTGGACACTTCATCTATAAGCCCAAAATTCTTGTTTACCACTTTCACAAGCCTCTCTACATTTCTCTTTATGATATATAATAAACACATATTATCTTCTATGATATCTACTCCCTAATCCTCAAAACTATGGGTCCATCTCTTGCATGCATAAGAAAATGAATCACTTGGTTTTGAGGCTGGAGCTCATATTTTGAGGTTAGGTGTTAGAGCATCCTTTAGGTGATTTGGGTCAATGGGACCCACCACCTCATTAAAAAATTTCCATAAGACATCATTTCATCTTATAAAAATTTTGAGCTCTTCTTCTCCACTATCCAACTATTGGAACACATGTGTTAGACACAAGGTCTTGAATTCTTTGACTTTGTCTTAGGTAGGTTTCCCTAATACAACTTCTTGGATATGGTAATCTTGAGGCATAATGGCTTATAAATATGCATGCAGTGGAGGATTGGCTATGTGCCCCACCATGTCATCCTTCCTATTGTTTGAGATAAAAGCTATTCTATGAGGCCTTCCTAAGGGAGACACTGTTGTCTACATAACCTATGTCAAAACTAAGAAACCCTCCTCCAAAGTTTCTATGTATCTCCTATTCTTGGTTTCTACCACTCATGTAAACCATTTTGGAGATTTTCCCATTGATGACATGTCCTAGCTAGATGAAAATACCTTTGTAACTTTCAATTGCTTCTCCTTGGCTATAATCTTTGGGCTCTCCTCTATCCTTATCTCTTCTACACTGAATGTAACCATTATCATTATAGGAACAGAGGAATATGGTTGCACTACCAAGGAAGCATGTTCTTCTATTTTTCCTATTTGATTTTTTGTTGGGGATTCCTCTATGTGGATGGACAATGTCCCCCCCTCTCAAATACTTTGAGTTTTCTCTTCTAGTTTAAGAGGGAGCACTTGTATAGTTTCTTGTTCTAGTGGAGGTGTTTCTAGCCTTCCAAGAGGAAGAGGTGATACTCACACTAGACCTTGTGGGATGAGGTATTAAATTTCAATCATAGTTTATTAGCTCCTAGCATGGTGTTTCCCTTATCTCTCCTAAATCTAGATGTGTCCCTATTGGAATCTAATAAAAATTAGACAAATCAAACACATCTAATCTAGTCCTCAATGTAGACTCAATCTATCCCTCCTATTCTTAATTTGTGATATCTTCAATTTGAATGTGCTAGTCTTGGGTGGCCAATATTCTCTCTCTCTCTCTCTCTTTCTCTCTCTCTCTCTCTCTCTCTCTCTCTCTCTCTCTCTCTCTCTCCTCTTTCATGGCCCTTGCTAATCATGTCCTCTTATAAAGAGAAAGAGTATCAATATCATTCTCTTTATATTCTTCTTCCCCAACCCCATTAATGGTTTTGGGAATTTGAGGAAAAGTAGTTCTTTTATTCTTCAATTTCCTCATTTTTACTTCTACCAACACCATCTTTGTTCTCTAGTCTACTCTATTTTGGGAGGCTTTAGTCTAGGCTAGAGGTTCTTCAACCTTCTCTTCCTTAACTTCATCTTCTTCTTCCCCTTTACTTTATTGTCCTTTCATATCTATGCCACATCATTTTCATTTCAATACATGGTCTTAGGTCTGAGCGAGGAATTTTCTTGATAGGTATGGACAATGAACATAGTCCCTTTCCCCTTTTCTTTCCTAATAGGTACCTATAAGATTAGAATATCAGGCACTACACCCAGATAGTAAAGCTTCCTTACCCATTTCTTTTTCATGTCAATGACTTATCTAGCCCAATTGTACATGTCATTGTTCTACCCACCTCTATGTTCATAATAGGATAGAAAAGGATCTTATCTCTATTATGGAGGGGATCTATTGAGCTATCATTTTACATGATGCTAAATGACAAGAATTCTTGCGGACTGCTCTCTTGAAAAGCTGATTTTGTGAATCAACTCCAAGGTTTCAGGTGATCTTGAGACCTACTGGAATCCACTCAGTTGAAGATAAATGTGAATGTTCATGAGGAGGCCTTTGCTGGTTCATTTTGATTTTGGATGAAATGAAGAATCTACACACTTCTTCAATTATAAAACATGTGAAAAAGAACTATGTTTTTGTATTTTTTATGTTTTTTATGAATACAATCTAACAATGCAACTAAAATGAAATCTTATTCTAACAATGAGGTTAATAAAGAAAATAACAAGAACTTTAAAGCAAATAACATGAAATTGAAATCTTAATAGACATAAGCTACAAAAAACAACATGTTTGTGAGTTAAGCTTTCAAAGAAATCAATAGGTAACCAATGAAAGTAGGAGCAGTGCTTCCTCAATTCCATTGATGCAATCATTGGTGAGAAACTTAGTAATCATATGATATTTCACTCTTCATCAAATCACAAGGCCATGGAAACTATGTTCATGCGAGACAAAGAGTTATGCAGGCACAATTCAATGATTTCTTCTTGAGCTAGATACATTAGTGGAATTTGTCAAAATGTAGCAAACACCAAAAATAATAAATTACACAACCAAAAATAAAGCAATAACCTTTGGCTCAACCACAATCTCATGAACAAAATTCACAAAAATATGACACATTCAGGAAAGAATCACTATACTCCAAATACAAGCGCCAAAAGCATAATTTTATTGCAAAATAACGGTGGCCCTGATTACATATTACAATGGAGTATTTATAAGAAGTCATCTTCTCAATTTATGTTGAGAGTGACAAATATCTTCATGCAATAATATGCTTTTAATTTAATAAAAAAACCTAATTATATACAAACTAACAATCTAACCAGTGCTAAACAGGACTTTGTCCATTTTTAATTCATTAATTGGATGCATGAGCTTTTACATGTTAAAAAATAAAGAATTATGAGAGGAGAAAGAATGCAAAAGCCTTCAGTTGAAGTGGAAGTGTTTGCAAGTAATAAAAATAGAAGCTAATCCTTCACAATGCATTTGTCAGAGTTAAACTATCATCAGAATGCATTTTTGATGCATGCAAAGCTCTATTTTTGGAATTTCCAGTTAACTGTTGACATAATTTCTAAAAATGCACACCTGTGGACCTACAGAGCTATGGACTTGCACACCTATAGACCTGCAAACTTTTGCACCTACAAACTTGTGGACCTATGGAGTTGTGCATCTCAAAATGGTCCAAAATCTCAAAATTTTACTAAGTATCAAAATTGAAGTTCTGGCATCTAGGTTTTGTTCCCCTTCATCCCAAAGCTATGTTTGGATGTTTGCCCTTGAATTTCTCTATAATCTCAATGATTTTTGCCACATCCGATAAATTTAAATCCTCATATTTTTCTTTAACCTTCTATCTATAATTGTCTACCTCAATTTTGGTGTCAGAAAAATCCTCGCGTTTGGTATCCAATTCTAACAAAGCTTCTTTAGTCTTGAAGGCTCACTAGATATCCTCATCATTAGTATCTTCCAAAAAAATCTTCTTAAAATTATCCACTATTACCTCTATAGGAAATAACCTCTCCCATTCCTCATCTTCAAAAATATCTAAGCATACATTGCTATAGTGTCTCTCTACTTTCAAAATTTGCTCTTGGGCTTGGTCCTTGAGCTGATGAATCTCTACATGTAATGTTTCCATTACTTTATTACTATCCAAAATTTTCTCTATCAAATCATCAATCATGCCCAAATCCTCCACTGTATATACATATATCAAAACTTTGTACCTTTTCCCATTTATGGCTTGCAAGATTTGTAAGTCATTACTCCAGGCCCTTACTTCATCCATAATGTTGAAGTCCTGCTTCAAAATTGCTACCATTTTATTCATGTTCTCTTCTATAGTATGCAGTAACTTCAAGTTCCCTTGAATAATAAAAATTTCATTATCCTCAAAACTTTCCCACCACTATTGATAGGCTTTCAAAAATGGATCTATATGAACACTTCCCTCTTCTCTGAGAATGGTGTTCAATGTATCCTCAAGGTGATCAAGATCAAGAGGTCCAACCACTTCAGCCAAATACCCCCTTAGGATCTTGTTTTGTCATCAAAGTGCTCAAATTTTGACATCTTCCTACTCCATGCTCCTAAAAACTTCCGTGATTCCCATGGTCACCATCAATCAGGTTGTATCCTGTATGGGCCTCCCAAGCATGACCTCTTTAATTTGATAGTCTTGAGGACCAAGGCTTTCTATATTTGTATCTTTGGGAGGGATAGCTACTTGGGCAAACAAATCCTAATCTTGTGTATTATTGACAAATTCCAATAGTCTTGCCTCATGTAACAAGGACTCAAGTTTGTTCAAAATCTTTGCCAACTCAAAAATATCTTCCTCATTAACACAGAATTGAGGCTTTATGCTCCTCAGCATTTCCTTCGGGAGCCATCTTGGGATGCGCTCGGCTTAAGACCTACCTCTCAAGGATGAAGGAGTATGGTATGCTACCTCCTTCCCCTTATCACTCCTCCTTGGATTACTTCCCCTCTATGAGGTCTTTTCTTCTACAACCTCTATTTCAGTAGACCATATAGCTTGCATGTCAATGTCTTGGGAAGGTGGTTGAGAATATTATACCATTTTTTCCTCCTTCAATACTTCATCAGTTGTAATTTGGACTTTTTTTTTCCTCTCATGATGGTTCCTTCTAAACTTGTTCTTCTTTTGAACTTTGAGACAAAGGAGTAACCAAGCCTTTATCTGTAATAACCCAAAATTGGCTCATTTCCATCTCAACCAATTCTGGTCTATTTCTAATCGATTTCTAAGTCCTACGTCACTAGGCAATTTTTATTCTACTACTCGCTACTTGATTTAATTGTCAAATGCAGAAAACCTAAATCTACATTCATCACAATCTTTATTTAATTCCTAAAGTATTGACTCATATTAGTCACATTAAACCTACTGATTACAATTTAATTTAATTTAAAGTATTTACACTTTAATTAAATTAAATTAAATCCTAAGGCTAATTCACTAAGGAATTAAAAATATTTAATTTAATAAATATATTCACTTTAATTAATTGAATGTGACTATTCAATTAAATGAAAAAGGCATTTATGAGGTCATATCTCACTTTATTAAATTAAATAATATCTTCAAAATCTTCTCTTCAGTTCCAAAATGGAAACTCTGAGTGAACTATCTCTTGAAAAGGAATTAAATTAGTTAACTCCTTATTCCACTCATGAAAAGCTCAATTAACTCTCCTTTCTTAAGGAAGTTTCCATTTTAACTGAATCTTGCTTCAATCCTGACTGTTGATCTGAGTTGATCTCAGCCGTTGATGGATTCCAAGAATTCTATTTAAGAGACAATCATTTCTCCATTACAGAGGTTGAATTCTTATGCTATCAAATTGTTGTTGAATTTCACACTCACTTTTGTTCACACATTTTCATACATTCATACTTTTAGCTTAATCTCATCTAGTTCTTAAAATGCATATGATTAATCTAGTTTGATTTACATGTTCTTAGATTAATTGCATCTTTCATATAGAGTAATTACATATCACACAAATTAATTGCATTTCTTTAAATCCTTTGTTCTTAGAGGGTCTGGTTGCCTGCACCTCGATTCTGAGGATATTAAAAAGAAAAATCCCTTTAGATAGAAGGCAATAGGTCGACTCGTAGGGCTAATCTTGGAGCCCACTTTTCACAGGTATATTTCTACCACCCACCATGGGGCTGAGAAAATCAATTTCTCAAGCCTTCTCTACATTTTTAAATTAATTTTTGAGCTTTCTGTCTATACAATTTCGTATAGATTCAGGAATCTTCATGCGAGACTATTCATTTTTGCGTGAGGATCTAGAATCTTCACACGAAGATTATTTTTGTATCACACGAGAAAGTGCTTGAGCATACAAAACTTTGCATGGTACCTGTTTCTTTGCGCAAGCCATAGAAATTCTTCGCATGAGCTCAAAACAATTTTGCACGGATATGATAGAGATTTCATGCAAAATATTGTGACAGTAGGTTCAATTTTAAGTGTTATTTTTTGATCTTAAAATTATTTGATTTCACTAACATGCTTGTCTTGATCTGTTCCTTTAGATTTTTTGCAACTTAACCATTGTTTGCAGGACGTTAGTTGAAGATTCCTTTTAAAATCCACTCAAACATGGACTGACTATTTCCTTGCAGGATGTTTGTTGAAGATACACTTTTCAAAGACCATATTTCAATCCGACAAAATAATGTGTGTTTTCTTTTCTTGCTTTCAAAACTAGTCTAATTAGGGGCTTGTGAACTTCCTAGGGTGTAAGGCAGAAAAATAGGGGAATATGCTCTTCAGTTCTTGGAAGTCATGACCAAGAGTGAATTAGAAACCTAAATGCTTCTGAAAGATGGCATTCTAAAGAAGGCAAGCAACTTGGTGGTTCTCCAAATCTTATTCTCTTCTATGATAAGACAAAGATTTCCTTTAAGGGAATCGAAATCTTTAAGGAAGAATGAGTTTGGATTGATTAAGCCAAGTTGGTAATTAATTTGTCTTGCATGTTTGGGTGAAAAAATAAGGTATGCTCTTTCCCCTTGAGGGAAATTAAAAACTCAGACCCTTAGATCTAAACCACCAGTTTGTGTCAATCCTTTAGAGGGCCTACCAAAGTGATCCAACCTCTGGGAATGACCCAAGTGAGCACACTCCTTTCGCTGGAGATTCCAACTCACTATAATCAAGATTCTTTGTAGAGAAAAAGACTCCAAAGCCAGATTAATTTCTTCCCCTTAATTAGGGGAAGCTCTATCTGTGCACTGGTCGGCACCAATCGCTGGCTTGTTAAGCAAGTAGTGTGCACTTTCAGATGTTGGTGTGGGCTGCTGGCCTCAACTTCGCTTGCGAAGCCACCAGGGATTAATTCAAATGGAAGCCAAGTAAAAACCTCTTTGTGTATAATCTTTGTACAAGGAGGGGGAAGAATCTCTCCTGTAGAACTCACCATAAGCATGCTACTAGACATTTGAAGGTGGTATACATGCTCATCCCCTGCCACAAGGGTGCTCATTCAGCATATACTATTGAGTCCTTTGAATATACCAAAAACACGAGCGCCCTCCAAAGGGTGACATGGTTGTGTGAGGTACATGCATGCGCATAAGATGTGGGACAAAGATTTTGCCTTCTCTGCCATTTTTTATTTCTAGGGATAAAGCATGTTTCTTATCGAGTCCTAAACATGTCCAAACTTGCTCAAACAAACTAAAAGTCAAGACTCCTCTGTCCCTCTAAGTTGCTTTGCCCTCAGTTGGATTGTATTTGACTACTACTTGCTTCCCATGTCTTGTTGAAAACACTTGCCTTGTTCAAAACCAAATATTGTTTAAACACTTGAAAATCAACCTTGCTATCTGTTTGAAATTTTCTAAATGAATCAACAATCTGTCCAAAACTGTTTGAAATCTTCAAAGTCTTTTCAATATCCATTTCAGTTGTTAGTCTGGTTTCCATTTTTTCACACAGTTTGCAAACTTTTGTGTGAATACTTGTTGTCCTACCACTTCTTCACACAGCTCTGACCAAATCCTCGTGCAAATAGTTGCACCTCTCCATGCAAGATCTTGCCTCAAATATCCTTATTTTGTTTTCAAACCTTGCACTTCTTTGCATAGCTTGGAGCACATCCTTTTGCAAAATTTTGATGTTGTCCTAAGTCCTTGCATGGCCCTATGTACTTTCTCATGCACCTCTCAAAGGATCTTCATGCAAGATCTTGAGTCTGAACTGTCAAGTTAGTTTGTTAGAGCTATCTGTGCTCTATACCAAGTTTGTTTCCTACATTGGTTTACT
This sequence comes from Cupressus sempervirens, assembly GCA_028749045.1. NCBI lineage: Eukaryota > Viridiplantae > Streptophyta > Pinopsida > Cupressales > Cupressaceae > Cupressus > Cupressus sempervirens. The sequence continues at coordinate 342,843,900 of CM053784.1, forward strand.
ATTTCTCTGTCTGAAAATAGTCCCAAAAAGTGGCATCCTAGTTAGCTAATGACTTGCAATCCATACTTTAACTAGTATTGTCTCTCAATTATCTTTCTCTTGTCCTTTAGTGCTTTTTGTACTCTGTGTCATGATACTTATAATCTTTGGTTGTTCTAGCCTTCAAATCAGACTATTTGTGCCTTAGTATACAACACTCTTATCTTGTCCCATTGAGACTAAGTTCTAGTCTAGTCCTTGTCTAAGCTTTTGCTTTTTGTCATTGTCTATGACTGTGGCAACTTAACTTATGTTCTAAAACTTGGTTGTCACTACTTCAAACATAGAACATCAAAATGGCTAACAAAAAATGTGCTAAATCCAATATTTCTAGTGAGAAAGAAAAGCTACTTATCACAAACATGAAGCAAAAAATCCAATAAATGAGTACTCAACTTCAAAAACTAAAGGAGGAAGATGAAACTTCATCAAAAAAATTCTCCTTGAGAGAAAATTTTCCTTCCTCCTATGACAACCAAAAATTACATTCTTGTGATCTTGAATCCAAGATATCTAAGAACACTTTACAAACACCCAAGAAATCTAGAAATATCTTAGAAGAAAAACCTGGGGAACCTAAACCAAAGTGTGATTTCACCCCTTTGGGAAGATCTTATGAATCAACCTTGGAAGAACTTCTCGAAGAAAAACTCATTATTTTACCTTAGCTCACTTTGGCAGGGAGTTTCCTTTATGAGTAACTATTGTGCCTATCATAGACATAATTTACATAAAACTTCACATTGTAAGGAGCTGAAAAACAAGATCCAAGATCTCTTTGATAATGTCATAATTCAAAAATCTAAGCTCTCAACTACTATAGATTATACTCTCATGAAGGATCAACCTCATGAAACCATGTCTTGTAATGGTTCAAACACAACTTCTACTTCTTCCAACATACATCCACCTTCTAAATTGTCCAATCTTTCCAACACATATTCACCAAAAGAACTCACTACTCTCCCAATTGACTATGTGTACCCTCAAGGATTTCCTTTGGAAAAAACTCAAGCCAATAGATACTAGGTTGCAAGTCTTTCTAGCACCTTTACAAATCATACTTCTTCATGCCCTATTATTCCTATGAAGTCCATTCCAAGTAATTTTCCTTCTAAACTTCAAAAGCCTATTATGCAGACTCCAGAAATAGATTTGAATATAGATTTAGATACTCCCTCATCCTCAGAATTGGTTTCATGTCAAGAGGACCACTTAAATGATGAAGAAACAAGTGTTGATCAAGACCAAGATTCCTTCATCCCCTTTCAACTCTTCCAAGATCTCATGCCTCCATCTCAAGAGCCACATAGTCCTCCATCTCCCATGTCATGCACCTCTACTAAGCAAGATCAAGATATTCCTTCCACCATCCCTAAGGAGATTATTAAAGACCAAGAGAAGGATACTTTTCCTATGTTACCTAAAATGCCTTTTGAAGAGAAAAGTGTTACCTCACTCTCTTTTTCTACCTCACTACATTCACTTCCAAACTATGCTCAAGCTTTAAATACTCCTGTCAAAGGTATTGCTCCTATAATAGTTACTCATAAAACTATTGATGGCTTTGGTCATGTTGCTCACTCTAAAGATGCTGATATCCCTACTCATGGTCCATTCACATCTTCTAAATCTATCCTTGGTCCCTATCCATCTAAGCTAAAACCTTCAAATCTTCCATCCATATTGGTACCTTATGTTCCCCTATCTCCTACTTCCACTCTTAGCCCATTACACATTCCTCCTACCCTACCTCAAGATCAACAAAGATGCACATACTTGAACTCTTCACATTCACCATTCCATCTAAACCAGTCATATTGGCCTCATTCATCCACAAGTCCCAAGTCCTTTGGAAGCAATTTGGATGATCAACTCAAAAACAAGTGCATGAATCCATCCTCAAAATTTCACTATGTCTCTTGTAATCAACATGTGAATGTCAAGAAGGGAAAAACAAAAAAGAGACTGCAAAGTTCCACTATTCAAAGAGCTCAACCAAGAAAAGTGTGGGTTCTTAAATCTATTATTGAAGAAATGCATTCCAAACCATCTAATGAAAAATCAAAAGCTATATGGATTCCCAAGTCTCTTTTGAAGGACTTGAATATTGAAAACAAATCAAAGTTGACATTTACGCTTCCAAAGGCTTCCACTCCATCTTCTTCCCAACATCTTCCTAAAAGGGTTTCAAAACCTTATACTCCACCTTCCTCCAAAATTATTCTACCACCTCATACATCTAAACCTCAATCTATGTCATCCATATTTCCTCCATCATTCCACTACCCTTCAAGGTGTGTGTCAATGTTGATCTTTCTTACTTTTTCTTCTACCCTTGCATATCCCTTTCAATACCCTATCCACTCGACCTTCTATCCACCACCTTTTATCCTTCCATCCCATTTCTCTCATCCATAACCAACAACCATATCCTCCATATATCTTTTCTAGTATCTCCCCTCCATTACCCTATCAGCATCTTTGAGCATAACCTTCTATGGTCTTGGCTTATCATAATTTATCCTTCCAATAGGAGCACTATTCAAATTGAAGAAGGTTTGAATTCTTTCCAAAAACTCTAAAAATCCAAAAAAAAAAGAAAAGAAAAAGAAAAAGTGCCTTGGTGAAAACTTGGAAACAGGTGCCTTGGTAGCAAAAGTAAAGATAAATAAATCCATCCTATGGTGAAAACCACTTCTTGTGGACCTTGGACAAGTACCATGATGAAAACCTAGTAAACAGGCATCATGCTTAATTCTTCCATCCACTAAATCCTATCATGATCTTGCTTATCTTTCAGATGTCGTCATTCTTGAAGTCATTCACTCATAACCTCCATAAAAAATGTTTCTATCCTATTCAGTTAACCCTTTGGTCTTGATCAACAAAAGAAAGAAGAAAAATTAGTTCTTAGCAATCTCTTTACATGGTCATTTTTGTGGATTACTTACACGATACCCTTCATTACATCATGAGCTTATATTTTAATATCTTTTTCCCTAGCTTGGGTAATCTTGTGAAGACTTTCCTTGAGGCTAACATTCACCACTTCATACTTCTTGCCTATCCATCTCCACTTATCCACTAGCTTGCTACTACATCTCATCCTACACCTTGATAGACACTAGAGCAAAATCAAGGTAATTCTTCTTGCGAGCTAGTAATCTTTGAAAAAGTTCTAAAATTTGAAAATTCTTGAAAAAATCATAAGAATTTGAAAAAGTCATAAAAAAAATTGTTACCTTGGTGAAAACCTAGCAATAGGTGCCTTGGTAATACCAAAAAATAGTGAAAAATCTCAAAAATACAAAAAAATCAAAAAAAGAAAAATACCAAAAAAATTGAAAAAAACAAGAAAGGTGCCATTGGTGAAAACCTAGAAACAAGCATCATGGTAGCAAAAAAAGAGGAAGATCCTTCCAAGAAGGTGAAAACCTAGTAAACAGGTGCCTCTTGTTCCCAATGCTCCATCTTGCAGTGCATCTTTTGGTTTTTTGTACAATCTCTTTCATGCTTTCACTTTCCCACTTTTCCTACTTTCTGCTCAGATATCCATGGATTGAGTCTTGTCACAGCTCGGGGGAATTCCCCCTTAGTGTCACTCTTTTTGTGATCCTCCTCATAGGATCTCCTTTGTGGTAGTCACCAGTGGTCCTCACTACATCTACCTACTATCGCTAGTGTCACTCTTTTTGAGATTCTCCTTATAGAATCTCCTTTGCGACAATCACCAGTGGTCCTCACTGCATCTGCCTACTATCGCTAATGTCACTCTTTTTGAGATTCTCCTCATAGAATCTCCTTTGCAACAGTCACTAGTGGTTCTCACTACATCTGCCTACTATCGCTAGTGTCACTCTTTTCAACATCCTCCTCATAAAATCTCCTTTGTGATAGTCACTAGTGGTCCTCGCTACGTCTACCTACTATCACTAGTGTCACTCTTTTTGAGATTCTTCTCATAGAATCTCCTTTGTGATAGTCACCAGTGGTCCTCATTGAGTCTTCCTACTATCACCAATATCACTCTTTCGAGATTCTCCTCATAGAATCTCTTTCGCAATAGTCACCAGTTGTTTCAGCTATGTGTGCCTACTATTGCTTGGGTTATGTCTCCAAATTCCTTTATGGAAGATCTCTCTTGCATTAGTCACTAGTCGTCTTGGCTGTGTCTGTCTACTGCTGCTCAGTCCTTCTTAAGATCTTCATCATGAAGACTCCTCTTTGACCTCAATCACCAGTCATTCTGACTACGTCTACCTACTATTGTCACCCTACTAAAGATATTTCTTTCAAACGTATTCTCAACACTAACACTTGACATCAATCCCAAAACATTGAACTCAAAAAATGACATATTTGTTTGGATATACTAAACTCTTTCTTTGTTTTCTTTTTTTTCCCTTTATCATATCTCCTCGAGCAACGTGATGATGTCATCTTTGACTAGAGAAGCAATGACTGGGGGCATGCTCTTTTTCTTTTCTTTTTGTTTGCAGTTTAGTTCCAATAAGCTGATCTATTCCTATAAAAGGAGTTTCCACTATAAGAGCCTCCATCTCATATTGGATGGCCAGGTGTACCTTGACTCCTTTCATTTGAATACATCAATAACATTGGTTCTTCTCCTTGTTTGTTGGAGTGAACTCTTCATGCTACAGTAAATACTGATACTTGTCCTGCTAAGTGAACATATAGGTCACTGCGAGTATATCTAGCACACTTCTATCTCAAGTTATGAATGCAAGGGATTTTGTAAATAGAATACATACTAATTACTTAGCATAAGATAGATCTCCTATGTTTTTGGTGTGTTTGTTATGCAAACAACATTCTGGTCATCCTAGCATTTATGCTTTGATGCTTATGTTAACTTGCTACATTAAAAGGGACAAATGTTCTGGTCATTCTAGCTTCTTGTGCCTCGAATTCTTACATTCCATCCCGACAAACCAATAATGTATGTTATATTCATATTTCCATGACTGCAATGTTAGTGGGAATTGTATGACCTAGGAGCTTTGTTCTATATCTGGTGATGATTAAATATTGAGGCTTGGTAACCAGACCTAGGGTGGCATTTAACATAGTCTTGTATTGCATACTTCATTTGCATAAACATGCAATTAAATTTCAAATCTACTTTCACCTTCTCTGATGAGGGATTGATGATCTCTTCAAAGAATCATGTTCCTTCACGAACTACACAAATGATTGATTAATCACCCTCTTGACTACTTTGGTTGCTTTGAACCCATTTTTCGGGATCAAATTCGAAATCTGACACACTTAAGGGGCTCAAAAATGCATTTTAAAATTTTTTGTGCAATCCAAATTTTTTTGATACTTTGTGATTCTTGGAATCTTTTCAACTCAAACTTGGTCTTTTAGATCTCAAAATCACTTCGGATCAACTTCCAAATTTCTTTAGATCATTCTGATCTCTTCATATTTCTTCAGATCATTCTGATCTCTCTTTATATTTCTTCTAATCATTCTGATCTCTTCATATTTCTTGAAATCATTCTGATCTCTCTTTATATTTCTTCTAATCATTTTGATCTCTTCAAATTTCTTTAGATCATTCTGATCTCTTCTACATTCTGTTGAATCTCAGATTTCTTCTATATCTCATGATAACCTGCTTCACATCATATTTTTGGTGTGTCATCTTTTGATTTCACTCGTAAGGGGGCAGGATGATTACATCATTGAACTAAATGTAACTCAATCTCAATCTCATTGCTTGGGGCATCTAGTTCCCATCTTATGTCATTATCACTTGGGGCATCTCATCACTCGAGGCATCTTGCTCCCTCTTATCTGGCATCTTTTCCATCTATCTTATCTTTTCATCAAATTGATCAACCTTATAATAGCTCTTCTCAGAGTTTGATGGACAGGTATTGGGATAGTCTAAACCTCGACTCCTAAGATCAAGCCTCATTTTGGGGATGATTCTATGTCTCATAATTTAATTTTGTTATCTACTTTCAATCTCAGGTATCTAGGTGTTCTATCTAGATCCTTGAAGGTTAAGCTCCATTCTGGAGATAAACTTCTAAATGCTATCAATCTTAGGTATCTAGGTGTTCTATCTAGATCCTTGAAGGTTAAGCTCTATTCTAGAGATAATCTTCTAAATGCTTTCAATGTTAGGTATCTAGGTGTTCTATCTGTATCCTTGAAGGTTAAGCTCTGTTCTAGAGATGATCTTCTAAATGCTATCAATTTTAGGTATCTAGGTGTTCTATTTGGATCCTTGAAGGTTAAGCTCCATTCTGGAGATGATCTTCTAAATGCTATCAATTTCAAGTATCTAGGTGTTCTATCTGGATCCTTGAAGGTTCAGCTCTGTTTTGGAGATGATCTTCTAAATGATATCAATTTTAGGTATCTAGGTGTTCTATCTAGATCCTTGAAGGTTAAGCTCTATTTTGGAGATGATCTTATAAATGCTATCAATTTCAGGTATCTAGGTGTTCTATCTAGATCTTTGAAGGTTAAACTCCATTCTAGAGATGATCTTCTAAATGCTATCAATTTCAGGTATCTAGGTGTTCTATTTGGATCCTTGAAGGTTACGCTCTGTTCTCGAGATAATCTTCTAAATGCTTATCAATTTTAGGTATGTAGGTATTCTACTTGGATTCCTTCAGATTAACCTCTGTTCTAGAGATAGTCCATAAAAGCTTATCAATTGGTCTTTGTATCATTAACTTCAGAACCAATCTCATCTTCACATTAGGCTTTATAATTTTCTTTAAATTGAATGTGTTGTTCACACATTCATTCAAAGAGGGGAAAAATGTAATACCCCAAAATTGGCTCATTGCCATCTCAACCAATTCTGGTCTATTTCTGATCGATTTCTAAGTCCTATGTCACTAGGAAATTCTTATTCTACTACTCGCTACTTGACTTAATTGTCAAATGCAGAAAACCTAAATCTACATTCATCATACTCTTTATTTAATTCCTAAAGTATTGACTCATATTAGTCACATTAAACCTATTGATTATGATTTAATTTAATTTAAAGTATTTACACTTTAATTAAATTAAATTATATCCTAAGGATAATGTACTAAGGAATTAAAAATATTTAATTTAATAATTATGCTCACTTTAATTAATTTAATGTGATTATTCAATTAAATGAAAAAGGCATTTATGATGTCATATCTCACTTTATTAAATTAAATAATATCTTCAAAATCTTCTCTTCAGTTCCAAAATGGAAACTCTGAGTGAACTATCTCTTGAAAAGGAATTAAATTAGTTAACTCCTTATTCCACTCATGAAAAGCTCAATTAACTCTCCTTTCTTAAGGAAGTTTCCATTTTAACTGAATCTTGCTTCAATCCTGATCGTTGATCTAAGTTGATCTCAGCCATTGATGGATTCCAAGAATTCTATTTAAGAGACCCTCATTTCCTCATTACAGAGGTTGAATTCTTATGCTATTGAATTGCTGTTGAATTTCACACTCACTTTTGTTCACACATTTTCATACATTCATACTTTTAGCTTAATCTCATCTAGTTCTTAAAATGCCTATGATTAATCTAGTTTGATTTACATGTTCTTAGATTAATTGCATCTTTCATATAGAGTAATTACATATCACACAGATTAATTGCATTTCTTTAAATCCTTCATTCTTAGAGGGCTAGTTGCCTGCACCTTGATTCTAAGGATATTAATAGGAAAAATCCCTTTAGATAGAAGGCAACAGGTCGACTCGTAGGGCTAATCTTGGGTAAACAATCTCATGTTCATTCCAGGATGAATCCATGTATAATGACTATGCTGAAGTGTCTATGAGGTTCAGAGGCCCACTTTTTGCAGGTACATTATCTACCACTGTGACTTGTGGTGGAGATGGGGGAGTGAGATCAGGACTTGCATCCAATCTTCTTGTTGGGGTTCACTTGTAGGGGTATCCCTAATCTTGTCTCCAACTAGCTCTATTTCCATGGACATAAAATCAAAATTTGATATTTTGAAAATGTCATCACCCTCTTCACTCTGCTCATTCACCCACTATTGTACTTCATCTTCTAAAGAAGAGACTTCTAAGGGTCCTGTTTAGGTGGATGGTGATGTCATCATGGTACTCCTTCTCCTTTATTTGTTTATGGCTCTAGCCAGTTAGGTTCTTCTCTATAGGGGCACTTGTTCCTCTTCATCTGTCTCTTCTTCTTCCTCCTCTTTTCCCTCTAGAATGGTTTTAGGGATAGATGGGAAAAACAACATTCTCTTAGTCACCCTTTGCATCTTCTTTATTCAGATCTTAATACTCTTTTATTTCATAGAGGTAGAAGGGGATGTTGGCTCTTCTTGTGGAGGAGGAATGGGAACATGTTGACTCTCTCCCTCTTCTAATTGGTTGGGCACAAAAGGAGGCAATTGAGGGTCATCCTAGACTTGAGTAGCTCTAGTATCCTAGGACCTTTGTACATCTTCTTCCTATTGCTGGGGAAGTCCTTGTGCTCCACCCTACTTTATTTCAATCCTTTAAGGGGAGGTCCTCTTCCTTTTATTCTTTCCTTTCATCTCTAGAGGATGATAGTATCCAATCGGGTGGTCAAGTTGGTATACTATCTTTGGTCTGATAGGAGGCTTGGCCACAAAGATAGGAATTATAACTTTCTTCCCTCTACCTTTCTTTGGAAGGGCTTGAACATGAAAGATCACACTGTTAGGTACTAGATCAAGTTGAAAAGGATTCTTAATCCAGTCCTTTTTCATTCTGATGACATGCCTTTCCCAATGATTAATATCATCACCCTCCTCCTTGTCAACCTTGGCATTCATGATGGGTCTCTCTTTAATTTTGTCTGAGTTGAACAGGGGGTCTAGTAGCTCCCCAGAATCTTGTTGCCTTATTTCTTCTTGAATGTTCAATTTAAGAGCCTTCTCTGCCAAATACAAAGTCATCCTACAATAGTCCCTTATATAGAGATCATAGTCATTTGTTGCGTTCATCCAATGGTCTTCAATGGCCTCCTCATGATGGAATTCTTTACTAGCCAGACTCTCCACTTTTCCAATATTATCAAAATAGGGTAGGGGAGAGTTGTATTCATCTAAGGGATAATGTTTCCACTCCCACTCAAAGGGAAAAATATCTTGTTTCTATTTCACTTGGTATGGTCCAATGACTAGGGGCCATGTCCAACATGGTCTCCATTGCCTCCTGACCCTATCATATGCAAACTCAATCTGGCATGCAATCTCCAATAACACCAGTTTGCCACTTGGATATCTAGGGAGCTCTTTAGGGTTGATAGAGGCACCAACTACTCCTAGATATTTGAATGTCTTAAACTAGATGTAATAGGCCCCAAGAGGTATTATCTATGCTATTGCCTCATAAGATAACCTTTTTCATAATCACCTTATATGAATCAGATGACCCAAAAAGTAGATGCATCATTCACAATTATGTATTCCTTGCTCTGTACTGAGAACTTCTTCCTCACTAGTTGAGGGTAGACAATGTAGGGCTAGGCATTAGGATCCTATATATTGCCTCTTTTTACAATCTAGGGTAATTGGTGGCCCTTTCTACTAGCAAATATACCATATAAGAAGTCATATAGAACTTCTTATCTTTGACTATTCTTAATTGCTCACACAAGTTTTCACTTAGTGTGGTGGCCCAGTCTAGTGGCATCTTTGTCATCTTGATTGTTTCAATAAAATTGACCATAAAAGTGTTGAGGTGGCCAGTTGTTGGTAAACCCATGACTCTGTTTAGAAGAATGATAGAATAACCAATATAATCATTCATGTATCCCCTAGTCATGTCCACTTTTCCTGTTATCCTTCCTAGAGGACTCTTCTCAATGTGATAGGAGGATTGAATGATACTTGTCACCTCCTTTATGTGTTCCATATACCACCTCTCTACTACTTCATAGGAGAGACTAATGAATTCATCTACCCTTTGGAGATGGTAGACCCTTTCAATTTTGTCAGGTCAGAGGTCAAGAACTACTTCTCCTATCATGCTCTTCACCACTCTTTCTTTAGGAACAAATGTTGAGCTAGTGTCATGATCAACTCCACTGATTGCACTGATACTAGATGCAAAGCTATGCTCACCAACCTAAAATAAATTAGAGTGGATACTAGAGCTGATCTTATAGTGGGTTTATTGCAGATTCTGAGGAACTCTCCTAAGTCAGTATGTCCCAAATCAATGTCTTTGATTTCTGCATGGTCATCTTGGAACCTCAACTTTGATGGCGCACCTTGGAACTTGAACACAATAGGCTTAGGTTCCATTTTCTCTCTAGATATGGATGCCATTATATCTGTATGACACAAGAAAGACATTTATTAGTTAAGAAAAACAAAAACCCAAAAACTAAAAGTGTAATAACATTCAAATCTTCTTTGATTATTTATTAATGAAAATAAAGTGCACAACTTTGGTACATTTTATTTATTATTTTTTCATTTTATTTTTGGTTTTTTAACTTTTTAGGGTTTTAGGGTAGAGGTACGCATTCTTGTGCAAGCGGTGTAGTTTTGAATGGGGCGTGTGATGTATTGAAGGTGGAGCACATGGTGCATGTTGGTGCATGCAGTGTAGTAGAGAGTGAGGCATGCATCATAGGAGATGCATGACATGTAGGGTGGTGGATGCATGGAATGTGGCATAGAGTTTTGGAGGTGTGTGTTTTAATGTGTTGTGCATTGTTGGTGTGAGTGTAGCGCAATTCAGGTGAGCAGTGTAATATGAAATGCATACAGGGTGTAGTGAAAAATGGATGTGGTCAGTGTGGAGTGAGAACAAGGACACATGAAGAGTAGGAGGTGCAAACTATAAGTGTGTGGTGATAGCAATCGTGTGTGGTGCGGGACACGCAGTGCATGGTGGCAGTGGTCATGCATGGTGCAGGATACAATTAGTGCTAAGAGATTTGGTGGAGGTTGTGGCATGCATGAAAATGGATGCAAGGTGCATGGACCACGGGTGTGCTATGTGAAGGCACAAGCAATGCAAAAGTGCATGTGGTGCAAGATTTTGTTTATGCATTGTGCACACCTTAATGCAGGTGCAGAGTGCGGTAGGAGACGTCGCAAGAGCTTTAACAGGTGCAAAGGGCACAACTTGCAAATGATTTGAAGATGTGATATAGCCTCGCCCATTCTTTGTGGTGTGGTATTGTGTACTTGTACAGATGCACAGGTGCGTAGTGCACACCACGAAGGGTGGTGCACCCTCACGCATCATGTCAGGTGCGTAGGTGTGAAAAAACTTAATTAATTAATTATTTTATTTTTATTTTTATTTTTTTGAAAATTTTATAATTTTTTATTAAAAAAATTTCAAATTTTATATTATATTATATTTTATTTGTTTGATTTTTTCAATTTTTTAGGTTTTTTCAAAATTTTCAATTTTTTAAAACTTTTTTTGACTTTTTCAATTTTTTAATTTTTGACTCTTTGAAATTTATGGATCCTAAATTGTGATTCTAGGGATTCGAAAAAAAGGTATGGGGTCCCTATTCCTAGTAGGGAATGGGGTGTGCATTATGGAACCACAACTAGATCCTAGATATTCAAGCTATGCTTGTTCCATATCTTGAGGGGTATGTGTAGGTTCAGTACCTTTTGTGCTAGTGATAGAATCATCCTACAATAGTTCCTTATTTGAACTATGTAGTCATCTATGCAGTTCAAACAGTGATCTTCAATGATGACATCTAGGATGAACTCCTTTCCTATAACTTTCTGAGTCATCCCAATGCTATCAAAACTTTGGTGTGGCACTGGGTAGTCGTCTAGAGGATATTTCTCCCACTCCACCTCATAGGTCCTGATGGTGATTGACCACACCCATATCTTTCTATCCATCTTTCAACCTCTCTCATAGGCATAAGCTAAATATCAAGCAATCTCTAAAAGTGCAAGTCTATCCAATGGATAGTGTGGAAGCTTCTTGGAGAATATGAGAGTTCCTACAAACTAGATGTATATAAACATGTTGATTTGGATAAAATGTCCACCCACCTATTTCACTCTAGTAATAGCTTCCACAAACAACCTTTTCACATAATCCACTTAAATAAACTCAGTTATAGAAAAAATGAAGCTGTCATTCACCAATCTATATTCTAGGCTCTTATCTAATAGCTTCTTCTATACTAATTATGAGTACACAATGTAGGGCCATTAACTATGGTCTTGGAGGCTTCCCCTCCTTACCATTCCTAGATAATTGGTCGCCCTTGCTGCTATTATGTAGACCTCAATGATGTCATATAGAATAATGGGTCTTCCTAAACTAAAGTGAATTTCTCATCTAGGGAACAATTGTTTATAGGCCCCTAGTTAATCTTGAGGTCCCTCTTCCTAATGGTCTCTATGAAATGGACTATTAGAGTCTCCAAATGAATTTTTAGAGGAAGTTCCATCACTTTTTTCAAAAGGTTGATGTTGTAGCCAATTTCATTGATCATGTACCCTTGGGTCATGTCTACCTTGCCTATCCTCCTATTTCCTAAGGTCCTAGTGATCAAGTATCTATCTTACACCAGGTGTTTTGTTGCTCATTCATATTGTCTATCCCACTTGTACACTATGTCATATGTGATTTTTATATATTGATCCATGACAAGAAAGTAGAACACCTTCTTAATATTATCTAGAAGGATGTCCAAGATAATCTCTACTATTAAACTTTTTTCCACTTTCTCCTCGGGCATGTAGTGTTTAGCCAATGTCATGATTTGTTGGGATTCTTTAGAATAATTGAGAGGGGAGTGAATTAGTTATCCAAGGTCCATATGTACAAATAATTTTTAGTTCTTAGTAGATCCATATCCATAAAACCTTAATATGCATGGATCCATTAGATCGTACAATGCTTTAACTTTGTAGGTTACTTTCCTAGGTTAAAATAACTTTGCATAAATGTAAACATGAAATACCATAAGCACATTCACATAATTTGACACAATGATTTTACATGGAGACCCAATTTGGAAAAAACCACTAGTAACATGCTACTAATTATCACTCTTCTAAATTGATGCCTTGTGAAAGGCCAACCTTGTTAAAGGTTTTAGTACACATAATTAAACGTGACCTAGTTAAAGGATTTCAATCACCCTATTAGGAGTGAGCCTTGTTATAGGACTTTAGATCATTCCATTAGAATGTCACTTTATTAAAGGATTTACAAATGACTATTAGGTCAACCATGATCCAAAGGATTTTATCCACACTAGTATAGTTCTTAGAAAGCAAGAATAGGACTTTATTTGATAAAAACTTACAAATCACTTGTAGATTATAGATCTCTAGTTCAATCCTCCATTCTACTTAGCATTCATACTCTTCAACTCTAATAACTTGTTCATCCCTCAAGAATTCATCCCCTTAAGCCTTCTTTCTTTGTATGCTAGTTGTAGTCTCTTTTGTTCGACCACTAGATAAAGGAATACCCTAGACTTCTTATATGCCTTAGGTTCTCACATGTGACTACCTATTCTTTTGACTAGCTATCTCTATAAATAGAGCATTTAGATCTTTTGTCGCTTAACCAAAATCATCCATTTTAGGATTAGGTGGGATTCAATGAATCTACCCACTTTCTATTTTTGATTCCTCTACAATCTTCCTCACATTCATCTCAAAATGGTTTACCTTGAATTCTATACCACTAGCTCATCGTAGTCATCTTCCACACACTTCACATTATTCAAGAAATCAAATTAATTGGTTCACTTTCATCAAATCTTCAATTTAGCATTGTTTGTTCTCACTTGGCATCTATATTGTTTTGTCACTTGGCCAAAACCAAAGTTTACTGATGCTCGACACTAATTAAAATTTACTTCACATTTACTAATATTCACTTAGCTTGCACTATTTGTCTTCTTTGCTTGGCACCTATTAATTTTCACTTTTCTTCTACTAATTTATGCTCGACATGCACTAACTTCTTGGCAATGCTTGGTAGACATTTTTCTTACTTTATTTTCTTTTACTCTTTTCTTGAGTAATATTTCTTTTTAGAATTTAAGTAGATAAACAATACACTATAGTATAAATGTCTTACTTGGTCTTAGTGCTCCTTTTATACACCAAATAACTCATCCTTTTTTCTAGGTTCTCTTGTTACATTCTCTTTTCAAATCCTCTTCATCAATCAACCATATGATAGATTTTAGACGAAAAAGAAATTGTCTCACCAAAAGGTAGCAGGTTTGACATCAAGGAAGAAAAATTGGTTGTTCCATTATAGGTTCTTCACTTAAAAACAATCTCTTTTCAGCAATCTCCCTCTTAGGCATTGATGTAAAACCAATACCAACAAAAATACCAAAAAGAAAATAATATCTTTAAAATTTCTTCCTCTATCAGTATATGTCCTTCCTCTATATAGGGTAATGTGAGATTTTTCAATCTCCTTCAATGTATCTCTTATATCTCCCTTATTAGATACTTTTCTCCCTCTTTCTTATATCTCCCTCTTTGTTAATAATGCCCAAGACTTGTCATTTTTATATGCATCTATGTTCAATTCAAGTTCTCCCTTTGTCACCTTGCATGCGACTCTACATTTTCTCTATTTCATCTGCTTCATTACTTTAGGCAGCTCCTAAAGTAAGATCCACTACATCAAGTTGTAAGATACAACATTCAACTTAGTTGATGCATGGAACTACTTATTCTTCTTAACTAGCTTGGGATAGGGGTATCACCCTTGGTTTACCTCTAAGATGTTCATGTACATCCTCAGGTAAAGATTTTGTGAATATATTAGCTATCTGTCATTTTGTACTCCCATATTACATCCTCACTTCTTTGTCTTGAACCAACTCCCTCAAGTAATTATACTTGATTACAATATGATTTTTCTTTATGTGCATCAAAGCTTTCTTTAATATGTGTATAACCCTTACATTATCACAAAAAAGTACCACAAGTTCAATGGTTCCTCCTGCATGCCTTTGAGTAGCTATTTGATCCATACCACATTTGTACAATTTACTATATCAACACATATTTAGCTTCAGCAGTAGATTGAGATAAATGGTTTTGTTTCTTACTAGTATAGGTGACCAATCTCTTTCCTAAGAATAATGCTCCACCACTTTTACTCCTTATGTCATCAATATTTCCATCCTAATCTACATCTGTATAGACTCTTAACTCAAATTTATCACTTTTCTTGTAGTATAGACCATAATCTTTTCTTCCTTTCAGATATCTAATAATTCTCTTAATAGCCATCAAATGGTTCTCCTTAGGATTTTTAGATAATCTTACAACAATCCCAATAGCTAAAGTAATCTTAGGTTTTCTAGGTACTACATATTGCAACTTACCAATCATAAACTTGTACAGTGTTTGATTCACTTAAGCATAATCATCATTCTTTGAAATTTTATGTCCTATCACCATAGGAGTGCTAACTGGTTTTGAATCCTCTGAACCAAATGTTTTTAATATTTCCTTAAAATATTTAGACTAATTGATGTATATACCATACTTCATTTGATATACTTTCAAACCAACAAAGAACTTAATCTCTCCAAACATAGACATCTCAAATTCTTTCTTCATTTCATTTGAAAATTACTTACATAATGCATTTTGACCTCCAAATATGATATCGTCAAAAAAAATTTAGCTAGTAAAATACATTTCCCTCCTTTTGTTTTCAAGTATAGATTGGTGTTATCATCATTCTTCTCAAAATGAATCTTCACAAGATAATTGTGAAGCCTTTCATACCATGCTCTTGGGGCTTACTTTAAACCATATAAAGCTTTTTGTAGTTTGCATACCATTTTCTTGTTGTTTGGATAAAAAATCCTTTAGGATATTCAATGTAAACCTTTTCTTCTAGTATACCATTCAAAAATGGTGACTTCACATCCATTTGATAAACTTTGAAACCTTTCTATGCAGAGTAAGTAAGCACAGTTCTCACTCCTTCCAATCTTGCAACTTGGGAAAATGTTTCTCCATAGTCAATTCCTTTTTCTTGTGCATACCCCTTGCAAACTAATCTTTCCTTATGCCATGTGACTTCACCATTTAATTCTAACTTTTTTTTGTACACCCACTTTGTTCCAATCACATTCTTTTTTTATGGTCTAGGTACTAGAGTCCATGTCTTGTTCTTCTCAATCTAATCAATCTCTTCTTTCATGGCTTTACTCTAGTCTTCATTCTCTAAGGCATCTTTCATTGACTTAGTCTTATGCATTCTAAATAAACATGTGTCACTTCTCAACCTATTCCTTGTCATTGGTCTAGTTTCTTTATCTCCAATAATTTCTTTAGTAGGGTGATGCCTTCTGACATACATTGACAATCTCGATTCTGCTCTTCTTCCTGTAATGGATTTTTCAACTTCAGAATGACTATGTACTTTTGTATCAAATAGATTACCATTACTTTCATGTATACTTATCTCAAAATTAGAATGTATCTCATCTTTTGTCTGCAACTTAGCTTCTAAATTTAACTTGGTTGAATACAACTCAACATTCATTATATGTGATTCAGAAATCACTAATACTTGCTATTTATTTACAAATTGGTTCACAACACCTTCATCAATAGGCATACCTTCAAAAAAGTATACAAAATACTTGTATTCTTCAAGTTCCTTCATAGGTTTTGCTTCATGTACCTCTATATATTCATCTAACTTCACATTGTCACTTTCCACAACTTTGTTAGTGTTAGTATTCAACCACTTATAACCATTACTTCTTGTGGAATAGCCAAGGAATATACCTTCTTTACTTTTAGCATCTGATTTACCATTCCTATTGTTTTTAAGAATATAACATTTGCTTCCAAATATTTTACATTGGGTGAGTATCCATACCATAGTTCAAAATGTGTTGAATGAGTACCTTTCTTGACTTGTACATAGTTCAAAAAAAAGGATAATGTACTTATCACCTTTGTAGCTTTGCACATCAATTGGTCCACACAAATTAGTATGAACTAATTCTAAAATTTCTTTAGAGGAGTAAATCTTACTTTTAAAACTATATTTTTTCATTTTTCCTAATTGACATTGTTTGCAAATCATATTGTAAGGTTTCTTCAATTTAGGAAAACCTTTGACTCTTTTCATGTTACTGATACTGACAAAGTTATCAAAGTTAACATGACATTATGTCATGTGCCAGAACCACACATCATCAAATTATAAAACAAGAAAAGTAGCATCATTCATATCAAGATAAAATATACTACCTCTACTCTAATCACCTTTTCCAATCCGCTTCCCATCAGTATCAGAGATCTTTTCTTTCTTGTTCTCAAATTCAACTTTGTAACCTAGACTATTTAGTTGTGACACACTCAACAAGTTATAGTTATGTCCTTCTACATAATAAGCATTGTCACACATGATCATTTCTATTGATTTGATTGATCCTTTACCTTTTATAGATAGGGTGGATCATTACCAAATCTTAAACTATTTCCATTGTAATAATCAAGGGTAATGAACTTACTTTCATCATCAGTCATGTGATGTGAACACTCACTATCATTGATCCATCTTTCACCTTTGTTCACATAAGATACTAGTGTAGTGGCCTCATCCTCACTAGAATCATCCTTCATTGCAACATACACCACTTCATCATCATGGTCATCAGATTTATTTTTGGTTTCCACCACAGCAATGTAGCAAGAATTCTTTCCTTTATCTTTACAATCTTTGTTGTCTACATCTCTTTTACTTCTATATTTATCTCCACTTCTATTGTTATTCTTCTCTAGACATTTGACAGAAATATGACCAACCTCAATACAATTAAAGCACATGATAGGTAGCTTACCTTTGTATTTTCCTTTTCCTCTATGAAATCTCCTTACCAAAAATGCTTCAAGATTTTCTACATCCTCCTCATCTATATCACTATCACTAGAAACATATTTAACCTTTTTCTTGTTCTCTTTAGGTTCCTTCAATGAAAATTTATCTTTGAAAGTAGATTCAACATTTTCAGTTTTGAAATTATCAAAATTAGAGGTTTCAAAGGTAGTGAGTCTACTCATCAATCCTTCGAGAGCCAAATTACTACTAGGTATACACCTTAGTTCTTGTATGGAATAAACTCTAATATCATAGATAGGCAATAGTATTCTCAGTACTTTAGTAATTGCAATCTTCTCATCAATGACACCATTAGCTCCTCTAATAGAATTCACATGTTTAATTCTTCTGCAATGTTGGACAATGTTCTCACCTTCTTGCATTCTCATGTCATCAAAATTTCCCCTTAGACTTTCAGGTTTGGCTCTCAAAAAAATTGTATCTCCTCCATAAATTATTTTTATAGCATCCTACATATTCTTTGTAGTGTCACAATCTTTGATATCATCAGACTTTGAGTAACTTAGGGAAGAGGCAATCTCCAACATTGCCTGATTGTGTTCTTTCTTCTTATTTAGATCCTTAGTAGTTAGGGCTCTAGTAGGATCATCATGCTTAGTGGTGATGGTAGATTGAACATAGTCTCCAAAACCTCCTAGATTTATCTCCATCAAACTTTTCCATGCAAGAAAGATTTCCTTGTTCAGTTTGGGAACCTCCTTCTTATACATCTTGATCTTTAGATTTTAATAGTACCTTCAAACTATTTCCTCTCAAACACTGAGGCTCTGATACCAAATTTTGAAATTCTTTAGAATATGTGGAGGGGAGTGAATTAGTTATCTAAGGTGCAATTGTACAAATTAAAATTTTGATTGCTTAATAGATTCATATTCATAAAACCTTAATGTGCATGTATCCATTAGATCATAAAATACCTTAACTTTGTAGGTTACTATCCTAGGTCAAAATAACTTTGCAAAAATGTAAACATGAAATACTGTAAGCACATTCACACAATTTGACATGGGGATTTTACGTGGAAACCCAATTTGGGAAAAACTACCAGTAACATACTACCAATCCTCACTCTTCTGAAGTGATGCCCTATGAAAGGATAAACCTATTAAAGGTTACAATACATACTATTAAATATCACCTCATAAAGGATTTCAATCACCATATTAGGAGTGAGCCTTCTTAGAGGACTTTAGAGCATTCCATTAGAATTTCACCTAGTTAAAGGATTTACAATTGACTGTTAGGTCAACCTTAATCCAAAGGATTTGATCCACACTAGTATAGTTAGAAAGTAATAATAAGACTTGATTTATAGAAAACTTATAACTCACTTGTAGATTATAGATCTCTAGTTCAATCCTCCATTAAGCTTTTCATTTATACTCTTTAGCTCTCATAGCATGTTCAACCTTCATGCATGCATCACCTTAAGCATTCTTTCTTTGTATGCCAATTGCAATTTCTTTTGTTCGACCACTAGATGAAGAAATACCCTAGACTTGTTGTCTTCCTTAGGTTCTTGCACATGACAACCTTTTCTTTTGACCAACAATCTCTATAAATAGAGCATTTAGATCTTTTTCCACTTAACCAAAATCATCCATTTTAGTGTTGGGTAGAATTCAATGAATCTACCCACTTTTCCATTTTGGTTCCTCTAGAAATTTCCTCTACAATCTTCCTTGAACTCACCTCAAAATAGTTTACCTTGAATTCTATGCCACTAGCTCATCATAGTCATATTCCACATGCTTCATATAATTAAATAAATCAAATCAGTTAGCTAAGATTCATCAACTCTTTAATTTAACACTATTTTATGTCACTTGGCCAACACTAGTTCACTTGACAAACTCTAAAGTTTACAAATACTCAACACCAACTAAAATTTACTTGGCATAGACTAACATTCAGTTGGCTTGCATTATTTGTCTTTGCTACTCAACACTTATTTATTTTCACTCGACTTCTACTAATTTCTTCTTGGCTTACACTGACTTCTCAGTAAGGCTTGTTAGACACTTTTTGTACTTTATCTTATTCCAGTCTTTTCTTGAGTAATCTTTCTTTTCAGAGTTTAACTAGATAAACAATACACTATAGTATCAATGTCTTACTTAGTCTTAGTGCTACTTTATACACCAAATAACTCAACCTTTCTCTAGGTTCTCTTGTTATCTTTTCTTTTCAAATCCTCTTCATCATTCAACCATATGATAGATTTTAGACCAAAAATAAATTGTCTCACTAGAAAGTACCAGGTTTGACATCATTAACAAAATAATGATTTTTCAATTACAAGTTCTTCAATTCAAAACAATCTCTTTCCTTGGGTCATGTCTACCTTGCTTATCCTCCTATTTCCTGGGGTCCTAGTGATCAAGTATTTGCCTTGCACTAGGTGTTTTGTTGCTCATTCATTTTGTCTATATCACTTGTATGCTATGTCATATGTGATCTTTAGATATTGATCGATGAAAGGAAAGTAGAAGACCTTCTTAATATTACTTGGAAGGATGTCCAACATAATATCTACTATTAAACCTTTGACCACTTTCTCCTTAGGCATGTGTTGTTTAGCCAATGTCATGACCAACTTGTAGGATTTCACCAACATTGAGTGTGATGATATGTTTACTAATATTATCAAAATAAGTGAGGAGATCATTTTTGATCTCTCATGTGGTTTGTTACACAACACCAGGAACACATTCTAGTCTTTGTTTCTAAGTTTGGTAACTTGGATTTCAAAATGTGCATCTATGAATCTTGGCTTTTTAGGGTCATCCTAGAACTTGAATGCCACCAATTTGGGGATAATCTTCACCGCACCTACAAAAAGGATACCCATTAGTATAACACATCTTGGAATCCTAGATGGTGTTTAACTCCATTTTTTTTGGCAAAAACTGACAAAATGGTCAAAACTAATAAATCATACAAAGCGGGCACTAGTGTGCCTAGCACACCTACATAGGTGTGTAGGGTGAACCAGTGTGTAAGTTATTGGCTTGTGGTAGGGGGGGAGGGGTTCATATCACTATGCACTTAGTGTAGTTATGCACATGCACCAGTCATAAGGAGTGCAACCGTGCAACCTGGTGGTGTATACTCCTTGCAACTTATGAAATTGTGCACTTGCACAAGTCACAAGGAGCACAACTATGCATCTTGGTGGTATGTGCCTTGGCTTTGGTATCATGGTGATGGGAACTAGGCATGAGACACACCTAGCTCACCTGTGAGGGTGCTTAGGGTGTGATGGTGTGCTGATGGCTTACCTTGGATGTGATGTCTACATAGGGGCCTAAAGCATCAGAGTTACAGAGGACTCAGGGGTATGATGGTGCAATAGTACAATGTAATCTATAGCTCTCTGGTAATAATTAGCAGACCCTTGGGAGCTCAACTATATTTATAGGTGATAAAGAGTGTAAAGGGGTGCACCCTTAGTACCTTGTCATGTTGCACACCTACAAAACATATGCACTTGGACAAGATACTTCTACCTTATTGGGTCTAGTGCACCTAGTACCTATGTACATGTGCACTAGTGAGCTAGGCATGCCTAGGGAACTAGTGTATACAAATTTATCCTTTTAATTAGTAGTTTTGAAATGATGCAGAATAATGTGACTCCTAGGCCTAACCTAGAGTAACCCTACTCTTTGAGGTACCTCAAAAGATACCCTATTCTAGAGAGAGGGTCCTTATGACTCAAAGAAAAAGAGGTGTTCCCCATTTTCAAGTTGAAAGTGGGGCATGTGATGTGAAGATACAAAAAATTCCTAACTCAATTGTTTAATAATTTGATACAATTTAATATATCATCTAAGGGTATGTGTAGGATCATGGTGTGCCAAAAAGTGGTGATCTAAAAAATATGTAGTTCAAAAATGCCTCAAAGCATTTCAAAATCTATTCTAACTTTTTTGCCACCCATCTTGATACCAAACCAAAATATTAATACATTTATAAGGCCTACTATTTCTTTGGATACCAACCCTACATGGTCAACTTTAAAAATGCCTCGAAAACATGTTTCTGGCTTGTTCTTGTGTGTTTTTTTACTTCAAACTTTTGTTTGATGACTTTTTTTTACCTACATTTGATGAAATGAAAAGGGTTTCTTAAGAATATTCTTATCATCCCATAAATGTAATTTCTATCAAATTACAAGTTCAATAAGTAATTATTATTCATTTTCTAATGGAGTTACACATAAATTGTTGATTGATGCACTGACTTAAAAAATAAAAATAAAAATAAATTCAAATGGTATAACATTTTTTAAATCCAAAAGATAAGTCACATTATATACTTCTTTTACTATAAGGAAAATAAAAGTTAATATAAACTTTGTAAATTTCTTATTTAGTTAAGGTGGTTAGACATGAAATTTTTTTAATTCTAAAAATAGTATAGTAGAAAATTCATAATTAATTATTTATTTGGAATAAAAATAGCCCAAAATATGTGTTACATCCACACATAATTCTACTTCTTATATCTAAAATCTTATTAAAAAAATCATCATTTGGTTTTTATTAAGGTGGTCAGACTTACACCTACTTCTTATTTTTGTCCTAAAATTTTTGTACTATAGCATTAAAATTCAAAATTTTGACCAATCAATTTTTCCTTTCTTCAGATAAAGCCTAGTAATTCAAAAGATAAATTCAATTTCTTACAATTGCTTTTTGACAACTTTTTGATTGAAAATTAATAACAAGTTTTAAATTGCATGTCAAGTTGACATAACCTTGATTTGTTGACTTTTCATTACCACTTAAGGGCATAGTTTGGTTGACCATGATCCTACACATACCCCTAATACTTATAAAAATATAATTAATACAATGGTATTTAACTCCATAATACATTTCCTTTTCTATACACTATAGTTGAAATTAGGGTATAATTAACCGATGAAAATTAATATGATTACCCCATTACTATGTGATCTAAACAATACTCTAATTAAATTTTTTAAATATTTAAATAAGACGATTGATTAAACATCTCAATGTTTAATATATGGCATACATTTATTTACACATTTAAATATCCACCCTATGGCAATATCTTAATTGAATGTTTAATTATTTAACATATACAATTGATTAACTATCTTAATATATAATTTAAGTTAAATGCCTCTTGACCTTACTAATTAGTTAAATAAATATACTTTTGACTTATTACCTATATTATAAAAATGTCCCACATTAAATTTTTGAGTCTATCATGATTTGATTTAACTATGTAGTGTTCCATTTATTGTCACAAGAGATGGATTCTTGTAAATTAGTACTCATAAAACATAGGTCAACAAGTTTGAGTAAAAAACTACACAGTTAAATCCTGATAGCAATATCACAATTTGACACGTTGCGGAAAAGTATCTCCTACATATCAATTTGATTTACATTTTTAAATTTATGTGTACATTAATAATAACATAAATTTGAAATTTTTTAATACCATGATTTAATTAAAATTTTACCTTTTATGTTATTTACACCTTAAATTTAAAAAAAAAAAACTTTCCTAAAATCCACTTATTATTAAAATCTAAATTACTTTACTCTTTAAGTTAAAAAATCACTTTATCCATTTAATCATAATGATCAATAAATTTATTTCTAAAAACTAAGTATAAAAAAACTCACCTTTTGAGTTTAGTCCTGAAAATTTACAAAGTTTCATTTAAAATCTAAGTTAAAAAAATATCACAATTGAAAATGAAATAACAAC
Organism: Cupressus sempervirens; assembly: GCA_028749045.1. Taxonomy (NCBI): domain Eukaryota; kingdom Viridiplantae; phylum Streptophyta; class Pinopsida; order Cupressales; family Cupressaceae; genus Cupressus; species Cupressus sempervirens. The sequence continues at coordinate 342,867,605 of CM053784.1, forward strand.
TCAATATAAAAATACATTTAATATTCACAATCCTAAATAGGATTTCAAAAATTATTAAAGAATAAACCATGGTCTTATTCTCATTTCTACCTGTCATTTTCTTTTTGTCTCTTTATTTGAATTTTTCATCTAACCCTAATGAATTTCTTGCTTGCATGTTGTTGTTCTTGTGTCACAAGATATTGGAGATTCTCTCATTCCCCTTCTCTTTCTCCCATTCTCATTCAAATTCTTGTAGGTTCAAAAGCACTAGAGATTGTTTGTTAACAATGTATTTCTATTACTTGTTATTTTTCTTTTAAGAAATTTATTTAATAAACAATTGGGTACATTATTTTGTTGTTACCTATAGGCAGCCAAAATCTAGTTTTTTTTTTACATGCAAGGGGAGGCACTACCCTATCCCATTTCTTTGTTCCTTTTTTTTGTTTGTTTATTTTTCATGAAATAAAATAAATTTAAAAAATATACAAAAGAGAGGCAAGAGTGACCATTACCTTCCCCACACCCCAACGACATGATGTTGCTTGGATGTTATGCCACTGTTTGTGGAGGCCATGACTATCATAGTCTTTGGAGTGGCTTTGGCCACCATAGGTGGGTGGGCTCTCAAACCCTTTCCTTGCCAAAAGAAATTTGATTATATTTTTTCTTTAAAAAAAAAAAATTTATAAGAGAAAGTTATAAATTGTGTGTATATAAATACACACACACACACACACACACACACACACACACACACACACACACACACACACATAAGGAAAGTCAACTATGTATTTTTACACACACAAATTTATGACTTTTAAACAAGAAGTTTTCTTGTGTATGACTAGTTTTTGAAGTTTTAACTATAATTTTAAAGATTACATTATATATATGTATATCCCTTTTTTAAACAATAGAAAAAAATCTTTTAACATTTGACTTATCTTTATGACAAAAAATGAACTACCTATCTCTCTCCAATTCGTTTTGTCAAAAAAGTAAAATAAACATGTTGCAATATCAAGTGCCAATAAAACCATATTTAAAAAGTAGCCCCCTTTATATTCTAAAACTATTTATAAAATCATACTCTTATTGGAAAATGATACATTTAATAACTTGGATCTTAACATTTCTCAAGAACATTAATACATTTACAATAACATTTCTTAAAAATAGTATACAAAAATCTACAACTTTTATTCTAGTTGTTCCATAACAAACACAAAAAAATATAATACATAAAATTGGCCTCCCTCTCAAATGAATCTTTGGAGAGTAAATGTTAATACAACTTGAACATAGAAGATCTTATTTCTTTCCCACAAGAGTTTCTTTCACAAATATGCATAAATACATGATAACCATGGAGATCTCACCTCCCAATCTAGGTCTCTATGAGGCCACCCCTAAGCTTGGAGAACCAAGGCTAAACCTGATACAAGAATACAATATTTATAAAATGCAAAAATGATAAACAACACAAAAATAAACACCCTTTTTCCAAGCTTGCACAAATAGGTCACCAAAGACCCATTAATGGGGTGAAGGTGGACCAAACTCAAGAGGAGATGCCATTAAAAATAACTGAGAATGCATTCCTTCACAAGGATCAAGATAAACATATACTCCTTATTTTAAATAGAAATATCTCCTTATGGCTCCAAAGTATAATAAAAAATAAAATGGCAACATGGAGCCCACATTCCATGCCATATCCCTTTTCCCCATGAGAAGAGACTCTACACTAGAAGGGAATTCCCAACTAAACCCTTCACCCAAAAGGCCACTAATTCCCTCTCAAGGGTGAGTGATGTCTTAAATTACCATGAACATACATTAAATAAAAAAAAGAAAACAATGCACCTTATAATATTAAACAAAAACAACATACAAGAGAAACTTATGCAACAAGATGAAACAAAAACCAAAATTTTCTTCCATGGCAAGAGCACCAACCTTGAATCCAAGAAATAAGAAAAAATAGAGTTGTAGAATAGTTTTACTTTTTGAAGCATTCTTTAAAACTTCTCCAAAACTAAGGTGTCTCCAAAATTGGAGAGTAGGTGAACAACCTCTATGTATTACCAAGTCCCTCTTAAAAGGCCTCTATCCCACTACCCAACCATTAGCAATTAATGGGAAAATACTTCAAGTCCTTCCTCTTCCACTTTCCCCCCTCCCATAAATTTGAGGTAAACCAAAAGTATGGATAAAGAAAATAGACATGACCTCTTCTATCTTTGCCACTTTTGAAAAGTGATATTTTTGGAGGGTCATAAATGTGATTACGAAATTCTAATGGTAAAAATTTAATCTACAACCCATGGCACACCAACTAAGTTAGTAAATTTTGGCTTAAATAACCCCCTAGGGTCACTTTTAACCCTTCTAAAAGTTTCTCAAATAACCCCCTTTGACCTCCTATTTTTGTGGTTGTTTAAATGTTTTTCAAGGCCTTTTATTTTTTAAAATTTTATGTTTGTACTTCTTTGATACTTTTTAAAGGTTTCATGTCCTTCAAAACCTATTTTTACGTAATCAAAACTCTTTAAAAGTCACTTGGAGTTAACCTATGGGTTCAACATGATGGAACTCCACTCAAGTCTCTATAATCAAGTGATTTAGGTAGTATAATAAGTACTAACCTAGGTTAGGTAGCCCTTTTCCAAATCCCAAGTGGACATGTCATTGCCTAATAAATATAATGCATATGTCAAGTGACACTACAAAATATACTTCACAAATACATGTGGCATGTCAAGTCACATAATGTAATTTATTCTAATAAAAACCATTCACATTACTTTTACAAATAAAATATGATACAACAAGGGTTCAATCTCTTCATTAGAGTAAACCTTGTTTTCATTGTTTCACATGGATCTAACCTTGGTTCTTTGATTTAAATTCTATGGTTAATTTCCTACACAATAAATTTGAATATTAATAGTCAAATTAAATCATACATATAAAATCAATGTTATACAATTTAATTCATCATATGTATAATCCATATTCAATAATCTTTTACTTTAAAAAATAATATTTCTAATTCAGTCTCATATTTGGCATTTTTAGAATTCAAACATCTTGTAATATTAATCAATATCAACTTTAACTTTAAAAATTAATTCATACTTCAGTTCCAATCCAACCATAATTCAACTAATATCATCAACATAAACATCTAAATACATAAACATTAAGGCATACATAATAGGTCCTAATAATCCAAATGTAATATATTTCAAATTAATTAATAGTAATGAAATCCCTAAAAAAAATTTTAATCACCTAAAAATGGTCTAGTAAACTATAGGCCCCATTTTCAACATTTTAAATCTCTACGCTAGACTACATCTTATGCTTAATAAAAATTTCAATCACTTACCTTTGATCAAATCATCATTTTATCATTTATTTGTTTTTATCCTATGGTAAATGACCATCTTATCCTTTTTTTTAATTTAGTTAGGAGAAAATGCTCCCTTTTAATTAGATATACCCCCTTTATCCTATGTGTGCACATGAAAAAATAATTTCCCAATTTAAAAATAAAATAAATATCATTTTGTCTACAACTTGAATGCACACTTTCCAAGTTGAGAGGAATCTCTTTTTCTTCATAATCACCTCCACCGTATATTTTTTCTCTTAGTCTCTAACTATTGAAATCTCTTTAAAAGGAGGCTCTCTCCTCACTCTCACATATCTTATGTTCATACTATTGTTATGCTAACAAATTATCTCTTGAGCATTTGAGAACTTCTACACTGTTGCATCCTAGTTGAATACTCTTGCATCCATACTAGCTTAGTCTTCATTGTAGCTTACTCTTGCACTAATAACTTAGCTTTACTTTCTTTTTCTTAGCTTAGATTTTTCTTTCCTTGCAAATAAATTAGCTTTTAGTTTCCTTGTACTTAGATTACATTTACTTTTCTTGTACTTGCATCTCATTTAGGCTAATCTTGCATTCTCATTGAGTTTACTTTGAACTTTCATACTCCCTTGAAGTTCTTGGGTACTATCATTCTTACTCTTATCTTTGAATCTTCAATTCTATGGTGCACCTTGCAAGGGTCTCTTCTCGAGGTTAAATTTGAGAGCTACATTCATACTCTTTTAGATTCTTGCACATCATAGATAGGAAGCTATAAACTGCCTCTTGAGACTCCCTCTTTGTGGGTTTCTCAAGTATAATGGTTTATATAAGTGTGTCACATTTTTGGGGCCTACTATGGGGATAGACTCAATGGTTTATTTCTATTTCTTGCATTTTCCTCATTTTGTTATCACAAGTTTGTCTTTCTATTTTGTAGATTAGGATAATCATACAATATTTTATAGAATAATGAGATGATAGTTCTAATGACTTCCATATGATATTTTCTAGTTTCTCAAATATCATCTTTGTTCTCTATGAAGTTTCGTCTTTCTTTTGGTATAATATTGTCTCAATTCAGTAGACTCTATCATCTAAACCCAAAATATGATGTGAAATTTGGAAGTATATCATATAGTTTTTCTAAAATATGTGATGTGTCACCCAAATTTGATTTCTTGAATAGTTTGAGTCCTTTAGCCTAGTTTACTTTCATTTCCCTTGCATTTAGGATTTTCTAGTTTTTGAATAGCTCCTAACAAGTTGTTTTGTAGGGTTCTTTATTTCATTTTTATATTTTGTGCCCTAAGTTGTAGTTTTGTAGGGGTTGCTAAAGGAAATTGAATTGATAAGACATACTAACTTGTGGTTTTGTAGGGCCCCCTTGAAAGAAAAAGAAAAACAAATGATTTCACTTTTCTTGTTTTATATCATTTGTTTGTTTCTAATATGGTTGTGCATTCTTGCATTATATTTAATTTTATTAAGAACTTAATAACTCATGACTAAGGGTTCTCATTTATTATAGGAGAGTATATTCTTGCCTCTTTGGGGAAATTAGAAATCTTGACCCATTAGTGTGAATTAAGAAAGTGAGTGGAGGGGTCACTCTTTAGTGGCTTTAATTAACCTTGCTTGGTATATTTGGGAGAAAGATTTTGAGTTGGAGACTATTCACTTTGCCTCTTTAAAGTGACTTAGAAATATTCACCTCCTTGTGTGGATCCATTTTATATTCAATCTACTTGTGAGATTCTTACCTTTGGAGGGCCTTCTTTTGTGAGAAAAATATCAATAGGAATGACCCAAGTGGGAACAAGAGAATCCTACTTCTCCAACCCACTATGATAGGAAATCCCTAGAAAAAGGCCAAATCCTTGGGGGACATAGTATCTTAATTCACTCTAGTGAGGATGCTCATGGGATTATGACCATGGTGAAATTACTAGTTTAAATTTTCATGTGGTTGTGAGGACTTTGTTTTCGTATCAGATGCAAGATGGATGCTATGAATAGAGACACTTACTAGAGAAACCTAAGATAGGCTATGTTATCTAACTACTCAATATCTTGGTGTAAGGAGAGATCCTAGTAGACTACCTATATCACCCCAATAATTGACTCAACATATGCATTCCTTTAGATGTCTTAAAATCACTATATGACAAAGCCAATATCTATTGTGAGAAACCACTTTGTGTAAGGAAAGAGATTATAAATTTGTGGAACAAGGTATAATTGAATAATGAGTTGCATCCTTAGGTAGAAATTTCTTGACGTGTCTTTGTGATAAGATTAGTGGAAATCATTGGAATACACACATGATGGTAGTATTTATAGGATTTTTCTTTGAGACCTCCCAAGTGTTTGTATCATGTGAGGTTTCTTTGTCCCTTGCTTTATTATTTGAAGACTACTCTATGCATCACATTTAATTTGAAAATTTGACTTTGAAACCTCAAAATTATTTTTAGAACTGAGATTACACATTGTCACAATGATCTACATTGTCAAAACAATCAAAATGGTGAGTCAAAATAGGGTTCTTGAGTAAAAAAATGGCCTTTTTATGCTTGATAGTTTACTATCATCTACTTTGTTGAGAAATATTATATGATTTGTTAGAATATTATCTTCCTTTTAGAGAAAAATTGTCTTCTAGTACTATGAAGTATGTTTTCCCAGTTGTCAAAGTATTGTTTTGTCCTGAAATATCATTTAGGTTTGCTATGAAGTATCACATAAATTATCCGTCCGATCCTACTATTATCTAGCTTATTGAGGTTTTGTCACCTAGTTATTGATTTAAGTTATTTTTACCTCAAATTTACCCTTAGTTGGTTTAGGAAGCTTATACCTAACTTTTTTGGGTATCTTGGTTTGAAACTAGAAAGTCAGAGACCATTTTTAGCTAAAAAGGATCACCTAGATACCTTGGTTAAATTGTTGATTAGTAGAGTTGTTAACTTGTCTATCTCATTTACCTATATTTCTATTTTCTTTGGATTTATCTCTTAACTTAGGTTGCAAGTGTTGTACATAGGTTATTTACCCATAGCTTGGGCACTTTGTGACAAGTGAACTTGAACTCATTTTTACTCTTTTTATTTTGAAAAGTGAATGGTTTTATTCTCTATCATGGAAATCAAGTTTTTTTTGTCATCTTATTAGATATTTACATTCTCTTTCATGTTAGTAACAACTAGATAACAAATTGGCCAAGAAAGGAATCCTCTAATTAGCTTTTAGAAATTACCTTTCCCAACTAGATGTCAACATCATCAAGAGAAAGAACCTCAAACTATCTTTGACAAGGAAGAGGATAATAATGATACTTGGTTTGATCCTTTCTAGTAATTTTTGAAGTAACTTTTGTAGTACCTTTGAGACATCTCTTGCCTCACCAAGATATAAAAAATAGTCTAACTCTCACCATGTCTAGGGAAGAACATAAAAATGATTGAATGATCTTTTTTGCAAAATGAGAGGTCAAGAAAATTTGAGTTAGGGAGAAAATATTAGATGTAGCAACAAGAAAATAATTTGGCTCAAAAATTCAATTCCAATGTCTTTGGAAATTATGGAAATAACACACCTCCAAGATCTCCTCCAAGGTCACAACACAATGGATTTTATTAACCAAGATCTTCGCATATTGGGCATGCCTCATATGCCAATCAACATGACAATAACTTGGTTCTTGAAATTACTTAAGAACATATCCTAAAATTTCAACTAGATGACCAATACCAAAAACTCATGCTTAAAACCTTAGAACAAAATGGTGACCAATATTTCATGAACTTTTCTTCTAGAGGGTTGAAACTTCCCCTCAACTTTGATGTTGATAGATAGATTCATAAAAATGAACTCTCATGTTTGGAAAATTCCATTAAAAAAATACAATAATTGAAGAGTGAAGTGTCAAGTTCGAAGAAGGAAAAATAGAAACCTAAAAAATTACTTTCTATTGAGTCCATATGTTCTCTACCATTTGAAAATACTTTGTAAATGATGCATTTTTCAAGAGATTTTGAGATGCCCAAATATGAAAAGTATGATAAAAATGGGGATCCACATGACCATGTTAGACAATTGTATACTATGAACATGGAATTTATGCATGATGACACTTACCATATGAGACTCTTCCCTAGAATTCTAAATGTTCAAGCAATGGAGTGGTACACAAAAATCACATCTCTAGTTATGTCCTTTGATGAGATTGCTCAAAGATTTTTCCAACAATGCTATTACAGAATTCAACATCACATTATGATGCTTAACCTAGACAATATCAAACAAAAATTGGGTGGGCACTTTGCTACATTTTTTCAAAGATTGAGAAAGTTGCATTCTCAATATCTGTGACAACTTCCTGAAAATGAGAAAATATATATATTTGTCAATAACTTTATACCCAATTTGCATTATGATCTTAGAAAGAAATTCATTCTCACATTTAATGATACGATTGAAAGTTCCTTTTGCATAGAGAATGTTGTAGTCAAAAAGGGAGAAATTACATTGAACAAGGAAAAATCCATTAATGGAAATGACTATAACAAAGATAAGAGCAAGCCTTGGAATAGAAACAAGCACATTATCATTGATGGTGTTTTTGATGTTCCTAAGTCTAAAGAGCCTATTTCCTAATTATAATTTGTAATCCCTTACAGCTCAATACCATCGTAAGAACCAATTTTGCATCACAACTTAATGAAAATACCTAACCCTAAGCCCTTTTATACAAGTAATTTTATGCCGCTTTAGGGTTACAACATGTCAGCCATAAATTGGCAAATATTAGCCATTTCTTTAGTCGTGAATCTATGAATAGTACCCAAAACAATAATTTGGGGCAATGCCTCGAGTCCCAAAGAATTTATGAAGTATGTATAGTACTTTCCTAATTAGTCACCACAAACTAACATATTTGTCAATAAATTTATACCCAATTTGCATTATGATCTTAGAAAGAAATTATTTCTCACATTTAATGATATGATTGAAAGTTCCTTCTGCATATAGGATGTTACAGTCAACAAGGGAGAAATTACATTGAACAAGGACAAATCCATTAATGGAAATTGTAAGAATTTGGCTTAGGCAAGAATTCACCCAAGAACTAAAGAACTCAAACATAAGCACACAATAGACCAATGAGATAAAGTATGATCAAAATGATGATATTCATTCAATATGCTAGCTTGAGAGTACACTAGGAGTGGCTACATATAAAGGCCTCAGGAGAGCTTCTAGAATACATAGAAGTCAGCAACATGATAAGTCATACAACTAGGCACATGTCCACCAGATATGGTTTACCCTCCATTAAGCATGGGATTAAGTGCAATGATGTGAGGATAGGCCTACAATGGTGTAGCATGCAAATTAGTGGTGTGGATAACATGTGCTAAATTAGGAGTGCAGATAATTGTGTTGTCAACATGACAACTCAGTGAATGATGTGAACTCATGTGTTATAGACACCATGTGCATAACTAGAGTTGTGTAACTCAATAAGAGTACACAAAATTCTAAGTGTCTCACCTAAATAAATAATAAAATAGTGCATTAACCTAAGTAAATTTAAGTAAGTGTAATAAGTAAATACTTATTTACACCAACACCCTCCCTTAAGTGCAACTTAGGGGAATTCCCTTAAGCTTATGAAATCTAGGATGAAATGCAAGATGGGTCCTAGCTACTAGGCCATGTTAGGTACCCATGTACATAATGCAAATGCAATCTCTCATAAAGTGGAGAAAGAAGGAAGACCTCATGGAAAAAACCCTCCCCCAAAAAGAGAGATGAATAGGGATGTATGGATGGATGGAGTAATCAAGGCCCCCCCATTATGACATACATCCAGTATATACATAAGATAATGATGAGAAGAGGAAGAGAGATAGGATAGCCCCCCCCCCCCCCCCCCCCACTCGCCCCCCTAAAGAAGAATTCCGAATAGTGATTGCTCTGATGAAGAAGCTGATCCAAGACTGCAAAATGGTGTTCCTCCCCTTAGGAAGAAATAATTCCAAGGGTACAAATGAGATGCTTCTATTGTGTGTGGAAAGAATCCCATGGATAAGTGATGTCTCCAAAACTTGCTCAACTAACTAAAGAACCCATCTCAAAGAACTGGCTATCTCTGCAACTGATGAAGAACCCTTTTGCAACTATTGATCATAAGTATCCACAACCACTTCAACTAGTAAGGATTGATCATGTAGAGAATGAACAAGAGAGTTAGATGGATCCCTTGTGAAAAATAAAGAAGAAGCTCCTACATTAAGAAGAAGAGGCTGATCATCAAGACTATCCCCCAAATCTATCACTGAACCTATAGCTAGAAGATTGGATGTACCCTACTATTCTGGACCTATCACTATGGAAATGTATGCATGTGGACTAAATTGATCAAGTGACTTCTCACTATAATTGTTGATAGAACCCCATGTGTCTGAATTTGTTGAAGCATTATTGTTGGTGTCACTATCAGTTTCCACACTATATGATGTGCGAAGAGGAGTAGAGGACAAGCTTGGTGAACTTTCCTCAAAATAGACATCCTTCTTCCACAAATATTTGATGTGTCTCTAGATCTAGAAGTCTATATGCCTTCACACTATCTTCATAACCAATGAAAGTACAAGGTCAAGGTGATTGTGCCTTGCATCTCCTAGAATATTTGTTTACCCATGCAGGACAACTGAAGACTCTGAAGTGTGTCATAATAGGTTTTCTACTACACGATGCCTCAAAAGGAGTTTTTTAATCTAAGGTTGGATGAGGAGAATGATTAAGAATGTGAGTGGCACTAGAGATTGCTTCGACTTCTTATGATGGATCTAGAGACTTGGCATGGATCATGCAACTTGCCATAGACTTAAGAGTTCAAATCCTCAATGCTGCAACATCTGTCTTATGTGGACTAAATGCTAGCAAAAGATCAATTCCCTCATCTCTACTAAAGTCCATAAGTCTTCTATTCATGTACATGCTTCCATTGTCCATGCAGAGTACTTTGATGGCCTTTATGGATTTTCATTCTACATGAGTCTTGAAGGCTACAAATGTTTCCAACACTTCATTCTTGTTATGAAGAAAGTAGACCCAAGTGAAACTTGAAAAGTCATCAACTAAGATAAGTATGTAGCGACCTTGGCTAAATGCAAAAGGACTTGCTAATACCATGTGAACCATCTATAGAACACCTATTGCTCTTGAAGAATTCCCTCTTTGTAACTTCCCCTCTAGATGCATATCCACTGAATATGTTGAACATTCACCCTTAGAAAAGTTGATTTGAGGTATACCTTTCACCATTTGGTATGTGCAAAGTTGCTAAAGATAGCAAAAGTCAAGATGACCATACCACTCATGCCGTAATTGCATGTTTGAATTTGATTGTGATAACAAGGCCTTTGAAGGAGACTTGGGCACAAAATGAGAGAAAGAGTACAACCTTTTGTTATGATTCACTTTCCCCACTACAAACACGAAAACATCTTTAAGACTGTGCACTTTTACTAAGTCTAGAAGGAACTCAACTCTATGTCCATCTCCAAGGCGAGTGATTTGGTAGATTGAAAGGAGATTTGAACTTATGTTTGGAACATAGAGAACATTTTGAAACTCTCCATTTTCCATTTCCATGTTTCATTTCCCTTCAACTTCCATTTTGCTATCATCTCCCATGAAGATGTGTGGTACCTTAGGTTGCTCCATTGAAGAAAAAACCTCCTTTGAAGAACCCATGTGATATGAGGCACCTGAGTCAAATATCCATTCCTTTGAAGAGTTTGCATTTTCCATGAATGCTTGACCTTTGCCCTTTGAATTCGAAGACAATTCTTTATCCTTGTAAGCATTAGGCAATGGAACATTATGTTTCTTCATGATGTTGGTCAACTCATCAATCTTTTAAGATAACACTCATGCTCTTCATGACCCATTTTCTTGCAATAAGAACACTTCTTCTTCTCCTTATTATTGTCCCCTTTCTTGTTGGAATTTGAGGACTTGCCTTGTTGATCCGATTGTGGTGTTGTCTTTTCTACATCCTCAAATTTGTTCTTCCACTTCTTTTTACCCTTTCCTTTATTTAAAGATGGTCCAACTGAATGTTGAGAACCCTCATACCACCAATGCTTTGCACTAAGGTGATTTGAGAATCCCCATTTATTTCTACTTCTTTTCTTCATCATCCAATAGTTTAGCACATTCATCAAAAGTGACTTTCTTATAGGAAAACCCTAAGGTAGTCTTTAAGGTGTTAAAATAAGATACAAATGTGGAATACTGTGATGGTAGCTTGTTATGAATGAGATAGATCAGTCTGTCATCTTTGATAGAACTCCCATAATCAGTAAGCTTTGTCCTTAGTTCATTCACCTTGATGATGAAATCTTGGATCGAGTCATATGACTTAGGATCTAAGGATACAAGCTCATCTTCAATTTTGAAAACATCCTATTCAGACACTTTCCCATAAAGGCTTTCAAGGGTATCCCAATCTACCTTGGATGTAGAACACTTCTTGATTTGATACATGATCTTATCATCTACCCCCAAACATATATCACCTAGGGCTTTTCTATCCATTTCTACACAAGCTGAAATATCACTACCTGATACTTTATCACCTGTTGCTTTAGGAAGAGTACCATCTACATATTGTGAAACTCCATTATGCATTAAGTGATACCACATTTTTATTGACCACATAGCATAGTTATGAGGAGTTAATTTAGGAAACTTAAAGTTTCCCATCATGCAGAAAATGAAAGAAAAGTGTAGAAAAGAGAGAACACAACACCAAGAACACCCCCCCTTTTCACTAAATCAAGAAATCCCCCCAAAATAGATGCTTTAGGCACTTTATCAGTAGTGTGATTACAATTAGCCACATTCCAATTTTGGCTTTCATGGACTTCTAATTTTTCTTGTTACAACCTCTTAATAGAGTACAAATCTAGAATTTTACAATGCGCTAAATTCTGAAGCATTACAAAGCAAAGAAAGGCCCTATTGCTGGAAGTGACACTTTGGTCTAGACAACCCTACAATCTAATAGTAGATCTAGAAAGTAGACAAAAAATAACACACTTTCAAAAAAAATGGAACCTATTTTTGACTCAAATGTGTTCGTACGGAGCATTTGAAGTTGCAAAATGTAAGATTATATAGGTATAGTCACCAAAAAAAATAATTTTTGATAAATGCATGCACCAAAACTAGAAAAATGCTACACCACTAAAAAATATAGAAAATTTTACCCAATTTTAAAAAACATTGCACGTGATTTGGAGTCTGGATGTTCGAGTTATGGCCTCCCAAAGTCAGACTGCAAAAACCAAAATCAATCTAGAGAGGGGTTGCATCAACAAATGATAGGGTTAAATTTGACAGGCATACGACCATCACAATAGTAATAACTTGGCCTGGTATGATGTCTAGATGGGAATCAAATTTAAGATAGTGAAAAGATGATGTTAGCAAAAATGAGACCCCCTGCCAATGTGGTAGTACGATTTGTTGATGTGTCACTTGTATGATCGTACAGGTAACCAATGGGGAAAAATTATGGCTGATGATGTGTATATCATGCACTGACTATGAATGCTAATGTGGCTATTGAGATAGGCACTGACTAGATGCCGAATTAGTGTATGGTTGGTATAGCTGGGCAATTTGAACTCTGCCTCATGGCACTATATTTGAAACTTTGTGTGTCCACCTCACTTCTAAAATTTTGATTGACATGAATCGAAAGATGCTAGGTGGTGAGGTCAAAAGTTTATGCATGTCTCTAAGTGCAGGGTAGCCAAATTTAGATGCATGTCACTGGAGCTAACTACGATTGTCATAATTTTTTTATAAATTGTCACTACGATGTGGGTAATTATCCCACATTTATGGGAGTAGCACTCAAAGAGTTTTTTAAATTACACCTCGTGTACCAACCAGAAATAGTATGTTTGTCAGATTTGTTTGTGAATTGTTGAAGCCGGCCTACATTTTTTAGGGGTCAAGATAATATGTAGTATGGCTTGCCAATGAAATAAATAGCCTACAGACAAAAAAATAAATTAAACCCTATGAAAAATAAATTCTGCCACAACAAAATTATAGAGCCGAGCTAGGGTATCACTGCCCGCTTTGGCAAAAAAAAATTATTTTCCTATATGCTCGAATTCAAAAAATAATTTCAAAAAAGTACAACAAAATTACAAAGAAATAAAAATACTTTAGATCTAGAAAATGAATTCATTAGATCTGAAATTGACCATACTCGAACTACAAATCGGGGCCTCTGAGTTATGATTTGCAAAAAAATTTTGCCCCACGATCAACTTTCACCCAGCATAGGCAAATTTATAGTTGATCTTCACTAAATCGACACTCTAGACGCAATGGTGAGGTCAAATCTAGCTCTAGAAACTCCCAATTTTTGTAGATCCTTTGGATTCGTGTTGAGGTGTTGAAGCATGAATGGTCTCAAACGGCTATGTGTAGAGAATCTCCCCAAGCTCTGATATCATGTAAGAATTTGTCTTGGGTCAGAATTCACCCAAGAACTAAAGAACTCAAACACAAGCACATAGTAGACCAATGAGATAGAGTATAATCAAAATGATGATATTTATTCAATATGCCAGCTTGAGAGTACACTAGGAGTGCCTATATATAAAGGTCTTAGGAGAGCTTCTAGAATACATAGAAGTCAGCAACATGATAAGTCATACAACCAAGCACATGTCCACCAAATATGGTTTATCCTCCATTAACCACGAGATTAAGTGTGATGATGTGAGGATAAGCCTACAATGGTATAGCATGCAAATCAATGGTGTAGACAACATGTGCTAAATTTGGAGTGTGGATAACTGTATTTTCAACATGACAACTTAGTGAATGATGTGAGCTCTTTTGTTGTAGACACCATGTGCATAATTAGAGTAGCATAACTCAATAAGAGTACACAAACTCCTAAGTGTCTCACCTAAATAAATAATAAAATAATGCATAAAAAATTAAATAATGCATTAACCTAAGTAAACTTAAGTAATTGTAATAAGTAAATACTTATTTACACCAATAGAAATGACTATAACAAAGATAAGAACAAGCTTTGGAACATAAACAAGCACATTGTCATTGATGGTATTTTTGATGTTCCTAAGTCTAAAGAGCCTATTTTAAATTTGACTAGTGCTATCCAAGAAACCATACAACAAGAGGCTTCAAGATCTAATATTATAATAAGGCTAAATTTGCATGGGTACCTAAATCTAAGTGCAATTTTACACCTTAGGGGGATTCTTATGATGTGATACTCAAGAATTTGGTTTCAAACAAGATTTTTATTTTACCAGACAACTCTAGACCTTATGAAGCCAAGGTAAAGCCTAAGTGGTGGAATGGCAACCATTATTGTGACTATCATACAAGAAAAGGCTACAAAACTAAGAACTGCATAGGGTTGAAGCATGTCATTCAAGATCTTATTGATGATGAGAAGGTTGGAGTATATGACCTTTCCAAGATTTATGATCATAAGGCTTTTAAGGAACCACTCCCCAAATATGACAAGAATCCTCAACAAAAATTAAAAATTGGGATGCAAGAGTTAATTATACCTATATAGATAATAATAATTTTATTCAAATTCTTGAACATTTGAGTGAATGAATTAGCATGGTGGGATCTAACCACAATGGATCCAATTATTATTTAGATATTGATGAGGCATCTAAATTTATCTTGATAGGTATTGGTTCTTCCATGCAACCCCAATCTTTCAAGGAGTGTAAACCTATGCTCATACTTAGAGGTGTCAAATACCCTTCATGTAGTGTAAGTCTAAATGTTATCACTAAGAATCAACCCGAGGTCATTCTTGAAGGTTAAAATTCTTCCAAGAAAGCTAGTCCAAAGCAAGTAGGATCCTCTTCCAAAGAAGCCTCTATCTCCACCAAGTGACGTGATAACCTAGTGGATCACCTTCAATGTACCCCAACTCAGATTTCAATCTTTTGAGTTCTAACCTATGCATAAAGATATCTTAGAAAAGACCTTATAAGCTTCTAGTGTCCCTAAAGATATTGATATAGATCAATTTTAGACTATGGTTAATCACATTTCCACTCCACATTACCTTTCATTTTTTGAGGAAGATGACAAGTCTTTAAGCCATCTACATAACCTTTCCCTACAAATTAAAGTCCAAATCTATTGAATCTAAGTCAAATGCATGTTGATAGATAATGGTTTTGAGTTAAATATTTTTTCTTTTAATGTGGTTAAACAAATGGGATTATCAAAATTAGCTATTGATCCAATAAGAAAGATTACAGTTAAGGATTATGATGAAGTTGAGAGGTCTTATAAGGGGTTGGTTTGTGTTTCTTATTTGAGTTGGTCCATTGGAAAAAGATTTAGCCTTTAAAATTATTGATACACCCCTTTCTTACAACATATTGTTAAGGAGACCATGGATCCATGACATTCAAGCGCTTCCCTCAACCTAGCATCAATGCATAAAGTTCACCTTCAATGGTACTAGGATTTATATTCTAAGGGAGAATTTAATGTCCATCAATACTCTTACTACTAAATCCTTAGTGACACATAATAGATCTTCTAATGAAGCTAAGGTCACACTTCTTGATTTTGAGAGAAACTTATATCTATGCTAAATATTGATATAGGGGAATTTTTGACTATATTATCCTTTACTACACTCCCATATTCCCCTTGTTCTTATAGTAAACCTTTAGAAGACATGAAGCCTTCATATTCTACTATGAAAGTCTATGGGACCTTTTTCCAATCCTTAGTACCTCTAGAAGATGAAAAGAAGAACAAGATGTTAGGGAATAGATTTTTAGAGAAGAAGAACCTAAGGAAGTTACACTTACTACTGTAGTCTCTACTTAAAGATGCATAAAAACTTACAAGTTTCTAGCTAAGATAGATTACCTAGGTCATGGTCCTTTGAGTAATACAAAACATGCTCTCAAAAAAACCTCAACTCACACAAATGGAAGAAAATATAAGGAGAAAACTAAAGTGGGATTTTCTAATACTGATGCATAACCTATTTTTGATCCATCTCCTAATAATTCTAGTAAATCTAAGGAAGAGATTGGGCCTGCCAATGCTATTGACCAAGACGAGGAATTTTTTTTCTTTCTACTACCATTCTTTGGAATGAAGAAGCACCTCCACTAGAACTAGATGATGAAGCTTCTACATCCCAAAAAATTGAATATCGAGATATTGAAGATCCTAATAGAGAACACAGTCATAGAAACATTGCACATTTTCTACAAAGAGAAGAAAATACTAATTCACATGAGTCTGAATGTGATTCTCTCTTAGTAGATTTAATATAATTGGGAGTAGATATTTTTGTACTTATGCTAACCAAAATGAAGTGGTAGACAAGTCACTCATAGAATCTGATGAGTTGAACTTGCATGTTACTTTTATTGACCAAGTTGACCTTGCTAGGACTTAGATTGATATGGGTTCCTTTGAGGTGAACCTTATAAAATCTAATACCTTTCTCAAATCCCAAACTGATCAAATGTTTGTCCAACCTCATATATAAGGATCTCAGTGCTTGCTTCAATCCATATAATTGTTTCTTCAATCTAAAAAGCATAACCTTTTCTTTTATTAAAGGAAATCCATTAAATCATTCATTGTATATCTCTTCTTCAAGTTCTTCATCAAAAAAACATGACTTGACATCCATCCGATAACCTTAAAATTCGTGTTAGCTTCATATGCACAAAACATTCTAACTTCCTCCAATCTAGCAACAAGGGAAATTTTTTCCTCAAACTCAATCCATTATTTTTGTGAACCACCTTTGCATACTAACCTTTCTTTATTTCTTATTACTTTACCTTTCTCATTTATCTCGTTCCTGAATACCCACTTTATTCCAATTATGTTACTTTCTTGAGCTCTAGGAGCTTTTGTTGCATCACAATGCATGCCCCATTTTGAGTCACAAAATAGGGACCCCCTAGTTTCAAAATACTCTACAAGACACCTGGTATGGTGCCTTGATCATCTATGACCCTCCTCTAGGTATAGGTCAAACACTAGTCTCTAATGAAGTAATGTCAAGTACTAAAGAGGGGAAAAAAATCTAATTTGTTGGATTCTAAGTGCATAAAGTGAACACATGCACATGTGCACAAATGTGCACTCACCTCTCTCCAAGGATGCATACTGTGAACTCTAAATAAGCCCCACCCTTCCCCTCTTCTTTCTCAATTGCTCTCTTCAACTTTTTTTTCACACCTTCACACCCTCCCGAGGTCCTCTCCTCCACAAACTCTCTAGCCTTCAACATTTCCTAAGGTAAACTACCTTTTGGAGGTGTGTGCATGTGCACATGCACATGTGCATTATTGCAAGCATGAATGTTGATGATATTCCTATGGGGGAGTATTGTAGACATGTTACTATGATGGTATGTTACATTCATGACTGAGTTTGTCGTTGATGTCAACATAATAGTTTTATGTGGTATCTAATAGAAGAAAAATAGAAAGATCAAGTTGGTACGGATGGTAGTTGAGTATTCTAACTATCCAAGGTTATGGGATATACTTTTGAGTATCTAGTAAATGCAGTTAACATCAAAAGAAGAAAAGATAAATCCAAAAGAAGTTATGTAAGTTTTGGTGATGTTTGTTTTGAGATAGAGTTTACAGAGGCATATTCCGGTAAACTTGTTATATCTCTTAGAAGAGTTTTTATTCTGAGAATTGAGGTTGAGGATATGAAGAAGACATATTGGTGATGACATGGCTAAGTTTTCTCATCATGATATTTCATGTACAAAAAGTTATTCAACTTGCAAGGTGGAAGATTAATGTTATCGCTAAGTGTAACATGTTCTTAATATGGTCCTATAATGATTAATTAAGAAGGTCTAATAGTTGACTCAAGGAATTGTTTTATGGACTTAGTATAAACGAAGGAAATTTTCCTTTATCCAGCATGGATGAGATGGTATGGTTTTGATTGATGATAAGCAACAATAAGAGTGGAATGAAAAGTTGAGTAGAGTAGTGTAGAAGTGAAGGAAACTTCATTGCCAAGGTTATGCTAAGTGATCCAAGGTTTGATATTTGAATTCAAGGTTCATGACCTAGTCTACAAGGTCTAGCAGTGATTGGTTTAGTTGATAGAACAAAGGAAAGAAGAACATAATAGTAAATTATTTGTTTGAGGAGTGAGATCTTCTTGTAGTTGAAAATGCCTGTTTGGGTAGTGGGCTCTTCTTGCATACATTGTACTACAAATCCTAACAAGGTTGGCACAACTCCTAATAGTGTTGGAATCTCCTAATAGAGATTCAAAGTCTCCTAATAGGGACTCTATGTATTGAATATTGTAATAAACTCCTAGCAGGGTCCATCCTCTAACAAGGAATGTTTAAATTAGTATATCATCTTGTGGGAATCATTCCCACCAGGGTTTTCCCTCTAATCAAGGGTTTCCCTAGTTAACATATCTGGTGTAATTGTCTATGTGCATCTTATTATTGTTGTTATTTACTTTGGTTAAATGGTTAAGTTTGTTTAAAGAAAATAAATGTTTTAATTATTGGATAATTGATTCAACCCCCCCCCCCCCCTCCCCCCCAAATTTATCTTGGTGGACTATTGGACCAGCATGCACACCCTCAATAGGTGCACATGTGCACACCTTAAACACAAAACTCCCCATTTTTGACACTACTCCTTGCATGTGCATAGTTGTGCACATGCACATGTGCACAAAGTGAGCAAAAATGCAAATTGTGTTGAACATATTACATGAAGTGCACTTGTACATCTAGCACACTTGTACAGGTCTGCTAGTACACATATCAAGCTCTTTAGGAGGGATTTTAATAATTTTCTACTATTTTTGGACCTTTTCTCATTAGTCTAGGTCCCATTTAAGTGTCATTATGGTTTTCTAAAATCAAGATACTGCTATATCTTCGTTTTGTATAGATATAATGCCATCATCCTCATCCTCCATGGTATAAAAGATAGCACCAAATCCTGTAGCCTTCAAATACCAAGGAGTTCCAAAGAAGTCCTGATTCTATTATAAACACACTAAGATCTAAGATAGTTAACTAGGCTAGATTGATTGGAACATCTTCCTCATGCTATGCAAAAAACCAAAAGAGAGATCAGCTATGGTGTTAGCTCTAATCTAAAGTGGGTTAGTGAATGATTCATCTCACCCAACATCAGGTCAATCCTTTGAGCTGATTATGACATTGGCCCAACACTATGTACCTAAGGAAAAGGTCACTAGCAGTGTAATAGAGGAGATAGTCCTAGATCTTAGACCTCAAAACATTGAAAAGGTTTTCCAACTTCTACGAGAAGATCTATATCTTCAAATCCTTTATGAGGGTGTAGATAGGTGGTATAGAGAAAATAAAGTTGAGGCCAAGGAGTTGGTAGAAGAAAAATGATTAATTGATAGGATAGCCTTGGGCCAAAGAGAGGGAAAAGTTGATATGAGATGTGGATACATGATATCGACTACTTGATAGTTCTCTTGAGTAGAGCCATGGGCCTTCATACAATGAGTCACTTGGAAAAATGGATGATACCTTTTATAGAAACCATCAAGATGGGTAATATGCCTATTGATTAGGACACAATCCTTAGAGATAATTTGGATGAGCAATTGATCTTAGTGAATAATGAACCCCATTTTGTATGACCTAATTAATGGTATATCTCTTGGTGGTAAGGACTACAGATAATCTGGCATTGTATAGAAAGGGAAGCATGTAGGATGCAAATGCTTGGACTTATGTAGTATATCCACGACTACTAAAGAAGAAGATCCCACTATAAAGTGTAAAATAAAGGGTATTCAATGATGGTTTCATATTCATCATCATCAGGTTCATTGAGGGGGATTACACAAAGATAATTTTAGGAGAGGCTACTGTTAGAAAGGACAGGGTTTCCATTGCACCAAAAGATTGACATGTGAATGCACAATACAACCAAGAGCCTTATAGAACTATAGGAGGTAGTTAAGTCATGTCATGAATCCTGCAAGGGACATTGGTCCACTGCCAACAATCCCCCTTCTGGTGTCACTTGCTATGGCCTATTGGATTCAAACCTGTGACCAAGCTCTGATACCAATTGTTAGAAAGAAAAGGGTTTTTGTTGCACCAAAAGATCAACCTGTTAATTCCCAATACAACCAATAGTCTTATAGAACTATAGGATGTGGTTAATCCATGTCACAAATCCTACAAGAGATGTTGGCCCACTACCAATAACTACATCTCAAATAACAAAATTTGGTGCATATTATATATAGATCAAGACCTTCACTACCTAGTACTCTCTTGTTCCCAAAGAAGTTCCCATGATATCCATCTAATAGGCTAATATTATTGAGATAACCCAACAACTTGCCTCTACATATGACAAAGTGAGAAAACAACACAAGAAGATGTGGTTGTGACTGATCACCATCAGATCCTTTGAGGTGAAGCAAAAGTAAGATATCACTACATTTGACTCAAAATGGGACCAATATCCTCTCAAAAATTATCAGGCTTCGTGCCCATATTTTGACAACATTGGGATGGTACAACATCAAGTAGGGAATAAATTTGTCTTGGAAGAAGCCCTAGAAGACCACTAGATGAATGCAATAGATGACTATGTTGTATGCATTAGAGACTATTGTAGGATGAGTCTAGAGCTCGCAAAATAGTTGTTATGATTATTAACATATTCTTTAGAATCATTCAAGTAATTTTGAATTATTTTTTCTTTATGAAAGATAGAGAAAATAAAAATGATCCACTCTTAGTCTTTGAAATCTCTTTTTGCCCTTCAATATGATCTTTCAATTCTCAATCCAATCTAGAATATCTCATCCAAATTATTATCTAAAATAGTTGAATTTTTTTATAAAATATATAGAAGTGGTTACCTATTATCTTATAATAATAGATAATAATATAATATATAAAAGGAAATATAATCAATGATATCAAAAGATCAAATTTTGATATCCCATTTTATTATTGTTACTTTTATAATAATGATTTTAGCTTTCACATTAGGTAGAGCATTGTTGTAATGCCCCACCAAGGGATGCAAAAGGATTAACCTAAAATTTTACTAAGTTTTCCAAATATATATATTTTTTAAAACATGAAAGATAAACCATCCATATCAAACACATAGTAGTGGAAGTAATAACATACATACAACTAAAAATATTCATAACAAGTTACATTCCTTAAGGATCCCAAGACATTGAGTCACATTTAATCTAACTAACACTAGGTCTAGCAACTACCACATCCACATAAAAGAATAGTAAAAAGTCCAAAGTCCATAATATACATTTGTTCTAAATGTCTCTTGGAAAATGAAATTCAGAATACTCAACCATTCACTATGCATGTCATAGGGTATGAAAAGCTTAAAAGATTAAACATATGTAAAAAATAAAGATATATCATCCTCATCGACCATGATACAAGTGCAATAAAGTAAATGAAACCAGATTCCATACATCATAGAAAATATAAACATCTATCGTAAAAGATAACCATAAATCATAACACATAATTATCTAAGTGTGTGGTTCCTCCCAACCGTCAATATCATCATTAGACCATCGTGGGCCCTAGCCATCCCCCACGCATAACATCCCAAGTCATTGAAGAGATCATCGATACTATAGTAATAGGGATGTCACTCCTAAAACATGCTACAACATATGCAGAAAGAAATCTAACATGCTACAACATATGCATAAATAAATCTAACATGCAAGAATAAAGCATAAGATGATCCTACAAAGTAGATAACATCATCTATCACATGTTAATCATCAATATAAAGAAACATAGCAATAAATAACATCCATTATAAGATATAACATCCAAGAATAGAATGAAGGTAAATGCCAACAAAGATAGCACTGGAGGAGATAGTCTCAAGTCTCAAATAGAATATCAAATCGCATAACACAAGTACTCTTTAAGTCCAGGAATCCTAAAAGTACGCTAACTCAAAGGTTCCAATACACAGATCGACATCTACACCCAAAGGCACACAGAGACATGTAGGAAACCTACTATGTAAGCGAGAAAGTGTCATTGCACGGATCATGCTGGAGTTACCCTGATAATCTCTCAATAGACCTCGAACCCCTAGTGATCCCTATGCAGCCACTAGTATCCTCTCGTACTGATGAGGCATACTACAGAATGTAAGGTCACAACCAAGCATTCTCTCTACTCTCATTCCAGTCTATACTAGCACTCAAGACATGGGCGAGAACATACAATTATCTTATTAGGTTCATTTTAATCCTGATTTAGTGTAAATTTTTTCACTTATTAAAACAACTTACAATGAGTTACCCTAGTAGCCACTTAGGGCCCCATCCCCCATTGCAAGCCACTTCCTGACACTACAAGTAGATTACCTACCCTAGGCTCATGAAAACAAAAATCACCACAGTCCTATACAAGTGATTGAAAAAATATCAAAAGATAATCCACAATAAGAGCATCAAATCTCTATGAGCAATTGAAAAGCATACATTGATAATCATGACCACAATAGTTCTCTATTGGCAACCGAAGGTATCAAAGATAATCATAATATCCATCAGTCCTCATCGAGCAACTGTATAGTATTCCAAAATACATCTCAATATCCATATCAATGATAAATCACAACATCCATTGGTTCTCAACAAGCAACCAAAAAGGCATCTTAAAGAAAATAGTATTGATTGAAGACTCCAAAATGGTTGAGTCAAAACATGTCACAACGTGACAACATCAAGAATAAATCAACACTTCAGTCCCATCATGGCGACTAGAACGTAATCCAAGTATAACTGATCGATGACTCAAAAATGGTTAGGTCAAGTGTCTCATATACATATAACTCAGCTTCACTCAAGAAGACTGATGAGCAATAACAATCAGTAAATACAAACATCTCATAGAGCATACCATCGCATTTCCATCATTGGGTTTTAAAAAGATCAAGATCAAATAACATCAGCATACCATCACATTCACATAACTCCCAAGCCTCTGGTAGATGTCCTAACTGGTCAACACTCAAGGACCACCCAAACTCCAAACATGGATAGCACAAAGAAATAAGATACAAGCACATGTTTGGGTTTGCTTTGCAATCACATGGTTAAGCCAAATATGAGGTTTCAATTTTTTTGTTTTCAAGATACTTCAAGCGTATAAAATTCTTCATTTAATCTACAAATCAACCCATTTATCTCTTCAAATTAAACATAGAATTATTCCTTCATTATTTTAAAACAATTTTCTAAAATAATTAGAAGATAATTATTTACTTATTTAAATCATTAAACTAATTCCTGTTGACTTTTAATAAAATCATTCGCATTGTTTTACTAAAATCAATGTTACTAATAATTAAATAAAACTTCGTTGATTCCAAGAAGTCTCCCATTATTCAAATCATTAGAATAAGACTTATCAATTTTCAATAATTTACAATTTCCTTAAAACACCTCAAGGAAAAACATTTATTTAAAATAATCTTCATTGATTTTAAGTAAACTCAATCTCATTAATAATTCAATTATTTAATTCTACTAAACACTTATTAATATCTCTTTTCTTTTAATTTGTGCTCATTTAAAAACCATTTACTAAAATTGACTAATAATTAATTAGACTCCTTCTATTATTAACTAATCTTTATTAAATTTAATTTAATGAGATTAGTTAATAAATCATATAAAACTAATGCATATTAATAAGATTCTATTTTAATTTGAACTCAAACTCGAATCAATTTCCAAATCTTGATTCTACTAAGGGAAGATTGCAATAATATTTTTAATTCCCCAATCTAGATGAAACATGTATACCCAAATATCCACAATATAGAACATTCATCACAAGAATTATCCAAGCAGTCATCTAGAAAACACGATGAAGACAGGAAGAGAGAAAGCATAATAGAGTATGTGAAATAATCACGAGTGCCTACATGGACACTGATGCTAATTTGCTACGCCTTAGAAAATTGTAGAGAAGCTCCTCCCTTCAAAACCTTCCCCTTTCCAAAAATTCCTTCCTTCTCCAACATTTGCAATTTCTTCAAGAATCGAAACCCCAAATGTCTAGAAGTGCTTGTAGAAGCATACTAGGAGAGCCTCTATATAAAGGCCTCTAAGATGCATCTAGAATTTGTCTAGAAGGAACTAGGAGATAAGCATGACAACTAAACACATAACTTCCATGATAAGAAGATAAACATGATGAGGTGTCTAGAATGTTGTAGACACCATGTGCTCAAATAATGTGCTAACTCCCAAGTGTAGACAACACGTGCATAATTAGAGTGCAAACTCCTATGTTGTCAACATGACAACTCACAAGAGTTCACATACTCTTATGTGAATAAATATTAAAATAATGCACATTAATTTATTCAATATTTACTTTACTCTTTTTAATTAAATTTATTAATTTTAAATCTCATGCACTCACTTTATTAAATCCACTTGTTTTATCTTAATATATTTTAATCACATGCATGCATCATGCAATCTAGAATCTTTTAATAAATTTAATATCTTTTCCACTTTTAAATTTATTTTCGAAACTTAATTGACAAAATATTTATTAACTTAAATACTAATAATATTATTTAGCATTTATTTAAAAATGAACTCTAAATATATTATTATTAAATTAAATAAATATTATCACATTCCAACTTTAAAATTATAACTTTTATCTTCAAATTTAATTTTTTTATTTAATTAATTTTGCAATTAATTAAATAAAATAAATATTAAAATATCATATTAATTTTCCATTAAATTAAACCATTAATTAAATCTTTTAATTAGGCTTAATTAATAGAAAATTCACCAAGAAAGAGTTCGGCAAAAATGCGACCTAGGGGTAGGCACTACAAATATAATCTTCATAATTTAGTCAACTAATTCCTTATCTACGAAAGATAATGGTCTGCCTAGAGAAAGCGATTTTTTTTTTGGAATGGAATAAAAAAATAAAATTGGATTCTCACAAATGTTGGTCTTTATTTAGTGAAATGCTATATTCATTTTAGATCTTCCATCTAGGAGAGATTGTTGAGTGGACTAAAGTAGTGGATTGCTAATCCATTGTACAAACTATTTTGAACTGAGGGTTTGAAGCCCTCTCTCTCTATCTCTATTCAGTTTGAGATGACTCCGCAAAACCTATAAGAGATTTTTTACAAAATCTACTTTCTAATATTTTTTCTATTCTTTGTGCCCAAAATTTCATCCTAGATTATTTGATAGGAATCCAAAGATAAATAGAGGAACAAAAAAATCACTATTGTGTAAACAAACAACTTAAGAGTAAGCATCATGTAATCTTCAAAATTATTCCTATTAAAAAATGAAATAGATCATCAATTTTTGTATCATATATTGCCATTGTCTAAGCAAAGAAAAAAAGAATATTCAAAATTGAATCTATTATATCACTAGCTAATCACCCAAATTGCAACTGTGATGCCATTGATATTGACTAAATATATTTAGATCTATCGAGAATAGATGTATCACAGAATAAACATGAGAACAAGGAACAGGAGTGTTACATCAATTTAGTTAATGAAAATGGTCCAATTTCAAAAAGTTAAATTGTAACAACTAACTAATAATAATAAAATGATAGGAAAATTTTTTGTATCAAGTGAATACAAACAAAAATCAATAAAAACTTAGATTTTGGTTATCAAAAACTTATGGTAGCTTTCCAAGAAAAGCCTAATAAAAAAATAACAAAGGGATAATTGGCATTACATTAACAATTAAATCAAAAATTGCATAAGCTTTAGGAGATTTAGAAAAATAAGGATTATTCAAATGAAAAGTGGCATTGTCTAGACAAATATGGAAGTTGAGGATAATTGAAATTTTGATTCTTTGATGAATAATACTAAAGATCTAATAGTATTTGGCCAATCAATCAAATTTTTCAACAAGATTAGATTTTTAGTCTTCAAGTTGGAAGGGATCATTTATTTATACAATATTTTACATATTGTGATAGGGAATGACCAATGAATGTATATTTTTGTTTATTTTTAGGTTCCCCTATAATTAGATATCTGGTTAACTCAAGAATCTATGCCCCTCTAATTTTTCTATACATATTGCATAGAGAATAAAATTATAATAATGTAATTTAGATTCAAATAAAACATTGTGTCAATTTATGATCTTAATGGATTATTATAAAACAATAATGGGGCATGGCCAAATAGTAAGACAATAGATTTTGGTCCTATTATTTTGAAGGTTAAGATCCTTTTGTCCCAGGTGGAACAATATTATTGAATTGAAAATAAAAATACTATACTAATAGAAGGGAAATATAATTTCAATAAGATTCTAAATAGAGAAAGGGATATTTTTGCAGTGTAGGAAATACAAATCAATTTGAGATAGAGATAAAGTGAAATTGGCCTATTAGATGTATGCTAGTCCTTCTCATATTGGAACTCTACAAGTAGCTAGTTCTTTCAAAAATATGCATGCCAGTATGCATGCTACTCTAAGAGATGATTATTTTAATGTAATATGTTATGTGTTAGAATGTGAAAGAGATTTTACTCCCAAAATAGCTAGCATGGTAAATTGTCGTGTACTAGTATGCGGATCTCAAGAAAGAGTTGTGGATAATATTCTCTAGAAAGATAAAGAGGAACACATTGATCTTATTATATTGACACCTACATGTACCTCTAGTATTTTGCAAGAAGATTTATAGAAATTTGTGAATAGAGCTTCCATAATTCTTGATTCTAACATCATTTTTGTAGATGTTGGTCATTATCAATTAAATAACATTGAAGCAACTTATATAACACTAGAACAGGTGGTTCGATATTATTTAGATAGATGTTATAAACAAGAGAAATGGGATCAACTTCTACCTGATGCACCTTATGTCAATATAATTGGAATTTTTACATTGGATTTTCATTAAACAACATGATTTTCGTGAATTAAGATGTTTATTATGAGATCAGGATATTGAAATTAATTAAATAATTCCTGAAAGAGGATCTATAGAAGATCTTAAAAGATTACTCAATTTAATTCCTTATCATGAAGTGGGCATAATGACAATGGCATATTTAAATAATGAATATGGGATGCCTTACATATCCATAGCTCCCATAGGAGCTATAGATATGGTGGAGTGGATCTGCTAGATTTGAAAAAATGTGAATATGTTGACTCTTAGTTCATCAAGTAAAAAATTGGATTATGAACCTTATATCAATGGACAAACTCAATTTGTTTCTCAAGCTACTTTCTTTTCAAGGTCTATTGATTGTTAGAATTTGACTAGTAAAGAAGCAATTGTTTTTGGTGATACAATTCATGCTTGTTCAATCACTAAGATACTTGTTTGAGAAATGGGGATTCATGTCAGTTTTGTAGGTACTTATTGGAAACATGATGCAGAATGGTTCAAAGAGAAAATTCAAGGTTTTTGCGATGAAATAATGATCACCAATGATCATGTTGAGGTAGGAGATAATATCGCTCACATCAAACTGTCTGCGATATTTGGTACTCAAATGAAATGTCATTTTCTAGTAAATATCTTGATATTCTGCATGGAATTTTTTGTATTAGTTCATATACAAAAATTTCCTTTGGGATAACAATCTTTTTTAGGTTATAAAGGTACTAATCAAATAGTTGATTTAATTTATAACTCATTTTCTTTTTGTATGGACGACCATCTTCAAGATATTTTTGGTGGTTATGTATATACTAAAGAAATAATATCCAAATCTATATCTATGGATATAGGCCTAATTTAGAATCCTAAAATTTGATTAGAATTAAGTAAAATTCCTCATTTTGCCAAAGAAAAGGTGGAAAGAAATACTAAAAAAATTGGATGAGAAAAAGGGATTGAAACCATTATTGTCAAAGTAATATACATAGCTAAAGAAGCATTGACTACCTAGCTAAGTAAACAAATTAATTCCAAAAAAATGTAGTCTATAAATTGAGTTAATGACTATTCATAATTACATATCTATCTTAGGATCGGATAAGAGATCTATTTGTATAAAAATAAGTTGTCTTAAAATGATGTGGTAAAAAGAAATAGGCGACTTCAATGATTTTATTAGTTTTTTGGATTATGACACGTGGGTAAAAGCACAAACTTGTGTCACCCTTTTGTAAAGGAAATGGCTAACAAAAGTATAATTGTTCACTTTCAATGACATAAAATTGGTATTATTATTTTGAATTTGAAAATGGAGTAGAGTAATGAAATGTGTAGAAATGGAATAATTATTTGGAATAAGAATTGATATATTTTCCTAATTTTTGAAGATAATTTTTTAGTTGTTGAATAACGCTGAAAATTAGGGGTCTAGTTCCCACCACAAAACTATATCGAAATAAACTTATTCCCCTTTGATCTTAGACTATGTTATGGATAACATATATAGCTAGAAGAATAAAAAATAAAATTTGGCTTTAGACCTATATTTTCTCCTTTATAATGATTCAAGTTTCAACTCACCTGAAATCAATAGTTTTCATCTCCCACCACATTTTTCAGAACAAATATATTCTAACCAAGAGAAAAAATATACATTCTAGAAGAGGACTCTCTCCTCTTGAACGTCATATAATTTTTTTAAAAAAATTATATGATTTAATATTTTTTTCTTTATCAAAACTAACATCTTTTAGAGTATTAAAATACGTGGTTGTAGAATTTTTTAATTACAATATAGCATATCTAGTTAAAACAATATAAACTCTATATGAGAATATTCTTGATTCTAAGCTCTATAAAATGGTGTTTATATGTTATTAAAAAAATATCATAGAAAATAGTAAGAGTTATTGAAATGCCACTTTTTTGAAATACTTTTATTTCTTTCATAATTGGATATAGACTAGTATAAAAAATGCATTAAATAGACATTTCCAATTGGAAAACTATGAGACCATATTTAACTTAGCTAGAATGAATTTATCTAGATAATATGTTTGAAAAAATTTGATTTTTAAATTGAAATACTGAAATTCAATTGTTCAAATAAGTTAGCCTGAAAGGTGACACAGCTTTGTACCTTTACCCACATGCCATTTTGACTCGAAGATACTCTTAGCCCAACATTTATCAAAAAAAGATATAGGAGCTTGGTATCAAATTTTATTTTTCCAGCTAGGGGTAGAATCTAGGGTTAATGGAAATTAAATCAATGAGCTACCTATCGAATTTGACATTAAGTCTCGAAGGAAAGACCTCTTCAGGAATTGGGTTCAATCAATAAGAATAAAAATCATTTTATTTATAGTGCTATTGTATAATTTCTCAAATTAGAAGCTCAGTTTATAGAAATTGTGTCATGATATTTTCCTGCAAAAATTTATTGTTTTAAATGGGCTTTCAACTTTTTAAAAAAAAAAAAACTAGAAAGGGGGTATTCTAAATAATGTGTCTACATTTAGCATTAGATCATATAAAATTTAGTAATTATATAAATTTTGTATCATGGTTGTTTTATTATTATCCATTTATATTTGTTTTATTATGTCTCATTTTCATGTATTTTTTCCCCTATGATCTTATCTAGGGAAGAACATAAGGAATTTTGTTAAACGGTTCTTCAAGAGAAGAAGAAGAAATGAAAAAGATTAGAATTGTGAGAATGAAATGAATGAATGAAATAAAAAATGATAAACAATCATTATTACTTTTTATTCATTAAATAGAAAAAATTGTGTTTATTTTTACTTTACTGTCATTTCTAATGATCTTTTCTTTATATTCCTAATAATTTTTCATCTTAATATAATTTCAATCCAACAATACTTCCCAACATTTTAGGATTGATAATAGCATATTTTTTGGATATAATAAATCCGTTAATTTTTTTTTTTTAAATGGTGAATTCATTCAATGAATCAAAATAATCTGATCCAGAAAGATCACTTGATTTTATTAAGAAATGGTAAAGTTTGATTCGATTATTATATCCTTGATGATTTATTGTAAAGGTTCTATTTATGATCAATTGAATCAAGTAACTGCTCTACTTCGATTGTATCTATAAAAATAAGGGTTTCTAACTCAATGGTAGAGTACTCAGCTTTTAAGTGCGACTATGGTCTTTTACATGTTCACATGAACTATTAAATTTGTTTATACCATTGGTAAAATTAGTAAGACTACGACTGATCTTTAAAAAAATGGAAAAAATAGCATGTCATTCTAAGATTTTTTTTTTTTTTATCAGAAGTAGCAAATCAAGTAATTCAATGCATATAAAAATAAAAAAGTATAAAAATTATTGAAATGTGTATACAATTTAATTTGAAAAAATGAATTGATTTTGAAATAATATCATATACATTTGAGAGTGTGAGTGATTAAGTCAAGTGAGTCAATAGATAAAGATGAATGACTTGAATCATAAGTAAAACTAGAAGAACAAGCTTATGCTCCTCATTTCAATGAGGAATTCCCTTTCCTAATCAAAAGTTAAAAATATTTTAGTAAGTTTTTCCTTGTAGTAAATTAGGGTTTTCTACATTCACCATGAGTTTTAAGTACTTGAAAACAAATGTGTGAGAGAAATAGTGTATTGACCATGTTAATTCTCTTCCATGAGTCAAGATAGAGATCAGACTACCAAAATAATAAACTTTCATTCTTCCTCATGATGAATGAAGATCTATGTGAAAAAATATATCTATCTGATAGATATTAAATATATTATGTTCCAACTAGATCATGCCATGTATTATCTTTAATAATCCAACAAGTTATTCTTGGGTTCGAGGGTTTAAAAATGGATGACTTCCAAAGAAGTTCAAACAATAATGGTTTCATATTTGCTATCATCAAATTCATTGAAGGGGATCATGCAAAGAGAATTTTAGTAGAGGCTACATCTTGAATAACAGAAGTTGGTGCACATTATATATAGTTTAAGACCTTCACTGATCTCTAGGTAGCTGGTACTCTCTTGTGCCCAAAGAAGCTCCCGCAATATCCATTTGATAGAATGATATTACTGGAGATAGCTTGAAAAATTACCTCTGCATATGACAGAGTGATAAAATACCACAAGAAGACATGATCGTGGTTGATCACCATCAGAGCCCTGGAGGTTAAATAAAAGCAAGATATTGCCACATTTGACTCGGAATGGGATCAATATCCTCTCGAGGATTATCAAGCTCCTCACCCATATTTTGACAACATTGGGATAGTGCAACATCTAGTATGGAAGAAATTTGTCCTAGAAGAAGCCCTAGAAGACCATTGGATGATCACAATAGATGACTATGATGTCTGTATTTGGGACTATTATAGGATGAGTCTACAAATCATGAAAAAGGTGTTGAATATGGAGATTCCCCCAAAGTCTTGGGACACGGATATCCTCAAGATACTGGATCCCTTGTACAATAGGGACAAGATTTATGAGGACAGTTTGTTGGTAACATCAGAAAGTGCACAAGCCCTAGTATCACACGTGTAAATTTTTGTATAGACTATGAGCCAATAGTGCTATTATAATTGTAATTAATTAATTATCTTATTATAACTAATTGGAAAAGCCTCAAGGCCGAGTCAAGGAATTATTTTTAAGATATCGTATAAAGGAAATTTTTTTACCTTGCTTATAGTATGTTGTGATCATTGTATGAAGTGTGAAGTAGGAAAAGGAGTAGAGTGTTTACTAAATGCAAGTAAAAGATCCAAGGGATTATTGGATGCACGATTTATGATCTAGTTGTAAGATCAGAAGGAGTAGAGGTCTGGATGATAAGACAAAGGAATGAAGTGTTATTCATTTCCATTATTCTACAAGGAATAATATAGAGATCATTTGGAAAGTGGGTTCATTTGTTTTTCCCTTGAAGCTTTTTGGGCAATGGGTCTAGCTAACTTCCACAACTCCTAACAGGGATTCATAGTCTCCTAATAGGGACTGATATGTGTTGAATGTTGTTATAGACTCTTAACAGAGTACATCCTCTAAGAAGGAATATTTGTATTAGTACATCATCTTGTGGGTACCATCCCCACAGGGGATTTCCCTCTAATCAAGGGTTTCCCTATTTAACATATCTAGTGTTATTGTGTATAAGTATCTTGTTCTAGTTTTTGATTATATTACTCATATGGTTAAGTTTGTTTAAAGTTGATAATTGTGATATTAGTTGGATAACAGATTCAGCCCCCCCCCCCCCCCCCCACTCTCAATTATATTGGTGGACTATATTTTCTAACACTACTCACTACCAACCAAGGAAAAAACCTTTTCTTTATACCTTGTCCTAAAAATTGATTAAGCCGACATTGAGGCCTTTCCCAATACACAATGAGTAATATAGGACCTCAATAAGTTATTACAATGAAGTTTCAGAAGCTATAATAAAAATGTCACAATTTAGTAACCTCCAAAAAAAGACCTTGAGTATCTACTATCATGAACATCTCTTCAATTGTGAACTAGGCTTGCTTAACCTAATTCCATATTGCCTAAAAAATATAGTTGAATTACTTCATAAATTATTTCCTATACATTGGCCTACAACCAATCTTTACTAGTTCAACTAGAATCTTCATACTAACTTGAGAAAACATAGATGTAGCATCTAAACACATGTTTGGAAATTAATCTAAGATTTCATATCTTAACTTTTTATACACAAACCTTGCTGATCAAATCTACCTCAGTGATATAATATGACTCTAACTATCATAAAACAAAATACATATATGTTGACATCAATAACAAACCAAGTCCTGAATGCAACATATAATCAACCAATCCAAGTGTTGACCACTTAACAATCTCTCCCTTTGGAATATATTTAACATTTGTGCTAACATTATGTCATCTTCATAGGGGCGAAGTGGGGGTTCTTTGTCCAACAAATATTTTGTCCCCTTCTTGGATTTTGGTGTGGATGCTCTTGCTTTTGAATTTTAATCAATGCGGTAATTTTTCACCTTCAGACATTCTCTATTTGATTAATTTATTTTGACACTTTATTCTATTTTCCTTTCAGTTTCGAATGGGAGATAATTTTCAAATCTTGGATAATTGGATTATATGTATAGAAAAGTCTTTAAATCTATGCACAAAATGACCTCAACACAAATTTGTATTGATTTGGCCTTAGGCAAGAAGAATATGGGCATGAGTCCACCAAAATTGAATTTAGGAATAACAAGTCTTTGGCTATAAGAAAGTCCTAGTATCTACAAAAGTCTCCAAGATTGTGAAAATGACCAAATTAAAGTAAGTTTGTGCATATGAAAATACATACATTCATAGGCATAAATATAATAAGATAGTGAATGTACAAAATTGTATAAACATGTGTATTGAATAAAGAGTAAATATAAAAGAATATATGTACTAGGTACACAACTAACATAAATTAAAAAATCCAACTTTATACAAGGTTACATCATTTGTCAATATATAGAAATAATTTCTTTAAACAAACATAAAAGTAAATAAAAAGCATAATTTTCATATTAATTTATTTTTCACTATCTTTAATTCCAACCATACTACCAGTGTTGCACAACATGATACACAAAAAGAGATTATAGTATGCATAACAAGAATGATGATACTATTGTTGCACAATATGAAACACACAAAAGAGCAAGGGCTTCATACTATAATTACACCTTTTCAGAAAGAATTTTGAAATTTTAATTATACCATTGTATGTTGCCAAGTACTTTACCATTCACCAATACTGAATCCTCTTATCAACTAATTCATATATTTTCACATATAATATCATATTCTTCTAATCCATTGCCATAGATTTGATCGACACAATCCAAAAGGCAGTCACTAGGTTTCTTGTAAGCATGCACCCAATTCTTTAAAAGCTATTCCTTGTAAGCATGCACTAATTCTTTAAAAACAAGCATGAAAAGAGACCCAATGGATCCATTAATGTAATCAAGTCGTGTGTTTGTGCTGAGAAAAGACAGGTCTTGTAAAGCACGAATGGATTTGTTTAAAGAAATGGAAGGCATCCAATTTCTTAACATTTTCCAAACTAACTATCAGGAAACCCTAATATCGAATAAGCTGCCAGCACAATTGAAATGTGATAAGCAATGGCCAAACATATAAAATAATATAGTATAAAAAAACAATTGGTGGGACGTAAGAAGGAAAAGTGTAATCATCCTACCAAATACTTTAATCATCCTGCCATATATAGTTTAATCAGGACATGCATTTACAAATAGATGTTTCCTAGGGAAGGTTTCCACTCACGTATTCTTCTATTTGTCTATTCCACATGAGCTTGACCCCTTCGTGGAGAGCACTTTGGATGAAGGAAGCTTCCCATTGTGGAGAAAACATTATAGTATTAATTCAACCAAAACTATGGAAAATATTCAAACATCTCAACAATAAGCTTCTACACAACATCTCGCAACTTGTAAGTCAATTAATGGTAGTCTCAGTGAATTGGTGGGTGCGTATCTCTTGTGGGTAATAGAAAAACTGCCATTTATTCATTAATGGAGCTTTTCTTAATCATTCACGCGTGAGAATTTTTATCATCCAAGTACACATATTATGAACACTAGTATCCTTTCAGACATTGACCTCTCTTGGGTATTTCTACAATCAAATCCAGCCAAATGATACATTAATGAATCAAAGAAATCTATAAAATTAATTGGGTATTCTTATAAAATGAGTGAACGATCAGTATAATACAATAAAACGTGGGTTCTTCTTCTTTTATCTAATGGGCAGTCATTGTCACCCGTACGGGCATTCTAAGTAATCTAAAAATATAGAATAGAGAGTTGACCATACTACCAACATTCTGTGAGTTTTCTTTTAGTTGAATGAGTTTGCTTCATCCCAATTCAGTTGGGTTGACTGCTTTTATCTGCAAAATGATTTATAATGAAGAAGTTTCATCAGCTTCCTACGTAAGCTCTATGAGCAGTGGACCCTCCATTCAGTGGAAGATCGGTATAAGAGATTTAGTGTCCACCTTGTCTAGGGGGGCTTTATATTGCTTTCTCCCACTGGCCAATATCAGTCGACACAAATTATTTTATAGGCTATCAAGTAACAACCCCAACAATGATGTTTTTGACTTGTTTAACAAGATCCGGGGACCATCTTAATAAAGTCTTTCACTTAATAATGTTTTTCTGCTTTCCGGTTTCATTTTTCATAATTATAATCAAAACCCATCTCATTGAAAGCAATGGACTTAGTGGTTTGGTAGTGGACTTATAGGTAACAGCCATATTGGTGTAAATCTGTGTCAAACATACAGTCAAAAGGTTTTTTTTCCTTTCTTCAGTATAGATCTTCAAATTGCTAGAACTATCAGAAATGGTCTAAGATTATTCAGTCTTGCACTTGGTCTAGAATGGAGGTAATGGTCGCTAGGAATTGAGATCTCAACAACCCACAATGAATTTCCTTGCCAAAAAATTCTTGTTTTCAATCTTTGATCAAAGAAAATGTGAATCTGCTCTCATGCTTCATAATTCAAGAATTTGATTGTATGTAGTCTTGTCCTTCAATTTTTTAAGACTTCTTTTCTACTAACTTTTCTCTTTAGGGTTTCTGACTGGGACCTGAATCCAGCGCTTTAAGCTTTATGGATTCAGTGGATTCTCATCATAATAATGAAGTTTCATCATTTAAATGGACTTGGGTTAAATGTCTCATTTACTTATTCAGTAGTGTAGCCTCATGAAGCTTCCCCATAATTTACGGCTTTCCTTGAATATAAATCTGTTCAACTGTTGAATTTAAATCTGTTCAACTGTTGAATTTTATTTTAATGAAAGGAAAGATTATTTATATGGTAAGCACCACAGATGTATTGGACTTTATAAGACGATAAATAGTTATATGTAGACATGGTGACTACCCCAAGTCGTATGTAATCTCGAACAAAAAGAACCAAAATACATTGAACATTTTATGAATCAAGCAAGGTAGAGTTATCTAGTTTAGTAGGACATATTGGATCTTTCTCGATGAGTACCGTTATATTATCTATTATTATATATAGATTGAAGAAAGTTAAATTATTTTTGTATATAAATTAGTTTTTTAAGTTTTATATCAAGAAGGGGCCATTATAGTTGGGGTTATACTAAAGCAGGACAGTCCTATCAATCCCTACTTTTACACTGTTCAATCCCTTACTCCCACCCATATGAAGTAGTAAGTATTAGACGAAGTAGTGAGTATGAGTGGGTGGGGCATCGACTAGGAATTGAGGGAAAGGGCTAGTCACATCAAAGGTAGGGAGTGTGGTCCAACCATCTATTATGTCATCAACATGTTTAGAGTGCCTATAGTGCCTTTAGTATCAAGAAGGGAATTTGACAAACATATATCATAAGTTTCTTGTAACTATCAACTTTTAACTATTTGTCTTTATTAGAGATGCATATTTATTGGTAGAGATGTCATCATGTAATGAAATCTAAACAATTAAAGATGAAATGTAGATTCATGCTCTATAGTAATTACCAATCATTAATCATACCTTATTCTCAAATATATGTATTTGTTGTTGGAGATGTCATTATATAGGAAAATTCAAATAAGTGGAGACATATATCATAGGTCTTTAATAACTATCAAATGCTAATTATGTTTTCTTGATAATATGTCATTGTGCAACTTTTAATAATGCTTAAGTAAACTAAAGTGAACATTTAACATTGCTGCTATAGCCCCTTTTTTCTTGTACGATTGATTTTTTCTTTAAAAAATATAGTTGAAATAGAATTTTGTAAAAGAATCAAAGCTAAATTTTTAGAAGATTTTGCCCTTTTTCAGGAAAGAAGAGAATTCATTATCCATGTCAAGACTCATACTACACTAGGAAATATTAGGATCAATTTTAGCCCCAACATCTTAGAATTCTACAAGATTTAGATTCTTCAAAGATCTAGAATATATGATGAATGTTAGGTTACATAATATGAGATAAATTCTATAAGAGAATTTTAGTCAATAGATTAGTTTACAAAACAAGGTTTCCCACCCTTGTGGTAATGGATGGGATGCCAAAGACAAAATCGCTTGATATCAACTCACTTTTACTAGCACTCTAGTGATCTAGGGAGATTAATTAAATTCAATACCTTAGAGGGTTGTAAATTAAAAATAAATCTCTAATATTAATCATTGAAAAGTAAAATAACTAAAAGTTGGGTAAATAATGTAATGTCCCCTTTCTAGCATTCATAGCATGATGTTGTCGTTAGCCTATTTCCCCACAGTCCCATAGGCTAACTAGGACATTAAAGGGGCTTAGAGGCCATTTGGCCTAGACAGTTTCAGTTGCAGGTCTTTCTGAGGGGTTCTGGGGCAACTTTGGGCATACTTACTATTTATAGTAAGTCATCTTAGACATGGCCGGACATCCAGTCACAGTGGTATGTCGATGGTAATTGTTTAAAAATTGACAGGAAAACTTATTTATCATTGATAAGATTTGTTATGCATTGATAAAGCCATTTTATAAAGTTAAATTTAAATATTTAACTTTATTAATGCATAGACTATAGTTTGTGGGAAATATTTAAATTAAAAGAGTTCCCTTTATTTTTATAACACATTGGAGACATAAGGTACATAAAGGGAGTTATGTTTTATCCCACATTGAGAAAACGAAGGATTGAGCTCTTGTGAGAACACTATAAAAGAAATGGAAGAGTTTTTTTTTGTATGCTTGGATGAAGATTAATGTTATGTTGCTGGATATCTAATTATTGGGCTTGGAGGATGGAATCCCTCTTTGCTAGCATTCTCTTCACTGTTGGAAGACACAGTCAGGAGGATCAAGGGTGTTTTCACTTCAGGAAACACACTGGGTTTCATTTGGGGCGTTCGCATAAAGAAATTTACAAGGGTTTGAGGTGCAGATCTAAAGTTAGTTATTGCTATAGTGTCGCATGAACAGTATTTTGCTACAGTACGGCGTGAACAGTGTTGGTATCAAGTTTACTTATTTTTTCGGTTGATTAGAAGTTTGGAGGGCTGCCGACTACATTTGCAAAATACTACGGCAACTAATTCCAAGTTTCTTCTGTCAAATTTTGATACTTTGCATAATAATTGTTGAATACAAGTCTGAATAGTTGTTGCAGCCTTTAAGGCAGCTGTAAGTGCACATCTACATTTAAAAATCACCCTTTTATCAGCAGATTGAAAGAGTTTCCAGATTTTTCATATACTGTTGAATGTGTGCCAAGTGTTTGTGAAAATGTTATGATGTGTATTATGAATTTTAATGTCACTTCATAGTTGTTCATAAATCTACTCATTGGAAAGAAATTTATTGAGGAAATCAGCTTTATGAGTTTGCATACAAAGTGTTTGACAATATTCCTTAAGTTAAATTTCTACCAGTCAAAGTTCAAATCAGGGGAGGATATTACAGTGGTATCAGAGCTATAAGTCCTGCCATCCTGTGGAGGTCTTATAGGAAATTTGGAACTGGCAGATAGAGGGGAAAGTGTTTGATGAAATGTCAAAACACTAAAATCAGAGCATTTATGTTTGAGCATGCGACAGGGGCCTTATAATTTTCGCAATACCAGAGCAAGACAAAGTAGGAGTTTAGACCTGCAAAGCAAACAGTCTAGTTCATCCGTACAGGGGGTATAGAATCCAGTCATACAGACACAACGGAGGTATTCTTTGATCAAGACAGCAATATGGGTGATTGAGATGACAGGAATACAAGATTAGGTGGAGGCGAGAATGCCGGTCTAGAGCCTGGAGAGGAAAGATTCTTACAGTTATTAG
The DNA here is from genome assembly GCA_028749045.1 of Cupressus sempervirens. NCBI lineage: Eukaryota > Viridiplantae > Streptophyta > Pinopsida > Cupressales > Cupressaceae > Cupressus > Cupressus sempervirens. The sequence continues at coordinate 342,906,944 of CM053784.1, forward strand.
AGACCTTGGTACAGGGTCAGCGAGTAGCAGAACAAAGGGTACAGGAACAGAATCAGAGATTGGATCTTATGATGCAAATGATGGCTCGTCAAATGGGGTTGAATGCTAACATGGGTGGAGGAAATAATCAGAATGGTAACAATCAGAATGGAAATGATCAGGCTGGGACACATAATGGAGATGAACAAGTTGGGAACAATTTCGGTCATGCACCCCAGCGAGCTAGTATAGTGAGTTCAAGTCCCATGATTCCTACATTTCCTCCTAGAGCTCCAGAGTAGCTCATACCAGAGCCGCAGATTACTGATATACAGGACTAGTTGAGGAGAGATTGGGAAGCCGGAGGGCCAGATTTTACTGCTGCAATTACCTTTAGGGAGTATATGGATGTGTAGATGAAACATATGCCACGTGGACATGACAAGAACCAGAGCTATGAGCTACGAAAGAAAGTAGGGAGACTTGAGTTATCATATTATGATGGCTCAGGAAAGTCTACAGCAAGAGCTTGGGTTCAAAAGCTTGACACATACTTTCAATTGAACCCTATGCCCGAGGAAGAAGCTATTAAGTATGCATAAATTCATCTGGATTTGTTAGCACACAAGTAGTGGCATCATGGTATGGTCACTATGGGACATGCACACATTACCTCATATGTGGAGTTTACAGAGAGGCTGATTGAACGTTTTGATAGGAAGGATCCAGAACTCCATTTCAAGGAGTTAGCTTAGCTTAAACAGTGGGGATAATTAGAAACATATATTTCAGAGTTTCAGAAACTTGCAGTGTTAGTAACAGATGTATCTGAATGGAGGATACTAGTTCTATTTATGGATGGGTTAGCTAATCCGTTGAGAGGGTGGATTAAAGCTCTCAACCCTCCCTTGCAAGAAGCCATTAAGAAAGCTCGTGACATGGATTCCTCTTCATCTTCAAAAAATAAATTCCAGCCAAAGAGTTTCCCTTCAAGGAAAGATAAGGACAGGAAACCTTTTCATAAAGAGGTTCAGCCAGCTAAGGAGGAAAGTAAGAGGTTGGACAATGAGACACTCAATGATCTCAGGAAGAAGAAGCTTTGTTTTCATTGTAGGGAGCCTTGGGATTTGTCACATAAGTGTCCATTGAAAGCAAAAGCTAAGCAGATGGAGTACTTTTCAGCCGAAGAGTCAGTAGATGGAGATTCAGAGCAGTCATCCAAATTAGATGGAGATGATGATAGTTCTTCATAGGAGGAAGCATGCGGTGATAGCACAATAGCTCAGTTGTCAAGTATACAGGAGGCCGTCACTTTCAGAGTTAGGGGAACCTTGGATGGATAGAGAGTTGTGGCACTCATTGATACAGAGGTGACACATAACTTCATTGATGAGAAGTTTGTGACACGCAGAGGGCTACATACAGAGGAGCATAAGGGATTTAAGGTGATGGTTGCCGATGGCTTCAAAATTGAATGTACCAAGAAAATCTCCAACTTGCAGCTTCGTTTGGGAGATTATGACATGACAGGAGATTTCTTTGTGGTCAACATTGGTGATCAGGATATGGTGCTTGGGATGAACTGGATGAAGTCTCTAGTAGATTTTACATTTAACCTTGAGAAAATGGAAATGAGGTTTGAGGCAAATGGTAAGAAGATAGTGCTCAGAGGTTTGTCAGATGGGAGACTTCGAGTGGTGTCACTCAAGCGGATGTAGAGTTTCTTTAGACATGATCAAGTGCAGTGGGCAACAGAGTTTAGACTAATGCCTGAGATGATAGAGCAGCATAAACAAGAGTATCCACCTGATGTACAAAAAATAATAACCAAACATACTAAGGTGTTTGGTGAGATACCTCCAGGGACACCCCCGAATAGGGGAATCAAGCATGTTATTGAATTAGAGGAAGAGGCTAAGCCAGTTATCATCACACCTTACCGCCATTCGAAGAGATGTAAGGATGAAATAGAAAAGGCAATTAAGGAGTTGATTGACATGGGGCACATACGGCCAAGAAAAATTCCTTTCGCTTCTTCAGTAGTATTGATGAAGAAGAAGGATGGTACAATGAGGATGTGCATTGATTATAGGGAGCTAAACAAGAAGACAATCAAGAACCGATACCCTATCCCGCGCATCGATGAGCTTATTGATGAATTGCATGGTGCATGCTACTTCTCCAAGATTGATTTGAGATTCAGCTACCATCAGATACGGGTTAGAGAGGTGGATGTGGAGAAGACAACTTTTAGATGCCACTATGGACATTTTGAGTTCTTAGTCATGCCCCTGCCACTTTTCAGTCCTGTATGAATAGAGTGTTCAGAGATCAGTTGAGGAAGTTTGTCTTGATAATTTTTTGATGATATACTGATATACAACCGTACTTGGGAGGAACATTTGAAGCATATTGATACAGTGCTCAGTATTCTAGAGAGGGATTCATTATATGCCAAGATGAGTAAATGTGAGTTTGGGATGAAAGAGTTGCTCTATCTAGGGCATATTATTAGTGCAGGAAGTGTTTGGGTTGACCCAGACAAGATCAGGGCCATTCTGGATTGGCCACCATCGAGGAACACTTCACAACTCAAGGGATTTCTCGGGCTTTGTGGGTTCTACCATAGATTTGTGAAGGGATTTTCACAGATAGCAGCACCACTTATAGATTTGACACAGAAAGATAGTTTCAAGTGGTCAGAGAGGGCTCAGGATTGTTTTGACAAGTTTAAGGAGCTGATGAGTACATGTCCTGTTTTAGCCATTCCAGATTTCACCAGGCCCTTTGAGCTGTAGTGTGATGCCTTAGGAGAGGGCATAGGAGCTGTTCTCATGCAAGAAAAACATCCCATTGCATATGAGAGTAGAAAATTATGAGGTGTGGAGAGAACCTACAACATCTATGACAAAGAGATGCTAGCAATCATGCACGCGCTAGCTAAGTTCAGGCAGTACTTAGTGGGAAGCCGATACACAGTAAAAACAGATCATAATAGCTTGAAACATTTCCTTGGATAGAAGGACCTTAATGACAGGCAACAGAAATGGGTGAGTAAATTATAGGCCTATGATTTCGACATAGCCTATGTCAAAGGGAAGAAAAATATTGTTGCAGATGCTTTATCTAGAAGGCCTCATTTGCTTGTTGTTGGGATAGTCATGGATGATTGGAGAGAGATGATCTTGGCAGAATATGCTAAGGATAGTTGGGCATCTAGCATTATTGAGGGAGCTATTCAAGATAGTTGATACACTATCGTAAATGATCTGATCATCTACAAGGAAAGCATTTATTTAGTACCCGGGTCTACTATGAAGCAGAAGATTTTGAGGGCATTTCATGATTCACCAATGGCAGGACATCCCAGATTCTTTAAGACATATCGGCAGGTGAGAGAGCGCTTCACTTGGAAAGGACTCAATTCAGAGGTGCTTCAGTTTGTGAGGGAATGCCCTGTGTGTCAGTAGAACAAATAGGAACATTCTTTTCCGGGTGGTTTACTACAGCCCCTACCCATACCAGAGAAGAAGTGGGATAGCATTTCCATGGATTTTATCATAGGCCTCCCCAAGGCACAAGGTCAAGATTGTATCTTTTTTGTGGTAGACAGATTGAAGAAATTTGCACATTTCTTTGCAATTTCGTCTACATATTCAGTAGTACAAACAACAGAACTATTTTTTCGAGAGGTATTCAGACTACATGGGATACCACGGAGCATAGTCAGTGACAGAGACATCAGATTTATGAGCCACTTTTGGTAGGAGTTGTTCAGGTTATGTGGAACAGAGCTCACTCTGAGTACTAGCTACCACCCCCAAACTGATGGGCAGACAGAGATAGTGAACAAATGGGTTGAGGGGTACCTTCGAAACTACATTGCAGGAGAGCAGAAGGCTTGGGTGAAGTGGCTACATCTAGGGGAGTACTGCTATAATACCTCTTTCCGTATGTCTATTCAAATGTCCCCTTTTATGGCACTGTACGGCTATGATGCTCCTAATTTTTTGGATTTGTTATTTGGGGACAGCAGGGTGCCTAAGGCCAAGGATACTTTGCAGGAGTGTCAGGACATTATGCGATCCTTGAAGGAAAATTTGCAAAAAGCACAAAATCAGCAGAAGCAATATGCTGATCAGCACAGGGTTGAGAGGTCTTTTGAGGTGGCAGATATGGTGTACCTCATGTTACAGCTGTATATACAGTCCTCTCTCAAGAAGAGTGGAGTAGAGAAATTGAAACCACATTACTATGGACCGTTCAAAGTGATCGGGAGAGTGGGTGAAGTAGCTTATGAGTTGGAGTTGCCTGTAGATAGTAAATTGCATAATGTGTTCCATGTGCCATGCCTTAAGAAGGCATTGGGTCACAATGTGGTGCCTTCAGTAGTATTGCCACCTCTTGATGATGAGGGAAAGCTTATCTTGGTTCCCAAGGCCATACTTGACTCCAGGGAGAGGGTGCTTTGCAGGAGGTCTATCAGGGAGTATTTAGTGAAGTGGAGGAACCTACCTGTTGAGGATGCTACTTGGGAAAATGAGAAAATATTGCAGCATCCAGAGCTGAAATTGCTTGAGGAAAAGCAATTTTGGGAAGGGCAGACTGTAATGTCCCCTTTCTAGCATTCATAGCATGATGTTGTCATTAGCCTATTTCTCCACAGTCCCGTAGGCTAACTAGGACATTAAAGGGGCTTAGAGGCCATTTGTCCTAGACAGTTTCAGTTGCAGGTCTTTCTGAGGGGTTCTGGGGCAACTTTGGGCATACTTACTATTTATAGTAAGTCATCTTGGACATGGCCGTACATTCAGTCACAGTGGTATGTTGATGGTAATTGTTTAAAAATCGACAGGAAAACTTATTTATCATTGATAAGATTTTTTATGCATTGATAAAGCCATTTTATAAAGTTAAATTTAAATATTTAACTTTATTAATGCATAGACTATAGTTTGTGGGAAATATTTAAATTAAAAGAGTTCCCTTTATTTTTATAACACATTGGAGACATAAGGTACATAAAGGGAGTTATGTTTTATCCCACATTGAGAAAACGAAGGATTGAGCTCTTGTGAGAACACTATAAAAGAAATGGAAGAGTTTTTTTTTGTATGCTTGGATGAAGATTAATGTTATGTTGCTGGATATCTGATTATTGGGCTTGGAGGACGGAATCCCTCTTTGCTAGCATTCTCTTCACTATTGGAAGACACAGTCAGGAGGATCAAGGGTGTTTTCACTTCAGGAAACACACAGGGTTTCATTTGGGGCATTCGCATAAAGAAATTTACAAGGGTTTGAGGTGCAGATCTAAAGTTAGTTATTGCTATAGTGCCACATGAACAGTATTTTGCTACAGTACGGCATGAACAGTGTTGGTATCAAGTTTACTTGTTTTTTCAGCTGATTAGAAGTTTGGAGGGCTGCCAACTACATCGGCAAAATACTACAACAACTAATTCCAGGTTTCTTCTGTCAAATTTTGATACTTTGCATAATAATTGTTGAATACAAGTCTGAATAGTTGTTGCAGCCTTTAAGGCGGCTATAAGTGCACATCTACATTTAAAAATCACCCTTTTATTAGCAAATTGAAAGAGTTTCCAGATTTTTCATATACTGTTGAATGTGTGCCAAGTGTTTGTGAAAATGTTATGATGTGTATTATGCATTTTAATGTCACTTCATAGTTGTTTTTTTAAATCTACTCATTGGAAAGAAATTTATTGAGGAAACCAGCTTTATGAGTTTGCATACAAAGTGTTTGACAATATTCCTTAAGTTAAATTTCTACCAGTCAAAGTTCAAATCAGGGGAGGATATTACAAATAAGTTATAATAACATGATTTCTTTAACATATTTTAATCTTTTAGAAACTTAAACTAATTAAATAATTAGAATAAATATGAACTTAAAAGAAAATTAACACCATACACTGTGAAAACCATAATTTACTTAGAAACCCAAGATGTGCAAAAATACAAACAAAATAATTATTATGACTATTAAAAATATTAGTTATGATGACCTTTACAAGGAATCACTGCCAAATTTCTTACTATAGGTAAGGCTCACGACTAGTTGGACTAGCTAACAAAAAATAATAAGGTTTGTTACAAGATAGAAGAATATAGAATAGTAATCAACCATTGAAATAACTATAACACATAATAGAAATATATAAATGATATTATAGTCTATTATTTGTTAGAAAAAATTGCATATTTTTCATACTAATTAATAGATGGATATTTGGACTAGTTAGATTTATATTGTTTGCATTTTCATCTCTCCATCTCTCTCTCTCTCTCTCTCTCTCTCTCTCTCTCTCTCTCTCTCTCTCTCTCTCTCTCTCTCTCTCTCTCTCCACACACACACACACACACACACACACACACTAGAAAATGGTGATTAGTGATAGGCCACCATATACTGCCAATATTAGTAATGGGATTCCTTTTTTAGATTAAATATGCTTAGCACAAACCCAAATAGATGTAGATGTGCTAATGGATGATCTAGTCCTTGTAGAAGGCATTTGATATTACGGTCTTTTCTATCTATGTATAGAAAATGTAAAAATGTGGGAATATAAGTGTGATATATATGAAAGTAAAGTAAGACACAGTAAATACTAAAGAAATGATAGACAATAAGATGATAGATATAGAGCACATCAAAGTAAGTAAAGGTCAAAGATTTACTCACTTGAAGATCTAGTAGAAGAAGAAACTTTAGATCTATAGAAACCTAGTCAAATTGAGTTAGATTTGGAAATAGATCAGGATATAGAAATTGGGGGTTGTGCCTACTAGTTTTCAAAATCTTAGAATAGTGAGAACATGTCAAAATAGGTTTGACCTATACTTAGGAAGGCAAAATATAAGGGTCTCGAGATTGTGACTCATATTGTAGTCTCATATCTAAAATTTTGAACCTAAAACTCTGTGCATCTGCACATATACATAAGAGAAGGGGAAACTAATGGGGGAGAAGGGATTTTCTTGGCAAAGACCTTATGTAGGAATTAAACTTAAAATACAAAAAAAAATCATGCAAAATAAGATACATGTAAGTAATACCTTGTTTGTAAAATCCTTGCCTAGATGGATATGGATCCTTCATAACCATTAAGATGTATAATTGTTTTCTTAAAGTTTAGTTTTAGAATGATAGGATATCTTCACTAATGCAAAAGATCTACAATTGATAAATAATTTATCATGAATACAGACACACACACACACATGATATGCTTGGATGAAGAAGAACATGAATGAAGAAATGCATTTTGATCTCCTCACATGATGACCAATTCATTTTCTTCCTATGGATAAAGGAACTTGATATATCGAAGAAAAATAATGAAAGCATTATGGATTGATGGATTCCTTAAATGATTATTTCTTTCTTGAACCTCTTGAATGTGCAATATCTTTCTTATAGATATATTTCCTTGATTATATATCTTGTTGTGTGTTATAATTGTGGTTGTGAATTTTAGTGGGAGAGTCCTTCTTTTATAGTAATTTAAAAGTCCAATTTATAAATTTCTATGTCACTAGGAGGGAAAATAAAAATTCTTTGCATTACACCTTGTTGTGGTCTCACAACCCACACCATGTTTCTCCTAGAAATGGGGACACCCTAGTTAAAAGAAATTGTCTACTAGACTCCTAGTCTAGTGTCCAGGTCATTTAGGACCCTATAGGACTCTAGATGAGCCCCAATATCTGAGAATTAGAGTTTTGAGAAAAATGAGTTTTTTTAAAAAAAAATTGTTCTTAAGTGCATACTAGCCAAATAGTGCACATGCACACATGCGAATGTGTATAGAGTGCACAAGTGTGCACTCTATCTCATTCTAGAGATGTGCATGGAGGGCTTGAGATCTATATAAGATGCCTAACCCCCCTTCTTCCTCATTCTCTCTAACTCTCTCTGCCCACCACACCCTTGCACCTTCCAAGGTGCACTCCCTAGTCTGCATTCTACACATGAATGCAAACAACTAAGGTTATCCATAGGTGAAGGTGTGCACATGGGCACCTCCATAAGGTGTGTATGTGTGCATCTTCACTCACATAAAAAAGAAAAAAGAAAAAATAAAAAGAGAAAAACCTAAAAACTTCAAAACACCATGAAGGTGTGCACATACGCACCTCCACAAGGTGTGCATGTGCACACCTTCCCTAATACTTGAACACTTAAATCAACTTAATGGATAAAACCTAAGCCATTAAAGGTGCACACATGTGCACCCATTAAGGGTGTGCATGTCTACACCTTCATGCCTTCAACTTCTTAATTGCATGCCATTCAAGAAGTGTGCACATGAGCACCTCCTCAAGTTGTGCATGTGCACACTTTTGGTGCTTTTAAGAGGAAAAAAAAATGTCTCCACTCCCTCACTTTGCACATGCATTGTGTATGTGCATAGCTGCACACGTGTAGTTGACCTAGGTGTGCACATGTGCAACTATGCACAAAAAACCAATTAAGGGCCAAGTAAGGGAATCTATGCACTTGTAATGGTATGCAAGGTGTACTATATTTCACAATAGGGCATTTGGGGGGGATTGACTAGTTTTGGGTGCATCTGACTAGGTTTTGATCTCTTTGGGGTCAATTAAGGTTTATTTTAGGTTATATTTTAGCTATATGAACTAATGTTTCCTAGTTTGTGCAAATAAAATAGCATCCTCCTCCTCTTGAATGATGGAAAAGTATCTCTAAAACCCATGCTATTCAAGTACCAAGGTGCACCAAGGAATTCTCAGTTTCAAGATGGGCATGCTGGGATAAGAGATAAAGAACTTGGCGATATGGACTACAAAGCATTCCTTACTATTTGTAAAAAACCTAAAGAATGATCTACAAAGGTGTTAGATCTTATTAGATAAGCCTTGTTAATGTTGTGTCACTTCTAACTTTTATCCAGTCTCTAGAACTCATAATGACTTGCAAAAAACTATATGACCAAAGAGAAGGTTGTCAAGAGTGTTACAGGAGAGATAGTCCTAGACCTCTTATCAAGAAACATTGAGAAGGTATTCCATCTTCCTAGAGCTGACCTATATTTGAGGATAACCTATGATAGAGCAAAGAGATGGTATTGGGAGAATGAAAAGGAAGCGAGAGAAATAATTCAATCCTCCTTCCTAATAGATAGAATACTAGTGGATCATAGAGTTGGAAAAGTGGGCATGACCAGGGGTTATATGAAGTATGACATTGGATATGCAATTGTACTTCTAAGTAGAGTCATGGGACTTATTTCAGTAGGACGCCTTCACATTTTGATGGTCCACTTTATAGAAGCTATCAAGATGACAAAGATTCCAATTGACTAGGTTATATCCTTAGTGATAATTTGCATGCGCAAATCATAGCCATGAAAGTCGATCCAAGATTTTATATGAAATCATATTTGGTGTACTTACTAGTAGAAAGAACCACATACTACTTAGGAATTTACAAGAAAGGGAGGATGTAGGATGCTAATGCTTGACCCTATGTGGTGTATCCACACTTGGTGAAAAAGAAACACTTAGAGAAAAGTGTAGGGTGAAGGATGGTGAATGATGGATTTATATTCAAAATAATTATATTCATAGAAGGTGATTATGCTAAAAGGATGTCAGTAGAAGCAGCAGCCTAGATCAAAGAGATTGACACTTACTACATTCAGTTTTAAAAATTTACCTACCTAATGGTAGCTAACGCTATGGAAAACCTAAAAAATTTCCTTAGATATCCATTTGATAGGATAATTTTGTTAGATATTGCACATCAAATCACTTTTTCATATGAAAGAGTGAGAAGAGAACATAAGTAGATGTGAGTCTAACCTATTTTGATTGGTGCTTTTGAGGTCAAACAAAAGAAATACATTATGACTTTTGATTCTAAGTGGGATCAATATCCCTTGGAAGAGTACAACTCCCTTCACCCCTACTTCAACAACATCGGGATAGTGCAACATCTAGCAAGGAAGTAGGTTGTGCATGAGGATGCATTAAAGGACCATTAGATGAATGCAATAGATGACTATGATATCCAAATAAGGGATTATTGTAAGATGACTCTATATTTGGGAAAAAAGGTGTTGAAGATAAAGATCCTTTTAAAGTAGTAAAAAAGAATATTAAATATATCTTGGATCCTTTATATAATAGAAACAAGATCTATGATAGCTAGATAATGAATGTATAAATTGGGATAGATGAGAATCAAGACATCAATCATCAGGCTAGGCATATAGTCCAATTAATGAAGGAATAGATCAAAAAACCCTTTAAATGAATCCAATTCCTCAAGGTATTCCTCTACAAGCCACTGCATGATCAATCAATGGAAAGGGTGCATTAATAATAGTGCCAATGTTCCCTACTTAATACCTAGTAAGGACAAAAATGGTACACTAACATGAGAGGGAGGTTGAGTACTTCAAGGCTGGTAATGGCTTGAACAAAAGGAAAAAAGTGCCAACAAAGGAAAAGAATAAAATAGCCCAAGCATAACAAGTAGAGACATAAGATGAGCCTAAAGCTCAAGAGTCTAAGAAAAATCCACAAGAACCTCCACAGGAAGAACAAGTATGTGAAAAATATGTAGAGGAAGGACAACTAGAGGAGTAGAGGGTACCACCAGTAGCTACACAAAAGGAAGAAATCTCCCCATAGCTCCCAAAAGAAAGGATTGAATCAGCTACAGTGGGAACACGAAGAAGAAGAACACTCCACCCCCATAGGTGCCTAAAAAAATCCTAGAAGTATAGGTAGAAGAAGAAGAAGGGGAATAGATTGATTATGTCCCTCTAAGCTAAAGGACCCATTCAGCAAGGGAAATAAAGGAGGAGAGAAGAAGAAGCTCAATAGTGACACCTCCATCTCCTCAAAAGGAATTGTTGTCACAAAATTTTACACCCTTGTCTAAATTTTTTACCTAAGGACAACCTTGTAAAACATGTAAAAAATCTCCAAGCTATGGGACTTGAACTATGAGGTTGAGCCTCTGGAGAAGGCTAGTTTCCTTCACTATCAGGATGCACCTAACTACACTTAGAGAGGAAAAGGGAGAAAGAATGCATGAAATAAAATCTACCTAATCTAACCTAAGGGGTGATGCACCAAAATAAAGTGTTAAATCCTATCTCTACCCATACATGCATAGTTAACCATCACAAGATCAATATATACAAACTCAGACTTGTTTAATCTATCAATCACATGCAAATCATATAGCTAGAAAAATGTCACAAGGAAGAAGAGATTCACTATATATCATTCATCACCCAAAAGAGATACAGTTATACAAAATGAAAGATACAATAAAAAATTGAAGAGAGCTAAATGGATATTGCACAATACATCAATGGCTAAAAGAGATATGGCTGAAAATCATGAATAGTTTAGAAGCAAAAGGAATTTACAATGTGTACACCAAAATATGCCAAGGAAAATAGAGAAGAATTGCCCCTAAGAAAGATTACAAAATCTTCCTTTATAGTTCAAGCATAGCTCAGATAGCTAAACTAACCTAAGGAAAAGTACAACTACCACCATTAACATTACTGAGAAAAATCATATAGATCAAGAAGATCTAATCTTGGAATAAATCTAGATGCAAGAAAATCCAATTTTTTGCACAAAAAATAGAGCCCTAAGAAGATAGAAAGGGTGCCATTAATGCTTCTAATCGGTAGGTAGATAACAACAAGGTGGTGGAGTATCTCTTTACATCACTACTAGCTCTGCATTCATTCAAGAGTGGCTAGGATTGATCACAGAGATCAAATCGTACAAGAAAACCATCTTTATCCCACGGTTGGCTCAACAAATTAGAAAAGTCATCAGTCAAACTAGGTCATACAACCAAAATGAGCCATGTGGACCAATGGTCTTATTAGTTCCCACCACCATGCAAGGTCTTCAAAAGTTTGACCACTTTTTCATATAACCCTAGCCACACTCTTTCTCTAGTTAACTTTTATATTCACCATGGCTAGAAAACACTTAACTATTACCACCTACATCTCATTCTAAATTTTTGTGGCTAACTCTTTGTGAATATAGGTCATCTCTACATGTGGCAAGATGTGTCTTCCAAGAATTATTTAAAATCCTTGCAACTTCACAAAATAGGGAAGTTCCAAGCAGAGATCATCCTCAATATGATGGTGAAAACATTAATTGGCCCACCTCATACCAATGTCAAGATCTTGGCCAATGAAAAGACACCAAACTACCAACATGCCCTAACATCTCCATGTTTTTCTAACAAGCTCCCAATTGTGACTCTAACAAGGAGGTGACATCACATAGTCCACATGATAGCAAGGCTCTTCCCACATTCCTTAAAAGCCTTGCATCTTGATAAAGCAGGGAAGTGCCAACTGTAGATCCTCTAAAACTGATGGCTAAGATCAAACTTGAAACTACACATCTACCTTATGTTTGACCTTTGACCTACTTGTGGTCACTATATTGTAGCCCAACCTTCAACTAGCATCAAATTTATGTGACTGTGTGATCGACCATATACTATTGTTCAGTCACCACTCTAATATATAGTCAAGCCTTTAATCCCTATGACCTAGAAAAGAAGGTATTTGCAATGTCACCCTTTTAAGCATAGTTGATTGTTAACTCCTAGTGACTATGCAATGAAGGGAAGCATGACTTCACAACTATGAACTAATGATTTTCATCTAGATCATGACATTGCACCATCTACTTGAGATGAACATTATCACCCAATTGCAAATTTGTAAATGGTTAAGCCACAATTGCAGTAATTGGGTGAGGGAAGGGTAGTCATACAATCATGACTTGGAAACCTTATAGGGATATACATGAAGACTTAAAACATAGGATAGAATAGATAACCTAAGGTTTTATGGGTCCTTGTATATCATTCAAATTTTTAAATTTTTGAAAAGATAAGACCATTGGGTATGCTTAGGCATTTGAATTCCATTTCAGAAAGGAGGCATTTTTGGTTAAGAATTCTAGTGACTCGAGGGGGATGCAAGCTAGCTATGCATAAGACCAATAGCCTAAAGCATCCATTGGGCTATAGAGTCATAAAAATCATGAATCTTGTTGTATTGTGAGACCCTAACCCTACCTTTGCAACAAAAAAATAGAAACTCTACAACTGAAACCAAGAATCAAAAACCCTTTGCAACCTCAAAACTTTGGTTATCTCCAAAAGATAGCCTATTCTTGACACTTCTTGGAAAATAGGAAAAATTTGAAAATGAAACTACTCTACTATTTACAAAAATTTACATGTACAAAAAGTTAAAAAAATCCATTGACTGATTTGTTGAAGCAGCTACCCTTCCTCACTAGTTGATTTCTTTTTGCATTCACATGGGCAACTAAAAATAATAACAAGTGTGACAAACACACTACTGCATGAAACACCTCTTTCCCAATGTCAAAGACAATGGGACTTTCAAACACTAGGACATAGTTAACTTGAGCAAAACATGCTTTCTCTTCCTTGTAATATTCTTCCTCATGCTTAAGAGTGAGCATGACTAGGAGCAACTTGTATTTTTGTAGAGCTAGATGTCTGATGGGGCATCCTCTTGATAGCTTAGGGTCTAGGCAATCAACTTTGACCATATGATTCTCTGCAATGATAGCATCCAACTGATTTGGAAGTGGCTCCTCTTCTTGTTGTGAAGAAATAATCCCCACTCTATCTTCATTATGTTCATGAGCCACTTCCATGGGAGCTACTGGTATGGTACCAAGCCTTGAGCAAAAATATTTTATGATATTGGAAAAATCATCCTCCAGATCATAGCTTGCATTTGTCTTTTCTTCTTCCTCTTGTTCATACTTGTCTTCTTGCCACAACTGATGATTTTTCTCTTCTTCTCCTTACAACAAGTCTGATATTTCTTCCCCATATAAAACTTGATCAGCTATCTTTGGTTCCTCAAGGGTAAGAACCACCTCACTCTCATCAATCTTCTTCCTTTGTATTGGCAACTACTCAACCTTAAGCTAAGGAAGTGTAGGATCTTGATGTTTGAAAAATGGAATGGATATCTAGGGAGGGTCACTCCTTTTGAAGCTAGCAAACTTGCATTTGGGTGGCTCTTCTTTAGATAAGTTTGGAAATGTGGCTTGTGAGTGGGCCTTTGCCTCTTGTGTGTTATTTTGTAGAATATGAGGGTTGCCTTGCATGAAGTAAGAAAATTTTCTCCTTGGAGGCTCTTGTACTTCAACCTTTTGTGCTTGGGAAAATTGAAGCTTTACCTCCTCTAACTCCCTCATTTGTTGTTCTCTTTTGTTGTTGATCCTTTTTTGCCTCTACTCCTCCTCTTACAAAAATTGGAAGAGAGCTTCTTGAGCCCTTTGAAAGACTATTGTAGGCTCACTTACCACCTCATAGGTATAAGAGTCATGAAACCATGTCTCCCTATCTCTACTCATCGCATCAACCCAAGATTTCATGAGCATGAAGTAGGCAAGGTTCCCACCATATGAATGCTCATAAAGGTTATGGACCTTTTTAAAAGTTCTTCCTAGATTGGAATAGGTAGAGGAAATATTTTCTATGTGGCTACACATCTTCTCCATAATAGCCTCAAGGATGTTATAAGGTCTGGTGGGCAACTGAGTGGGCTAGTCACTTCGTAGTGCAAGGGGGACTAAAAATAAGGAGGAATCTACAAATGATTTTGATTTTTTCTCCCTTTAGTGATCTGTATAATACTATTGGTGGTTGGGGGGAATAGTAATTATTTCTATGAAATGGATTCATGATTAAAGCTTCATAAAAACTACAAACTCATAGAAGACCTGAAAATCACAAAAGATCAAAGGTGATCTTTACATACTAGAATTGTCTATATGAAACCATTAGAAGTACACTTAGTGTCACCATTGTATTTGATTGAATGCCTCCAAATGCTGATTTCACTAATAATAACACCCAAATTCTCAGTGTATCAAGATCAACTAGCTAACTAGCGGTTGATGTCCCACAAGGTGTGCCAAAAATTGTTGTCACAAAAGTTTGCACCCTTATCCAAAGTTTTAACCTAACGACAACCTTTTGAAACATGGAAACAACCTCCAAGTTGTGGGACTTGAATTGTAAGGTTGAGTCTTTGGGCAAGGCTAGTTTCCTTTAATATCAGGATGCAGCTAACTACACTTGGAGAGGAAAAGGGAGAAGGAATGCGTGAAAGAAAATCTACCTAATCTAACCTAAGGGGTGATGCACCAAAATAGAGTGTTCAATCCTATCTCTTCCCATACATTCACAATTAACCATCATGACATCAATATATACAAATTCAAACTTGTATAATCTATCAATCATATGCAGATCAGACAACCAAACAAATGACATAAGGAAGAAGAGATTCACTATATATCATTCATAGGCCAAAAGAGATATAGTCATACAGAGTGAAAGATACAAAAAAAAATTGAAGAGAGGAAAATGGAACTTGCAGAGAATATTGATGGCTGAAAGAAACAAGGAAGAAAGTCATGAATAGTTCAAAGGCAAAGGGAATTTACAATGTGCATGCCAGAACATGCCAAAGAAAATAGAGAACCAACCCTAAGAAAGATAAGAAAATCTACCTTTATAGTTTAGGCATAACTCAAATAGCTTCTACCCTAAGGCAAAGCACAACTACTACCATTAAGATTGTAGAGAATAATCATGTAGATCAAGAAGATCTGATCTTGGAAAAAAACTAGATGCAAGAAAATCTAATATTTTACACAAAAAATATAGCCCTAAGAAGATAGAAATGGTACCACTAATGCTTCTAATGGGTAGATAGATAACACCAAGGTGGTGGAGTTTCTATTTTACATTCATTCAAGAGTGGTTGGGATCCATCACAGAGATTGGATTGCATAAGAAAACCATCCTTATCTTATGGTTGGCTCGACAAATTAGTGAAATCATTAGTCAATCGGGGTCATGCAACTAGAATGATCCACATGGACTGATGATCTTATTTCTTTCTACCACCCTAGAAGGTCTTCACAAGTCTGACCACTTCATCATATAACCCTAGCCACCCTCTTTCTCTGGTTAACTTTTATATTCATTGTGGCTAGAAAACACTTAACTGTCATCGTCAACATCTCATCTTAACTATTTGTGCCTAACTCTTTGTGAATTGTGGGCCATCTATACACATGGTGAGATGTTGCTTCCCTACATTATTTAAAATCCTTACAACTTCACAAATTAGGGAAGTTCCGACCGTAGATCATCCTTAATCTGATGATGAAAACATAAACTGGCCCACCTCCTACCCATGTCAACACCTTAGCCAATGAAAAGACACCAAACTACCAATGTGCCATGACATCTCTAGACTATTTTAACAAGCTTCTTTTTGTGGCTCTAACTGGTAGGTGAAATCACAAAGTCCACTTGGTGGCAAGGCACTTTCTTGTATTCCTTAAAAGCCTTGCATCTTGATAAAGTGGGGAAGCACCAACCATAGATCCTCTGAAATTGATGGTTGAGATCAAACTGGAAACTTCTCATCTACCTTATGTTTGACCTTTGCCCTGCTTGTGGTTGTAGTCTTGTAGCCCAACCTTCAACTAGTATCAAATTTCTATGATTGTGTGATCAACCATATTCTAACTACTATCTCTCAGTCAACACTTTGACTCATAGCCAAGTCTTTAACCTGGGTTGCAACCTAGTAAACAAGTCATTCATGATGTCACCCTTCTAATAATAGTTGAATGTTAACTCCCAATGACTATGCAATGAAGAGAAGCATGAATTTGCAACTATGAACCATATGACTTCCTTATAGACCATGACACTACACCAAATACTAGACATGGTCATTATTGCCCAATCATAGGATCTTCAAATGTTTAAGCCACAATTGTGTAGTTTTTCAGTAGTGACTTGAAAAACTTATAGGGATATACATGAAGACTTAAAACATAGGATAGAATAGATAACCTACAATTTTATGCATCCTTGTACAACATTCAAATATTTGAATTTTTGAAAGTATAAGACTAATGGGTATGCTTAGGCATTTGAATTCCATTTTTGTGGGGAGACATTTTTGATTAATAGAAACCTATCCAAATATCAACATCATAGGATGAACAACAATAATGGATAACTAAGATGGAGGTTGAAGAAACTAATGTCTTCAACATCTTTGATTTTGACTTTATGCCAGCATGACCTAAGATTATGGGAGACAAAATAAGAAATACTCCAATGAGTGAAACCTTAGTAGATGACTGGAATCAATCTCTACCTCAAGGATAGCATGGTGTTCCCCTACCAACATCTTAGGACTTGACATTTCTAGATAAAGGTTTAGTGACTCCACTTCCTTAGGCTACAAGAAAAGAACAAGCAGAGATAGAGAAAGGAGAGTCCCAACAACTCCATGTTGATGAGGTATTTGAGAAAGGGTAATCTGAAGATCCTCATCAAACTCCTCATGATATAGATGCTAGGACCCTAGCCCAAAAAAATAAAGAGACTCCAAATGTAGATCTTTCTTAATGAGAGAAGACTCTAGAGAGAACTGATAAGGGAAAGGGGCTTACAATAGGAACCCCCTATTCACCCAAGTACATGTCACCAATGAGCATCACACCAAAACAGCTTAAAAGGGAGGTCATGTTTCATCAGAAAAGGTAGTTGGACCTAAAAAGTAAGGAGGAAATTAGAGAATTGGTAAAACCAATCAAGAAGCTTGAGCTACCTATGGGTGATGTACAAATACTAACCTTCATAATGAAGAACCAAAATCAAAACTTACTTGCACATATAGCCATTCCTCCTCCACATACTGACACAAAGCAAATGACTCCTAAGGATTACCAAATTAAGGAGGTCATGTTGGGAAAAACCATAGTAGACATTGCAAAAGTAATGATCACTATGGATATTAAGGATGTGTTCAGGCATATGGACCAAGATGAGTCTAAATTGATAGCATTGTAGAGTCAAAATCAGCCATTAAAAGACTATTTAGATGAGGTTTTGGGCCCTCTTGACCTGAATAATCTAGAGATATCTCTTGTTGAGGCATTAGAGAGAAAAGTTATGGGAACAGTAAAATTGGATCCATTTTTAGAAGCATGTTAGCTTTGGCATGACAATTTTGAGGAGAGAGTTGTGCAAATAATACAGGGTAATTTGAACCTACTGCCCCATTGTTAGATGAGTGCAGATAGACTAGTATCTATTGTGAACCATGATTTTGGATAAATGGATGAGGTACATAACTAGGCTAAAGACCTACATGCACTAAAATCAATAAAAGGTCAAAGGTATCATAAACTTATGGAGATATATACTACTGAAGAGCTAGACAAGCTTGTTGATTGGATTGAAATGATATCTATTAGTAATAAAGCCATGGAAGGACCACATGCAAAGATCAAGAGGATCAAAGACAAAAGGCAAGAGCAATTTTTGGAAGTAGAAAGGTACAACAATGTTGCTTGCCTTGAGATTTTTGAAGATGAGTCTAAGACCAAGCTCATAAAAATGCAATTAGTATTCAAAAAATTCTAAGGAATTCTCAAAATGCTTCATTAGATGAAGACATAAGACAAGCATTCAAGAGTGGAGAGGTATTTTTGGAGATGGATATAAAGCTTGAAGACTTTACGGCTACTTAGATCAAAGTAAGTAACTACCTAGAGGTAGTAAAAGAGAATTATGGAGCTTTTGATTTTCTAGAGGCTACCTTAGTAGTGGATATTATAGAGAAATTGAAAATAAAACATCCAAACATAAGTTTGGTCAGAAAGGAAAGAATCCCAAATACTAGAAATACCATTTTGACACTAAGGAAAAATTTGGATTTTAGGAGCCTATCATCAAGGTGTGTAAGTTAGCCTTTTATAGAGGTGCATTGATAGTTTCGAAGAAGTAATAGTGCACCAACAATTAATTTCTAGTTCCTAATTTAGAGTATTCCATGCACCAAAAACACATTTTGATGATAGTTCAACTCCCATAAATGCCTAAAGAAGGTTGATCTTCCATTCTTAGAGCTTCTAGAGACTCCTAGATCATCTTTTAGTTGCATTCTTAAAGGAAAGGGTGCATTAATAATAGTGCCAACCTTCCCTACTCAATCCCCAGTAAGGACAAAAATGGTACAACAACATGAGAGGTAGGTTGAGTACTTAGCTTGAACAAAAGGAAAAGAGTGCCTGCAAATGAAAAGAAGCAAATATCCCAAGCATCTCAATAGGAACAAGTAGAGCCATGAGTTGAGCCTTAAGCTCAAGAGCTATCTCAAGATTCCATGCAAGAGCCACAAGCACCTACACAGGAATAATAGGTACAAGAAAAATTGGGAGAGGAAGGACAACCAAAGGAGAAAAGGGTGCCTCTAGTAGCTACACAAGAGGAAGAAGTCTCCCCCTTAGCTCTCAAAAGGGAAAGGATTGAATTGACTATGGTGGGAACATAAAGGAGGAGGCTAAAGAAGAAGATAACTACACCCCCATAGGTGCCCACAATGATCTTGAAAGCAAAGGAAAAAGAAAAAGAAGGGGAACAAATTGAATACATGCCCCTAAGCCAAAGGACTCATTCAACAAGGACAATAGAGGAGTAGAGAAGAAGAAGCTCAATAGTGATACCTCAATCTTCTCAAAAGGAACCTATCTAGGTATCTACATGAGAGGTTGACCAACAACAATGGTTAGCTAACATGGAGGGTCAAGAAATTGATGTCTTGAACCTATTTGATTTTGACTTTATGCTAGTAAGTATTAAGATGGTGAGAGACAAAATAAGAAATAATCCCATGAGTGAAACCTTAAGAGAGGACTGGAAAAAATTTCTGCCTCTACCTCAAGGACCTCTAGGTGTTACCCCACCACCATCTAAGGACTTGATGTTTCTAGATAAAGGCTCACTAACTCCAGTTCCTCATGCTATAGAACAAGAGGAACAAATGACGAAGGAAGGTGAGCCCTAGCAACTACATGGAAATGAGGTATCTGAGGAAGGAAAATTACCTAAAGATTCTCAACAAACTCTTATGATACAAAGGCTATGACCCTAGCACAACCAAATACTAAGACTCCAAATGTAGGTCTTTCCCAACAAGAGAAAATTGTAGAGAGAATTGATAAGGGAAAGGGGCTTGCAGTAAGAAACCCCTATTTAGCCAAATACATGTCACCAATGGGCAACACACTAGTATGGCTGAAAAGAGAGCTCATATTTCATCATAAAATGTAGTTGGTTTTAACAACTGAGGAGGGAACAAGATAATTGGTAAAATCAATCAAAAATCCTGAGCCACCTATGGTGGATGCCCAAATACTGGCCTTCATAATGAGGAACCAAAATCATGACTTACTTACACATATAGCCATTCCTCCTCCACATGCTAACACCAAACAACTCACTCCTAAGGACTATCAAATTAAGGAGGCCATGTTGGGAAAACCCATGGTAGACACTACAAAAGTGATTATCACTATAGTAATTAAGGAGGTGTTCAGGCATATGGACCAAGATGAGTCTAAATTATTAGTGTTGTGGAGACAAAATGAGCTATAAAAAGGTTATTTGCATGAGGTTGTGGGCCATATTGGCCTCAATAATCTAAAAATCTCTCTTGCTAACGCATTAGAGAGGAAAGGTATAGGAACAATAAAATTGGACCCATTTTTGAAAGCATGTTATCTTTGGCGTGACAATTTTGAGGAGAGAGTTGTACAAATAATATAGGGTAATTTGAACCTATTGCACAATATTTAGACAAGTGCAAGAAAATTGGTATCTGTAGTGAACCAAGATTTTAGATTAATGGATGAGGTACATACCTGAGCTAAAGACCTATAGGCACTAAAATCAATAAAAGGCCAAAGGTATCATAGACTTATGGAGATATATATTGCTAAAGAGCTAGAAAAGCTTGATGATTGGATTGAAAATATATATGCCAACAATAAAGTCATGGAAGGACTACATATGGAGATCGAGAGGATTAGGGACCAAACTTAAGAGCAATTTTTGGAAGAAAAAAGGTACTAGAATGCCGCTTGCCTTGATATTTTTGAAGATGAGTCTAAGAAGAAGCTCATAGCAACACAATTAGTAGTCCAACAATTATGAGGGACACTCAAAAATGATTTATTAGATAAAGACATAAGACAAGCATTCAAGACTGAAGAGGTATTGTTGGAGCTGGATGAAAAGCTTGAAGACTTTGTGGCTACTTGGATCAAATTAAGTAACTACCAACAGGAAGTAAAATACAAACATGGAGCTTTGTATTTTCTAGAGGTTACCTTAGTAGTGGATAATATAGAGAAATTTAAAATCAAACATCCAAACATCATTTTGGTGTAAAGAGGAAGAAAACCCAGATGTTGGAAACACATTTTTGATAGTTGAGAAAATTTTAGATTTTTGAAACCTATCATCAAGTTGCATAGGTTCATAGGTGCACAGGTGTGCTTTTTATAGAGGTGCATCGACAATTTTGAAAAAGTAGCATTTCCCTAATAGTTAATTGCCAGTTCCTAACTTAGAGCATTCCATGCACCAGAAACACATTCCCAAAAATGCCTTGAGAAGGTTGAGCTTCTAGAGATCCTATATCATCTTTCAATTGCATTCTTCTTACCTTCTTACTCTTTTATCCTTTCATTTTTTTGTAAATGCTCATGCACCCATTAATGAATATAAACATGCGTGGAGACCTACTAGTACCATTTAGAAAGTTAGTTTGTATATAATCAGATTTGTTTTACTAGTTTTTAGCATGTGTTTGCATTTTAAGAGCTCTCAATTCTAACACAAAAGAAGGAGATGATTTCTTATAAATACATGGATGTAATATGTAATCTAGGCTATTATTTGGATGCAATAATATATGTTATTTGTGCTCTCATTCTAAGTGTAGTTATTCTTGCCAGAGTGTGTTATTTTTGTGAATGCATGCCCATGAATAATAATGGATCTAATGGTTTTATTGTGTTGTTATGATTGTGCAATCTTTTAGTTATGGTTTTTGCTTCAAGTTAACGAATTCCATTGATGTAATGAATTGGAGAAATGATCACCTATTATTTCTACATAACTTCTTGTCTCATATGAGAAAAATTTCCATGGCCTTGTGATTTGATGAGAATTGAAACAACTTTTGGTGATTGCATCAGTGAAATTGAGGAAGTTTTGTTCCTACTTTCATTAGTTTCCTACTCAATCTTTTTGATAATTTAATTTGTAGATGTGTTGTTACCGTGATTTATGTTCATTAGAAATTTCCCATTCAAGTTATTTTCTTAAATCTCTGATCACCCTATCTTTGTTATTTCCTTTTCTAACACTTTTCAAAACAAAAAATAGATTAAACATCTTATTTGAAATTGTTTTGAACCACCAAATTCCTCTTCATGAATATACACATTTATCTTCAATTGAGGAGATTTTAGTAGGTCACAAGATTGCCTAAAACCTTGGAGTTGATCCTAGATTAGTGTCTTAAGAAATGGATTCACAAGGGTCCCTCTCATTTAGTATCATATAAAATGACAGCTCAACAAACATGAAACCCACTAATATTCAATCATTGAATTATAGTCCAAATAGGTTCAACCTATACCGCTTTAGGTTACACCATATTTGACCTATATTATTATAGGTCACACTAGGTTTGACCTATAATTGATAGGGTAAATTTTGATTGGAAATGGTAAGATTCAAGAATCATTTAAATTTTTGGAGAAAAACTAAACATAAGTAGGATAATCAAGCATAAATACATTAAAATCAAGGAGATCACTAGAATGGGGCCCAATTTTCTAGGTAGAGATTCTAAATTAGTAACTTGTAACATTTTAGGACTGTGTGTGTGTGTATACATATATATCTATATATGCATATACATATGTATATATGTGTGTTTATGAATGTATATAAATACATAAATAGATATATGCATTTACACATATATACATTCACATGTATACACACATGTATATGTATATATGTGTATATATGTATGTATATTTACATGTGTGTGTGTGTGTCATTGGTAAAAATATGGTCATTTACTTATATCATGTCATGCAATAATATAAACTTCTACTTTAGTCAAATACAATTATTAATCAATCATACACAAAAAATTGTAGTGGTAAGGAATAAACCGTGGACAACATAAAATCTTCTTTCTCAAATCAATACTCCTTACTTATATCAAGACACTCATGACCATAACATCTAGGATCACGAAATATAATATATATGCACTTCACAATAGAAGTACTTGATTGAGGAATGAACCAAAATGTGTTCCGAGATGAATGGTACCAATATGAATTTGGATAAAAATAGATATAATCAATACATCATCTAATATATGCTACACCAAATAACTCAAGAATAAAATCCTCATACAACCATAAGATATATGTTGAAATTAATAACAATAACAATGATAACATCAATGCCACATTCAAAGTATCTCCCCATGTTTATCATTGATGGTGTATCATCTTGAAAAGTGTACATTTTCTTTGTAATACCATTTTAGCTCACCATACTATGGTTTGGTACATTAGGACCTCCTACAATATTTAATTACTTAAAGTGATTAAGTACAATGATCACTTTTGAAGTAGGTCTAGACCTAGAGGAATGAACCACAATGTGCTACAAGATGAATGGTACCAAGCTATATAATCAACACATCATTTGGTACATGCTACACCAAATAACTAAAGCATAACATTCACATATAAGCATAAGATATATGTTGAAATAAATAAAAATAAGAATGATAACATCAATGCCACATTCAAATAATCTCCCCATATTTATCATTGATGGTGTATCATCTTATAAAGTGCATATTTTCCTTGTAAGATCATTTTAGCCCTCCTTAGTGTGGTTTGTTACATTATGACCTCCTATGGAATTTAATAACTTAATGTGATATAATTCTCCCTCTTCCAATCTTGCTCAAAACTCTATCATGTTGGTATTAATTTCTATGTATGAATTCATGTTTATTCCTCCAATCATGAAAATCATGATTTAAATGTATTTATGACTGATTTTGCCTCATTTCTCATCATCCTTCTTCCACTCTCCTAATATTTCATGGATTTTGGAAATTTTGGCTAATTGAGGTAAAACTTAACCTAAGATGTATTTTTTATCGACCTTCCCAAAACTAATGAAAATTTTTAATCTTTCCCATCTTGCATAGCCATCACTTTCAATTTTGATGCCTAAAATTGCTATAAAAAATGTCTTCTCAATTTATTTTATCATCCATCATTCTTACAATAAATCCATATGCAAGAAATAAATCAAGTGTGTTTGAGGATTTTTCAAGAAAGCAATCAATGTATCAATTTCCATCATTCAAGCATTCAAGCACGTTCATCACACAATTCTTCTCTTAGATCCATCTTCTTTCTTCATTGGAGGTATTGGAGTCATCCGTTGAGGAGGAGATCCATATTCATGCATTCAAGTTCTTCAAATACCTAACTAAGATGAAATAATGGAATTGAAACAAATGGGATTTTGTCTTAGATGACTTCCTTTTGGTTTTAGTGTGCAATCAATGTTATTGCATTAACATATATGATAGCATACTAAAAAAAATTACATTGACATTGGTATGATGTTCTCAAATGTTAGATTTATTTTTTCTAATATATTTTATCATTAATTCATTTATATTTATTTTAATTTAAGCTCAATTCCTCAAATGAGGAAAACCCCTCCCTATTGGAAATATAGGTACTAGGGGGTGAATCAATACTATTAATTAACTCACTAAGTCAAGCTTTTAACCTTAAAATATTTAATCATGTTTTCATAACTATCATCTTGTTGCACTGTAATGATAATTTACCTATTTTTTGAAATATAAAAGTTTAAAGTAATAATCATCAACACATGACACTATATTTTTTATTTGATAGAAACCCTTGGTTAGAGGGAAAAAATATTGTGGGTATGGTACCCACAACTTGTCATTGTATTAGATAAGGTTTCTCTTTTAGGAGCTACAATGTTTCCATCTTCTAAGTGACTCACCCTAATAGGAGTGATTGATACCATGTTAAAAGTATCTAACAATATTTTTGCCAACTACTATATTAAGATATTTTATCCCAATATTATAATGTTCATCTTTTTAGAGGATTTACAATTAGTATTGCTAAATACTTTTAGCCTTGTTAAGAGCTACCTAGTTAAATGATTTTACAAACTTGATATAAATTGTTAAGTAAAAACAACAAGGGTCTAACCTATAATTTATTTTCTTGCTATATCCTCTATGATCTCCTTTTGTATTCCCAATCCTTATGCTCCCTTTTTCTTCTCTTCTCATAATTTACAATAGGTGTTTCTCCTAATTCCTTCTATTATCACTTCTCCAATAACTTGTTCTTTTACATACTTGAACCCTTCTAATATGTCATTATCTTTTCTTGCAGAACTTAATTAGGATTTTTTATGTTTAAATAACTATCTAAAGTCTAAGGGAATCTTCTACCAAAGCCACCAATGTGACCAATTAAAAATAAGTTCTCATTGATGTCAGGTGAAGATAGAACATCAATTGGTAGGAAAGTATGATTGATAAAGTATTGTAAGCGCATGAGTGAGACTCAAATTCACATGTTTGATTGGAAAAGTAAAAAAGTAAATCATAGATAATATAGTGAATAAATAATTCACACTTAGAAAAAATCATGCTAAGTAAATGTGAACTTAACTCAGAAATTATCAAGCAAGAAGATGGGTTGGTATGGAAGACCAATATGAAGAGAGGATGAGGCACATTAGTAGGATGAATGTGAAAATGAAAGAGACCCATGAATATAAAATTAAAAATTAGGTGGATTGCACCTAATATTTAATTTTATGGGGATGGCGGTATTGTATAAAGGATAGATGAAAGGATTCAAATTTGAATCCTTTCCTAGTGCAAGGGCACCTAGGGTTTAATAGATGAAACCTTGGAATTTTGGATTTTACTAGCCTTAAATAGGCCATGTGGTGAATAAGGATCCCAATTAGGTCCCTTAGGTGTGCTTACAATTGTTAAGTGTTTGTGGGGGGGTAGTTTCCAACCTTGGAAAAAAGTTATCAATTCATTGGAGAATAGTTGTCAAGTAGGAAAAATGTGGCATAATGGGAAAAAGGTCACCAAATTGTGCAAAATTAGCTAGCATGGTGTTAGATAGGAATAAAAAATGTCTGTACTTGATTCCACACCAATTTGAGGTATATATATTGAGATAAGATTAAATATTATAAAATATGTAAAATGTTATCATGACAACATTGACAACTTGGAAAAGTAACATGACAACAATTTTTCCAAAATGAGAATCTCACAAAGAATTAGTTAAGGGTCCTAGAAAATGTGTAAAAATGTAATGGAGACATATTTAAGGCCTCCAAATCCATTATATGAGGTTTAGATTCTTTGATAAGAATTTTGAATAGAAAAAATCTAATAGTTCACTTTGAAATTAGTAACCATTTGACAAATAGCCTTAGCATCTGTACTTTAATGAATTGAAAAAGATTCCCTTTCCTTGTGCATAGGTAGAGTATTTAATTTCTTAGATTTTTACATAGGTGTTGACCCCACACCCTATTCATTTAAATCATTTATGCATCTACCTTTATTTTTTCCCTAGGGTATGTACAGGATCATGGTGTACCAAACTATGGCCTTAAGTGGCAAAGAAAAATCAGCAAATCAGGTTTATGTCAACTTGACACATAATTTTGAAGTGGTTATGGACTTTATATCAAAAAGTTGTAAGAAAACAATCTGTAAGAAATTGAATGTAGTTTCTAAACTACTAGGCCTTATAAGGAGAAAAAATAATTAATTGGTCAAAAGTTTGAATTTTAATGCAGTACTAAGAAAATTTCAGGACGAAAATAAAAAGTAGGTATATGTCTTACAACCTTAATCAAAATCAAATCATAATATTATTTTAATATAATTATAGATATGATAGTAGACTCATGCCTGGATATGATGCATATTTTTTGGTATTTTTACTTCAAATAAATAATTAAATATGAATTTTCTACCAAAACTTTTTTGAAAAAAAAAAATCTCGTGTCTGACCACCCTAACTAATAGAAAATTTTACCAAATTTAATTTTTTTTTTTTTTTTCTTATACTAGCCAAAGTATAGAATGTGACACAACTTTTAGATTTAAAAAATGTTATACTATTTGAAAGTTATAGCTATTTTTCAATCAGTATGTCAATCAACACTTTACAATTATCTTCATTGATAATTAACTAATAAATACTTATCGAACTCAAAATTTGATAGAAATTATATTGATGGAATCTAGAGAGCAATATTAAAAAACCCTTTTCGTTTTATTCAATTTCGATCAAAATAACATTGTTAGACGGCTACCCGAAGTCTGAGTATTACTAAAACCCTCTTCAAACACGTCTTTTGGGTTGACCAGGTAGGCTTGGTAAATACCAAGCTTAATTGGATATCCGATTCGAAATCGGATATCCGATATGTTGCGATTAGAAAATTCAAAATCCCAACCCATTTTGGAGGAAAATTTGGGTTTAAACATCATAGCTTATTATTTATAAGTTTTTTCACTTATATTACTATGTAAAGACGTATTTTAATACATTATATATAAAAACGTAATGTAAAGATATAAAATATAATCTAGCAATATATAATAATATATTATGTTAATCTTATTACAATCTATAAATATAATTTATATTATTATTATTTTTACTAAATATAATAACGTAATATATATATATGTATATATATGTATATATATATATAATACGTATTATATATTATAATATTAATATGTATAATATATATATATAATAACGTAATATATTAAATATAAATATATAATATGTATTATAATTATTTATATATATTAATATGTATGTTATTTATATATATATATATATATAATAACATAATATTTTTATTAAATATACTAAAGTAATACATATATATATGTTATTAATATATATAATAACGTCGTAGGTATATTATATATGTTAATAATATACATATCTATTATATTAAATATGTATACATATTAATATATATGAGTCAAAGGGGGTCATAGGTCAACCATTGATCTCCTTTGACGCATTAAATGATGACATATGTCCTTAGGGGTCCTAGGAGCCCTAAGGACATATTACAATGGTTAATATGGGTCAAAGGGGGTCATAGGGTGACCTATGACCCATTTTCACCCATTAAATGACGATATATGTCCCTACGGGTCCTAGGACCTCGAGGGACAAATTTAAATCATTCATATGGGTCAAAGGGGGTCATAGGGTGACTTATGACCCCCTTTGACCCATTAAAACATTACATTTGTCTCTAGGGGTCCTAGAACCCCTAGGGACATATTCGAAAGGGTAATATGGGTCAAAGGGCGTCATAGGTCCCTTTGACCCATTAAATGACGACATATGTCCCTAGGGGTCCTAAGACCCCTATGGACATATTCGAATGAGTAATATGGGTCAAAGGGGGTCATAGGGTGACCTATGACTCTTTTTGACCCATTAAACGACGACATATGTCTCTAGGGGTCCTAGAAACCTTAAGGACATATTCGAATGGGTAATATGGGTCAAAGGGGGTCATTTGGTGACCTATGACTCTCTTTGACCCATTAAATGATGACATATGTCGCTAGCGGTCCTTAGACCCCTAAGAGCATATTCGTTCATATGGGTCAAGGGGGTCATAGGTGACTTATGACCCCCTTTGACCCATTAAATGATGACATATGTCTCTAGGGGTCCTAGAACCCCTAGGGACATTTCAAATTGTTCATATGGGTCAAAGGGGGTCATAGGGTGACCTATGACCCCCTTTGACCCATATGAATGATTCGAATATGTCACTAGTTGTCCTAGGACCATTAGGGACATATTCAAATCATTCATATGGGTCAAGAGGGTCATAGGTGACCTATGACCCCCTTTGACCCATTAAACGACGACATATGTCTCTAGGGGTCCTAGAACCCCTAAGGACATATTTGAATTCTTCATATGTGTCAAAGGGGGTCATAGGGTGACATATGACCCCCTTTCACCCATTAAACAACAACATATGTCTCTAAGGGTCTTAGAACCCCTAGGGACATATTCGAATGGGTAATATGGGTCAAAGGGGGTCATAGGGTGACCTATGACTCTCTTTGACCTATTAAACAAGGACATATGTCTCTAAGGGTCCTAGAACCCCTAGGGACATATTCGAATGGGTAATATGGGTCAAAGGGGGTCATAGGGTGACCTATGACCCTATTTGACCAATTAAACGATGACATATGTCGCTAGGGGTCCTCGGACCCCTAAGAACATATTCGTTCATACGAGTCAAGGGGGTCATAGGTGACCTATGACCCCCTTTGACCCATTAAACGACGACATATGTCTCTAGGGGTCCTAGAACTCCTAGGGATATTTCGAATTGTTCATATGGGTCAAAGAGGGTCATAGGGTGACCTATGACCCCCTTTGACCCATATGAATGATTCAAATATGTCTCTAGGGGTCCTATGACCCCCTTTGACCCATATGAACGATTTGAATATGTCGCTAGGGGTCCTAGGACCCCTAGGGACATATTCAAATCGTTCATATGGGTTATGGGGGTCATAATTGACCTATGACCGCCTTTGACCCATTAAACGATGACATATGTCTTTAGGGGTTCTAGAACCCCTAGGGACATATTCGAATTGTTCATATGTGTCAAAGGGGGTCATAGGGTATGACCCCTTTTGACCCATTAAATGATGACATATGTCCCTAGGGGTCCTAGGACCACCAAAGACATATTTGAATAGGTCATATGGGTCAAAGGGGGTCATAGGGTGACTTATGACCCCCTTTGACCCATTAAACGATGACATATATCCTTAGAGGTTCTAGTACCACTAAGGACATATTCGAATCATTCATATGGGTCAAAGGTGGTCATAAGGTGACCTATGACCCCCTTTGACCCGTTAAACGATGACATATGTCCCTAGGGGTCTTAAAAATCTTAGGGACATATTCGAATCGTTCCTATGGCTCAAAGGGGGTCATAGGGTGACCTATGACTCCCTTTGACCCATTATTCGATGACATATGTCCCTAAGGGTCATAACACCTCTACAGACATATTCGAATCATTCATATGGGTCAAAAGGAGACATAGTGTGACCTATGACCTCTTTTGACCCATTAAACAACATATGTCCCTAGGGGTTCTAGGACCCCTAGGGACATATTCGAATGGGCCATATGGGTTAAAGGGGTCATATGGTGACCTATGACCCCTTTTGACCCATTGAACAACGACATATGTCCCTTGAGGTCTTACGACCCCTCGGGACATATTCGAATCGTTCATATGGGTCAAAGAGGGTCATAGCATGACCTATGACCCCTTTTGACCCATTAAATGATGACATATGTCCCTAGGGGTCTTAGGACCCCTAGGGAAATATTCGAATCATTCATATGGGTCAAAGAGGGTCATAGGGTGACTTATGACCTCCTTTGACCCATTAAATGATGACATATGTCCCTAGGGGTCCTAGGACCCTTAGTTATATATTCGAATCGTTCCTATAGGTCAAAAGGGGTCATAAGGTGACCTATGACCTCCTTAGGGGTCTTAGGACCCTTAGGGACATATTCGAATGGTTCCTGAGGGTCAAAGGGGGTCATAGGATGAACTATGACCCCCTTTGACTCATTAAACGATGACATATGTCCCTAGAGGTCCTAGGAATCTTAGGGACATATTTGAATCATTCCTATGGGTCAAAGGGGGTCATAGGGTGACCTATGACTCCCTTTGACTCATTAAACGATGACATATGTCCCTAGGGGTCATGGGATGCCCACTAACATATTCAAATCATTCATTTGGGTCAAAGGGAGACATAGGGTGACCTATGACCCCCTTTGACCCATTAAACGACAACATATGTCCCTAGTGGTCCTAAGACCCCTAAGGACATATTCGAATGGGCCATATGCATCAAAGGGGGTCATAGGGTGACCTATGACCCCCTTTGACCCATTAAATGATGACATATGTCCTTAGGGGTCTGAGGACCCCTAAGGACATATGTCCTCATTTAATGGGTCAAATTGACCCATTAAACGAGGACATATGTCCCTAGGGGTCCTAGGACCCCTAGGAACATATTCGAATCGTTCTAATGGGTCAAAGGGGGTTATAAGGTGACCTATCACCCCCTTTGACCCATTAATTGAAGACATATGTCCCTAGGGGTCTTAGGACGTCTAGTGACATATTCGAATGGGCCATATAGGTGAAAGGGGGTCATAGGGTGACTTATGACCCTCTTTGACCCATTAAACAATGACATATGTCCGTAG
The DNA here is from genome assembly GCA_028749045.1 of Cupressus sempervirens. Lineage (NCBI taxonomy): Eukaryota > Viridiplantae > Streptophyta > Pinopsida > Cupressales > Cupressaceae > Cupressus > Cupressus sempervirens. Next base: position 342,938,390 of record CM053784.1, read on the forward strand.
GAGTCCTAGGACCCTTAGGGACATATTCGAACATATGTCATCGTTTAATGGGTCATAAGGTGACCTATGACCCCTTTTGACCCATTAAATGACGACATATGTCCTTAGGGGTCCTAGGACCCCTAGGGACATATTCGAATCATTCTTATGGGTCATAGGGGGTCATAGGATGATCTATGACCCCATTTCACCCATTCAACGACAACATATGTCCCTAGGACATATTCAAATGGGCCATATGGGTCAGAGAGGGTCATAGGTCACCATATGACACCCTTTGACCCATTAAACGACAACATATGTCCCTAGGGGTCCTAGGACCCCTAGGGACATATTCATATCATTCATATGGGTCAAAGGGGGTCATAGGGTGACCTATGACCTCCTTTGACCCACTAAATGATGACATATGTCCCTAAGGGTCGTAGGACCCATAGGGACATATTCAAATTATTGATATAGGTCAAAAGGGGTCATAGAGTGACGTATGACCACTTTTAACCCATTAAATGATGACATATGTCTCTACAAGTCTTAGGACCCTGAAGGACATATTTGAATCATTTATATGGGTCAAAAGTCTATGACCCCTTTTGACCCATTAAACAACGACATATGTCGCTAAGGGTCCTAGAACACCTAGAGACATATTCGAATGGGTAATATGGGTCAAAGGGGGTCATAGGTTGACCTATGACACTCTTTGACCCATTAAATGACGACATATGTTGTTAGGGGTCCTCGGACCCTTAGGAACATATTTGTATTTATATAGGTCAAGGGGGTCATAGGTGACCTATGACCCCCTTTGACCCATTAAACGATGACATATGTCTCTAGGGGTCTTAGAACTCCTAGAGACATTTCGAATTGTTCATATGGGTCAAAGGGGGTCATAGGGTGACCTATGACCCCCTTTGACCCATATGAATGATTCGAATATATCTCTAGGGGTCCTATGACCCACTTTGACCCATATGAACGATTCGAATACGTCGCTAGGAGTCCTAGGACTCTTAGGGACATATTTAAATTGTTCATATGAGTCAAGGGGGTCATAGTTGACCTATGACCCCTTTTGACCCATTAAACGACGACATATGTCTCTAGGGGTCCTAGAACCCCTAGGGACATATTCGAATTATTCATATGTGTCAAAGGGGGTCATAGGGACCTATGAACCCCTTTGACCAATTAAACGATGACATATGTCTCTAGGGGTCCTATAACACCTAGGGACATATTCGAATCGTTCAAATGGGTCAAAGGGGGTCATAGGGTGACCTATGACCCCCTTTGACCCATTAAACAACGACATATGTCCTTAGGGGTCCTGGGACCCCTAAGGACATATTCAAGTCGTTCATTTAGGTCAAAGGAGGTCATAGGGTGACCTTTTATCCTCTTTGACCTATTAAATGACGACATATGTCTCTAGGAGTCCTAGAACCCTTAGAGACATATTCAAATTGTTCATATGGGTCAAAGGGGGTCATAGGGTGACCTATGACTCTCTTTGACCCATTAAACGATGACATATATCTCTAGGGGTCATAAGACTCCTAAGGACATATTCAAATTGTTCAAATTGGTCAGAGGGAGTCATAGGGTGACTTATGACTCCCTTTGTCCTATTAAACAACGACATATGTCCCTATGGGTCCTGGGACTCCTAGGGACTTATTTGAATGGGCCATACAGGTCAAAGGGGGTCATAGGGTGACTTATGACCTTCTTTGACTCATTAAACAATGCCATATATCCCTAGGGGTTCTAGTACCACTAAGGACATATTCGAATCATTCATATGGGTCAAAGGTGGTCATTGGGTGACCTATGACCCCCTTTGACCCATTAAATGATGACATATGTCCCTAGGGGTCTTAAGAATCCTAAGGACATATTCAAATCATTTTTATGGGTCAAAGGGGGTCATAGGATGACCTATGACTCCCTTTGACCCATTAAACGATAACATATGTCCCTAGGGGTCATGTGACCCCTATAGACATATTTGAATCATTCATATGGCTCAAAGGGAGACATAGGGTGACATATTACCCCTTTTGATCCATTAAATCACAACATATGTTCCTAGGGGTCCTAGGACCCCTAGGGACATATTCGAATGGGCCATATGGGTCAAAGGGGGTCATAGGGTGACCTATGACCCCTTTTGACCCATTGATCAATGACATATGTCCCTAGAGGTCCTACAATCCCTAGGGACATAATCAAATCGTTCATATGGGTAAAAGGGGGTCATAGCATGACCTATGACCCCTTTTGACCTATTAAATGATGACATATGTCCCTAGGGGTTCTAGGATTGCTAGGGACATATTCGAATCATTCATATGGGTCAAAGGGGGTCATAAGGTGACCTATGACCTCCTTTCATCCATTAAACGATGACATATGTCCTAAGGGGTCCTAGGACCCCTGGGGACATATTTGAATCATTCATATGGGTCAAAGGGGGTTGACCTATTAAACGACGAGATGTCTCTAGGGGTCCTAGGAATCCTAGTGACATATTCAAATCGTTCCTATGGGTCAAAGGGGGTCATAGGGTGACCTATGACTCCCTTTGACCTATTAAATGATGACATATGTCTCTAGGGGTCATGGGACGCCTACTAGCATATTCGAATCGTTCATATGGGTCAAAGGGAGACATAGGGTGACCTATGACCCCTTTTGACACATTAAACGACAACATATTTACCTATGAGTTCTAGGACACCTAAGGACATATTTGAATGGGCCATATGGGTCAAAGGGGGTCATAGGGTGACCTATTACCCCTTTTGACCCATTGAATGATGACATATGTCCCTAGAGGTCCTATGACACCTAGGAACATATTCAAATCGTTCATATGGGTTAAAGGGGGTCATAGCATGACCTACGACCCCCTTTGACCCATATATGTCATCGTCTAATAGGTCAAAGGGGGTCATAGGGTGACCTATGACCCTCTTTGACCCATTAAATGAGAACATATGTCCTTAGGGGTCCTAGGACCCCTACGGATATATTCAAATTGTTCCTATGGGTCAAAGGGGGTCATAGGGTGACCTATGACCTCCTTTGACCCATTAAATGATGATATATGTCCTTAGGGGTCCTAGGACCCCTAGTGACATATTCGAATGGGCCATATTGGTCAAAGGGGGTCATAGGGTGACTTATGACCCCCTTTGACCCATTGAATGACGACATATGTCCTTAGGGGTCTTAGGACCCCTAAGGACATATTCAAATCGTTACTATGGGTCAAAGGGGGTCATAAGGTGACCTATAACTTCCTTTGACCCATTAAATGATGACATATGTCTCTAGGGGTCCTCGAACCCTTAGGAACATATTCGAATCATTCCAATGGGTCAAAGGGGGTCATAGGGTGACCTATGACCCCCTTTGACCCATTAATTGAAGACATATGTCCCTAGGGGTCCTAGGACCCCTAATGACATATTCGAATGGGCCATATGGGTCAAAGGGTGTCATAGGGTGACTTATGACCCCCTTTGACTTATTAAATGATGACATATGTCCCTAGGGGTCCTAGGACCCCTAGGGACATATTCGAATCATTCATATGTGTCAAAGGGGGTCATAGGGTGACCTATGACCCCTTTTGACCCATTAAACAACAACATATGTCCCTAGGTGTCCTAAGATCCCTAGGGACATATTCAAATCATTCCTATGGGTCATAGGGGGTCATAGGGTGACCTATGACCCCCTTTTACCCATTAAATGATAACATATGTCCCTAGGGGTCCTAGGACCCCTAGGGACATATTTGAATGGGCCATATGGGTCAAAGGGGTTCATAGGGTGACCTATGACCCCATTTGACCCATTAAACGATGACATATGTTCCTAGGGGTCCTAGGACCCCTAGAGACATATTCGAATCATTCCTATGGGTCAAAGTGGTTCATAGGGTGACCTATGAGCCCCTTTGACCCATTAAATAACGAAATATGTCCTTAGGGTTCCTAGGACCCATAGGGACATATTCGAATCATTCCTATGGGTCAAAGTGGTTCATAGGGTGACCTATGAGCCCCTTTGACCCATTAAATAACGAAATATGTCCTTAGGGTTCCTAGGACCCATAGGGACATATTCGAATCGTTCATATGGGTCAAAGGGGGTCATAGGGTGACCTATGACCCCCTTTGACCCATTAAACGATGACATATGTCACTAGGGGTCCTAGAACCCTTAGGAACATATTCAAATGAGTAATATGGGTCAAAGGGGGTCATAGGTCCCTTTGACCCATTAAATGATGACATATGTCCCTAGGGGTCCTAGGACCCCTAAGGACATATTCAAATGGGTAATATGAATCAAATGGGGTCATAGGGTAACTTATGACTCTCTTTGACCTATTAAATGATGACATATTTCTCTAGGGGTCCTAGAACCCCTAGGGACATATTCGAATGGGTAATATGGGTCAAAGGGGATCATAGGGTGACCTATGACCCTCTTTGACCCATTAAATGATGACATATGTTGCTAGGGTTCTTCGAACTCATAGGAACATGTTCGTTCATATGGGTCAAGGGGGTCATAAGTGACCTATGACCCCTTTTGACACATTAAACGATGACATATGTTGCTAGGAGTCTTAGAACCCCAGGGACATTTCAAATTGTTCATATTGGTCAAAGGGGGTCATAGGGTGACCTATGACCCGCTTTGACCCATATAAACAATTCGAATATGTCACTAGGGGTTCTAGGACCCCTAGGGACATACTCAAATCATTCATATGGGTCAAGGGCCCTTTTGACCCATTAAACGATGACATATGTCTCTAGAGGTCCTAAAACCCCTAAGGACATATTCAAATTGTTCATATGGGTCAAAGGGGGTCATAGGGTGACCTATGGCCCCTTTGACCCATTAAATGACGACATATGTCTTTGGGGGTCCTATAACCCCTAGGGACATATTCGTATCGTTCATATGGGTCAAAGGGGGTCATAGGGTAACCTATGACCCCCTTTGACCCATTAAATGATGACATATGTCCTTAGGGATCCTGGGACCCCTAAGGACATATTCAAATTGTTCATATGGGTCAAAAGGGGTCACAGGGTGACCTATGACCCCCTTTGACCCATTAAACGATGACATACGTCGCTAGGGGTCCTAGAACCCCTAGGGACATTTCGAATTGTTCATATGGATCAAAGGGGGTCATAGAGTGACTTATGACCCCCTTTGACCCATATGAACGATTTGAATATGTCCTTAGGGGTCCCAAGATGCCTAAGGACATATTCAAATTTTTCATATGGGTCAAGGGGGTCATAGGTCTCTTTGACTCATGAAACGACAACATATGTCCCTAGGGGTCCTAGAAGCCATAGGGACATATTCAAATTGTTCATATGGGTCAAAGGGGTTCATAGGGTGACCTATGACCCCCTTTGACCAATTAAAAGATGACATATGTCCCTAGGGGTCCTAGGATCCCTAGGGACATATTCGGATCGTTCATATGGGTCAAAGGGGGTCATAGGGTGACCTATGTCCCCCTTTGACCCATTAAACGATGACATATGTGTCTAGGGGTCCTTGGACCCATAGGGACATATTCGAATCGTTCATATGGGTCAAAGGGTGACCTATGACCCCCTTTGACATTTTAATCGACGACATATGTCCCTAGGGGTCCTAGGACCCATAAGGACATATTCAAATCATTCGTATGTATATGGGTTAAAAAATGAAAGAATATATATATACTATTTATACTATTTTATGATAATAATAATAATAATAATAATACTATTATAGCTATAATAATAATATATATATTAATACTATATTGTAGCATAATAATAATAATAATATAAATAAACACTAAATATTTACACTATTATATCTATAGTAATAATATTAATACTATTATGGGTATAATAATAATATTGATACTATAGCTATTTTAATACTATATATTAATATTTCTATATATTAATACTATTATATATTAATACTATTATACTATTGATACTATTATATATTAATATTACTATACTATTAGCTTAGTAATAAACCAAAGTCGGTTTCCCTCCAATGATTTTCATAATATTAATATAATTATGGCAAAGGAGGGAAATTATAGCAAGTTTTCCCCTCAAAAATTCTTTTTACATAATCGGATATCCGATTTTACTGGCCTTAATTTCCAATAATTCCCTGTCCCTGCAGATCTGACAACATCACTTTTTCACTTCTATTTTTACGAGTTTTGGAAAAAGTCACATTTTGGAGCCCAACTAATCAAAAAAATTTTGAAAATATAACCTTAAGTGTTCGAATTTTTCATCTGAATGGGGAGCATCAGTCGTCAAAAGGAAAAATTTAAAAGGAAGATATCTAATGAAGACATTGCGGCATATAGGGAAAGGGACAAAATGGAACACCGAAGAAAAAGGTAAGGTATGCTAAATATCAGTCAAGTTGATGATGAATTAATCGAAGGTGAAATCATAGAGTCAGATAATGAATATGTACAGTTGGGGAATGAAAATGTACCTATTGAAAATGATAATGCCGAAATTGAAAATTTGGAGAATGAAAATTTTGAAGAAGAAATGCCACCAAGCCATAATCCAAATTGTATAATTGACCATGTCGAAGATGACAATGCATAGGAACCTAATGCACAAGAACCTTACATATCTCCTAATTATATTCAACATGAAGGTTCTAAAACACCAAAATGGATAATTGAAATTGATGAAATGATTATTACTAGTTTGGAAGGAAAAAAATCAGAAAGAACAATTTGGTTATGGGCTTCAAGACTATATCAGATTTTTTTTGGCAACAAGACAGTGGTAGAGCAATGTCAGCTTTTCATGCACTTATTAAAGATGCAAAAGATGAGACCTATGCTTTCCAAATTGAAGATTCGTGTCAATAAAAGGTTGGAAAGAAATGCCATTATCGTGAAGAATCTTTTCAGTGCTCTCAATAGCATTAGGAAAAATAGTAGAGAGAAGGATAATAGAGCTGTTCGAAGGGTCATTACAACTTCTTTGGTAAGTCATCATTTGAGAAAGGGTAGATATATGAGACAAACTTGTATTGATTTGAATCTAAATCATACTACTTTGAGAAGAGCACTTAGTCAACGAGAGAAAATTGATGATCCTCTTCAAAATGAAATATGGGCATTTGGTGGGAGACTTCCACATTTTGATAAGAAGCTATCCAATGATGTGAAAGAAGAAATTACAAAATTTTGGCACTCTAACTCACGAGTATCACCCAATGCTAAAGATGTCTTAAAATTGAGAATTGGCATCAGAAACGGCATGCCACATCCTAAACACCATTTAGAGGTAAGTCAAACTATGTTGTTCAAACAATTTAGAGAGAGTCATCCAAGTCTTCATATATCACAAAGGGCTTTTGAATCTTTGAAGCCATTTTATTGTGTGCCACTCAAAATTTGAAATACATGTTGTTGCAAATATCATGTTGAGTTTTCTATGCACCATGAACTATTATGCTCCATCCGTTCTACTTTGCATAGTAAAAAAATGTTGGAGGATTGTGGGGCTAGTGGGCTTCCAAAATCATCAAGAGACTTGCTAGATCAACTCTTATGTCGTAGAGTTGATGGTTGTTCCTTTTATAGAAATGCTTGCTTAAATGAGAAGTGTTTAGAATGTGGTGGTTTATCCAAGTTTGACACATGTTTCCATGAGGGGTGCGAACAAGATCTTGGAAAGACAATACTGAAAAAAAGGGTATATGAAATGGTGAAATACACATTGAAGAGTGGGAGTGAGAGCTCTAGATGTGAATTGGTTGGAAAAGATATCAGTGTGGCTAATTTTATTTCAAATTTCAAAGAAAATCTTTTTTACAAGTATGCAAGACATAGTCACAGGTCTCAGTGGTTGGATCAACAATTTAGAATGTGTAAGGAGACTTTTCCCATTGGCACTATTATATCAGTTGTTGATTTTGCTAAGAACTACACATTGCAACCTCAAAATGAGACACAATCTCAGTATTACAACTCCAATCAAATTGGAATTTTTGTTCACATAACATATAGACATGCCCCTGATAGTGCGGAAGATAATTGAAAGATTATTAGAGAGTATCATTTTCTATGAGTGATGATAGATCTCACTCTCACAAGTTTGTGCAACAATGTTTTGAGAATTTTTTTGATTTCTTACATGAGCATGCAATTGCTATGGATAGACATATCATTTGGTCAGATAATTGTACAGGTCAATTCAAAAATGCCCGCATATTTTATTGGTTGTGTAGGATGCACGTAGAGAGAGGGGTGCCTCATATTTGGAGTTTTTTTGAGTCCAGCCATGGAAAAGGGGAACATGATGGATTAGGGGCATGTGTGAAGAGAGCTCTAGTTAAGGAGCAACTAAAGATTTCAATGATGCTCATAGCATTGTTGATTGGTGTAGTTTAGCATTATCACAGGGGGGGACTCTTGATTAAGTGGTATGCAGGTTCTTTTAGTTGGTTGAGGAAGGGTCTATAGGTGATAGATCAGATTGTGCTACAGTGAGAGACTCATCAAAAATGCATTCATTTTGGTGCTCTGATTCTAGTACATGGACCATTTGAACATGACAACTAGCTTTTTTTTGTCATACTTGTTTTTAGTGTGATTGGGATCACTATGAGTCAAGTGAGTGGGTGGACACATGGGCTCCACATTATCTTACTCCATTGTCTATCATACCCTCAATCAAAAATGATGACATGGAAAGTTCACTTGAGCATAACCATCTATCAGATCTACTTCAGCCAGGACATGTCTTTGCATTGGTTGCACCATAGGGGAATGATGAGAAATCTGATTATTGGTTAGCACATTGTGTAAGAGGCAAACAAAAACTTGCACAACCAATCACAGATGATGATGGATTCACATATCCTACTAGTTCAATGGTTGTTGCTGGAACATGGCTACGGACATACATGCTTAGAAGGAACAGAATTCCTGCATTTGAAGACTATCAGAAGCACAAAGTAATTCTCATATATTCGCATCTTATTATAGCAACAAATATAAAGTTATTGAAGCATCAAGGAAGATCAAAAGTAAAAGAAGTTTTTACTATTGCTAATGCTGATCATGAAGCCCTGTTGGAGACCCTAAAATAGAGAGAGGACCCTATTGGAATACTCGACTAGGTATATATACTTCTTATGTTATTTTCTTCATAATGATTTAATGAATTGATGATTATCTTTTTTAATACAATAAGTTACTAATTTTTTTATGATATTGGAATTTAGGTACATCATGAAGAGTTGGAGGGGGGTGGTATTGGGGAGAATTTCTAAAATTTATGATGTAAAATGTGTACTTTTTTTGTATATGGTTTTTGTATTTTGGTAGGTTCTTTGTAAGGAATTATAAGAGGAAGATATTGAACAAGTTTTTGCAAATCATATTTGCATGTGATACAAGGCTATAAGGACAATTTTAAGAGCATTTATAACTATATGAAAGATAATTGCATGCGAATATCTTATTTCAAATTTGGTTTTTCCGTATTTGACATAAAGCTGACATTATGATTATTAAAACTATTTTCATCAAACTAATCAAATAAGAAAAATCTTGAAAGTATGGATGAACAATTAGAATACTTGATTTCTTCCATTTTGCAACCAATCATAGCATTTGAAAGCGTAAAGAGTCATAATATTGTATAATGTTTTGAAAGACTTTCATATTGAAAAGTTGTATGAAGCACATTTGGGATAAGCCATGAAATCCATGAAAGAAGATAGCATGTAGGATACGCAATTAAAGCCAATAAGCAAGATAGCACATGCATAATGACATGATATGAAGTTGGATATGAAGGCTATGAGTGAATGAGAAAGTAAAATAGGGAATCTCATGGATAAGATAATGGGTTTCACCAAGGCACATTTTTTATCTTCTTTTCATTTTTAAAATTTTTTTTTAGAAATAGGTCAACTATTTTCAAGTTAGATAGTGTTCCTAAAGGAAAGATAAGTTATGATAAGCCAAGACCATAGATAAGTATGCTCAATGATGTTGATAGGGTGAAGGAAGTGAGATGATAGTAGGATAAGATTTCATTCCTTGGAAGGATTGTATGAGTATGGATAGTAGGTAAGTGTAGCTTTGAAAACATTGCATAAGGGTAGGTGACAAAGTGGGGAAGATCAACATTTACACACACCTTGGAGGGTTTTTGAATGATGGAGGAATCATGGAGGAAATGGATCAAGGTTTAGATGTATGAGCTGGTAGGACAATGTTAGAAGAAGATTGAGTGGAATATTTGTAAGCTTTTGAGAAAGATGTTTGGAAGAAAATGGAGTGGAAGCCTTTGGAATATTGAATGTCAACTTAGATTTATGTTCAATATTAAAGTATTTCAAGAGAGACTTTGGAGAGCTAGAAGTATAAAGTGTAGGAGAAGGTTTGAAGACTTTAGATTAGATGGATAAGGACCAAGGATAGATTTATGAAATGCAAAGGGATAGTGACTAGGGATTTCAACATCTTTAGAGTGAGTAGCATGACCAAAGCCATCAATAGACTCATGAGTACCTTTTATAGGAGAAAGACCTTTGATAGGAGTGTTTGAATCTTGAGCATAGTTTTGAAGTGGATATGGAGAAGCAGAACATGAGGGGACACTTTGATCTTGACATCTTTCTTTATATAGCATAGAAAGATCACTTTTCCCATAAGTTTCAGTAAGCTCAATGGAGGTAGTGGAAATGGTATCCTCATCATATGTAGGAGGTGGGTAACACACAGGATATATAAAGGTGAAATTTTGGATGAGATGAAAAGGTGTTTGATCTTGATCTTTATTTATATATTTTTCCTTTTGAGAGTCATCTTGATATGGAGCACCTTCTAAGGACAAGGGAAAATGTGAGGTGTGCATGATAGAATCTTAAAGCAATAATGCAGGATTAGCTAAAGTGGGCATAGTAATCATAGTATTGCATGAATGTTGAGGATCTTTAGTCTTAGTAGCATGGAAAAGGTTTGTAAACAAGTGAAGGTTAGCTTGATTTTCTTTTAGTTGTAGCCCTTGAGGGTATGCATGGTCTATATGGAAAGAATTAGGTTCTTTTTTTGGTGGAGGAATTTTTGAAAGCTTTGGCACTTTAGGAGGTTCATTAGTGTTATAAGAAGTGAAGGTGTCAAGGAAATCATCAATTGACATAGGTTCATCAGCATGATCTTGTGACACATGAGTCATTAGAGGTATCAACAATCCCATCATAAATAAGATATTTGATTTTATGTTTCAACACTATGGAATCTTTAGTTTTATGAAATTTTCTTCCATGGAAGTGGCAATAACGATAATTTCTCCACCATGGAGGTTTGATTTTGGGTTCATAAGGTCTAGAGTTGTCTAGTAATGTGATGGATTCATTATCAAGAAGTGTTTGCAAGATGTTATCATGAGAATCTTCCAATGGAGTAAAAGTTCTCTCAAAAATTTCTCCATGAGAATTTTGTTGTTTCTTAAGTGAATAGAATGCATCCATGTCTTCATCACTATCTTGGTCAAAGATAGGTCCATAATGAAAGTTTTGCATAGGCTCAAAGGAGGTATCACTTGCTTGTTCTCTAAAGAGGTCTTTAGATCTAGAAGATGAAGATATTTGATGTCTTGGCATAGAATATGTAGACCTTGAAGAAGATGACCCGTGTGTATGTAAAGGTCTTAAGGGAGATTAATTTAAGAATGCAATATTCTCCTCTAACCTTTTCTCAATTTTAGAATTGATTTCTATCATGTGCTTAGAGAGATGAAGGTAAGAAAGATTATTTGTCTCTTCTAGCTCTTTATATTGAACATATAGATCTTGAAACTCTTTAGTGACATGGAGGATATCATGATCATCTAGATTTGGTTGAGGTTTGGTAGCACAAGCTTTGAATACCATAGTGGTAGATAGATAATAAAGCATGAAGGAGACCAGAGGAAGCTAATAAGGTGACACAAGATAACTTGATGTCCAAACTAGAGAGTTAGAGTGTTCACATGTCAAAGAGAGGTAGAAATGAATGAGTGACTTGTCAAACAAATTGTCCAAGCAGGTTACAACACTAGTGACTCAAGTCAAGAGCTACAAAAAAATCCCAAATAGTAATGTAGATAAAGAAAGAGAGATGACAAGTGAAAAAATTTAAGTGTAGTCAATAGATCAAGGAAACCATTTAGTGAAAGAAATTCTTAGTATGCATATCATAGACCATGAAGTTAGAAAATACCAATAGCTCTAAGACCAAAGAGCCATTTTAAGCATGTTCAAGCACTAGAGACATAGAAAATCAAAGTCAATTTATGAAACTCCCCTTAGCAAAAAATGCAAACAAATATTTGCACTTGACATTTTGACTTGGTTGAAAAAGTTTGACAATAATTGATAATATTGCAAGCTTGATGTTCAAAAGTAATTTTTTTCCAAGAAAGATAGTGACACATGGAGTAGTCTTCAAACAATCAAGCAAGGCACAAAGCAACCTTTCATGATACAAGTCAAAGGGGTCAACCTTTCTTGACAACTTTTCAAAATCTAACTCCTAACGGCTACAAGTCAGTGCCATTAGCTCTGAGTGGGTGGGTGAACCATAGTGACACCCTTGTTCCAACCACAGAGACCCTCTATCATCCGTGGCCACCCCGTACTGAGGAGTCCCCAAGGTTCTCTAAGTGCATTTTGAGGTCGATCTTTTGAGGGTCATAACTCAGAGCTCGTGAGGGCTATCGATAAACTATCAAATATTATTGGATGCTAATGTTGAGGCCTAAAATAATCTATCTCATTTTTGAGAGATCACATTCTATTTGGATTCAGCATAGCGATCTCGCTCGATGCCAAAACTTGCAGTGTGCCTCAATTCATAGGTGCACTATAGCGTAACTTTGAAACTGCTGATCTTGGCATCGAATCATCAGTTCCATTAGCTCTAGATGGGTAGGTGAACCCTAGTCACACCCTTTTTTTGGCCATGGAGACCATCCATCATTTGCGGCCACCCCGTACCGAGGAGTCCCCAAGGTTCTCTAAGTGCATTTTGAGGTCGACCTTTCGAGGGTCATAACTCAGAGCTCGTGAGGGCTATTGATGAACTATCAAATGCTACAAGATGGTGATATTGAGGCCTAAAATAACCTATCTCATTTTCAAGAGATCACATTCCATTTGGATTCAGCACAACGATCTCGCTCGATGCCAAATCTCACAATGTGCCTCAGTTCATAGGTGCACCACAACATAACTTTGAAACCGTTGATCTTGGCATCGAATCGTCAGTGCCATTAGCTCCAGATGGGTGGGTGAACCCTATTCACACCCTTGTTCTAGCTATGGAGACCATCCATCATTTGCGGCCACCATGTACCGAGGAGTCCCCAAGGTTCTCTACGTGCATTTTGAGGTCAATCTTTCGAGGGTCATAACTCAGAGCTCGTGAGGGCTATTGATGAACTATCAAATGCTACAAGACGGTGATATTGAGGCCTAAAATAACCTATCTCATTTTTGAGAGATCACATTCTGTTTGGATTCAGCACAACGATCTCGCTCGATGCCAAAACTCATAGTGTACCTCAGTTCATAGGTGCACCACAGCGTAACTTTGAAACTGCTGATCTTGGCATCGAATCCTCAGTTCCATTAGCTTCAAATGGGTGGGTGAACCATAGTCACACCCTTGTTCTAGCCACGAAGACCATCCATCATTTGCGGCCACCCCATACCAAGGAGTCTCCAAGGTGCTCTAAGTGCATTTTGAGGTCAATCCTTCGAGGGTCATAACTTAGAGCTCGTGAGGGCTATCAATGAACCGTTAGAGGAGATAAGTTTGTAAGGATGGAGTGGCTTAGTGTTTTTGCTAAAATAAGTTAGTGGGAAGGCTTTATTAGAGGGTCTTGGCCAAACTAGTGGGGTGTTTGCCCACTCTCTAATTTTAGAGACGGTTAGGTTTTGGTGGGAGATTAGGGGAGCTCTACTACAACTATCCTTACCCTAGCTTGGACCAAGGTTGGTATCTCAAATTTTCTTCTTTTCCATTTCTTTCTTTTAGCATGGTTAAGAAAATATACAAGTGTGGAGTTTATCAATGGAGTATGCATTGCATTGCATTGTGGAGTAGCATTCATGTGAGTGCTTGAATGGTGTTCATTCCATGTAGATTAGTGTGACACCATTGTGCATCTTGTTGTATTGTGACTCATTGTCCATATCTTTCAATGTTTATGTTCCTTATGATTTTGAAAAGTCCCTTATATTGCCCCATTGTGATGGAAGGAGATTGTATCATTGTTACCTAATGTACGTGTAGAGGAAATAATTGATAAGGTTGTATATGCATGTTTCATTTGGAGTTTATATTGTTATGAAAGCATTGGTATGAGTCATAGATTTGCTTTGATATCATTGTTATCATTTGAAAATGTGAAAGAAATTTTTCTCCTTGTGGTATTGTAAATGACCAGTTGATAATAACAATCCATAGATGTTATTTGATACCATTGATTGTATAAATTTAAAACTTAGTAGATTGCTTACAATCTTGTTGTGCACTCAATAATTTGGAAGGAAAATTTTATGTTCATATCAAATGCATGGATAACATTGACTTTAATTACCAAGCTTAATGCAATTCTAAGCAAGTAAATCATCAAATTAATTTCATGATATGACAAGCTATGTTATATACAAACCTTATTTATATGCTTGCACCTAATCCTTGCATAAACAATTCATCTAACAAATTTAAATTGACACACTCAATATGATGGTGTAGTAGGATGTGTTTAAATACAGATCATGAATTATTATTGAGTTAAGTACTTTGAATTGGCCCTTAGACTTACTAAGAGTTCCTCATTTTATGTGCTTACTAATTCGTACTATGAAACTACTTTGAATCTTAACATGCTTTGATAATAATAATATTGATAGTGAGAAAGTGAGCTTATGGTGAATAATTAGATGTAATAATGTAAAAAGTAAATGTAATAGTATAGTAATTATAGTAATTAAAATAGTAAATGTAAAAGCATGGCAATGTAGCTAGATTAGTTAGTAGTTGATGAGCTAGATGGTTAGTAATTGTCTTTTGTTAGAGTGAGTTTAATTTATGTATTGAAATAGTAATTTTTGTGTTTAGGAAACTGTAGTGAGTGCTAGCTTGGTGAGGAAGAAATGTTGATAGAATGCACAAGGATGACTAAATAGAGTAAAGAGGGAGAAAATGACTTAGTATTAGTCCAATCTTCAAGAGGACCTGTAACCAGTAAGATATGGATGCAAGCACATGATACACGTTTTGCACATAAAACAAATTGTTTATTCCATAAGTTGTGTAACTAATGTGTTGAATGATGGATACTATCAATGCAAGTGGCCCCTTCTCCATCATGTAGACTTTGAAGCTGCATTTGGGGCATATCTTTTCTAATTTCCTATGGTTAGATCCGATATAGTGTGGTAGATAAGTGCACATTTACTTATTTGACTAAGGGTGCTCATGTGATGAGTACTAAATCTAAATTCTCTAGATACGTGTGTTTAATCGATTAAGATATACTACACTTCCACACCATATAGTAATTGTCACATTAATTTATTGTAATGATTAATGAATGTGTGCACATTGGTAATGAGGATAATAAGTAATTCTAATCCCCTTCCCTTACATGCTAGAATCACGACCTAGTCCATATGATACAACTGATAGATCCTAATAGAATATTAGTATCAAAGGCTTGTTAGGATATGAATTACCTCACTAATTTATGAGTGTTGTATCTTGAACTTGCTTGTTTGATTCGTGACACTAACTTGAACTAGACTGTCATCCAATCTATTTGAAAACCACCTGTGACTAAAATGTTACAACCGGATGACACTATCCACATGAATCTTGAACTCCTATTCAATGATAACCTTGTTTTACAATATGTAATTTCTTATGCGACTTCATAAGCTACAAAAAAAAAAAAAAAAAAAATTGTGTTTTTACTAGTAAAGTTTAGGGCATGACACATGATCCACGATAAATTGAACAATACTAGATACTAAATTAATATGTATATCATTGTGCACATAAATGAAAAAAATATATATCAAAATACATGTATCCATAGACAAAATTTTACACAAATATATATCAAAGATCATGCATCCATAGACAAAGTACTCAAATATATATCAAAATACATAGATCCATATACAAAATGTGGCTGATCATGCCTTCAGAATGTGTATAATATCAATGTTTCTGTATATAATGTGGCATATGCCATCTCAAAATGTCTCATGATGCATCCTACTAAAACTATACTATCCTAGGGTGTTGGTGGATGATCAAAATGCAGCCTCTTCGCTGCACTAGGTGGATCGGATGCCTCCTACATAAAAAAAAAAGGAAAACCCAAAGTTACACTACTAAATTTATATGATTCTAATATCTAACATTGAATTACTCAAATGCATAATGATCTTTTCCGTAATGGACATTAATACTATCAAAATTTCATAATAAATACCTCTCTCATCAACCTCCTGTGCTGGTTAGGAGTCCTCTCGTATGCCCTCGGCAATGTTGGTACCTCTCTGATTGTGGGTTGTATATGTTCAAATACCTTTGTCAGATGAATCTATAATTTAAACTATAACATTATAATTCATAGCATGCTAAATTTATAACATATTTAATCATGAATTTAAACTACAACTTACTATTGTAGGCTCCTCCTCAGGAGTGAGTGGTCGCGTCATCAAATCTACATAACTGTCCCGTCAGACCTCATGTGCACTAGGAGTCTCCTATGAGATACAAAATAGTAGTTGTTAATATCACAGAAATTAGTTTTGAATTTATTTATGAAGATAAGTGATGCAAGAGCATCCCATGCTCATCAGGGGAACATTGAAGATCCAAGGCATTATAGAGGTCATGGAGCATCTCTTGAAGTCAATTGGGCAATCCTTGCAACAATTATGGCTCATGGAAGCATACAAAGTTATAATGTTGGACTCATATGTGGAAAAAAGTTGTAATTGGGCATGAGATAGGATTTTAGGATTTTACATGGTAGATGAGTCATTTGATAGGTTCATGTAGGTTGTCATGATCATATCTTGTCATTAGACAAGTCAAAATGTTCAATAAGCCCATTAAAAGCATAGTTTAATAGTTAGAAATTTGAATAGTAACGGTTATGTGTTTTTTGGAGGGAAACTCCATAATTTAAATTTTATGAAAAGTTAACAATTAAAACTGATTGGAGGTGGTTGAGGGGGTTACTAACCATCCCTTGAAACTTATAAATTGTAATTGTACGGCCTAAAGGGTCAGATTTGTACAGACTGTCTTAGAAAATTGAATAAAAGTGCTTGGTTTTCAAGAGCAACTTGAAGAATCCTTTTTTTTGTAAGTGCTTTATGGTATTGGAATGAGTGGTAATATCATCTTAGATATGTAAATGCATGGTGAATTCTGAAGGGGAAGTTCTAGAATTGAGTTTTGGGGTTTGAACAAGCAAGCCCTAGTTTTTAAGCCATTTTAAGGAGGGTTTTGAAGTTTGGGTGTTTAGGAGTGTGACCAAGACCTATAATCTTGAAAATCCTTTGATTTAGATCATTAATAGAGACTATGAAAAAGTATTAAGTCATATTTCAAGTTTGAAGGGCACTTGCTTTGTAAAAGTGGTCTAATTAGGCCTAATTCTGAGACAAACTGCCCTGTTTTGTACAATCTTTCCAAAGGAATGATATCTAATTTTTGAATATGTTATAAAAATCAAAAAAGGGTATCTGAAAATATAGTTTATTTTCTTGGTGTTTTGGAAGGTTTGGGAGAAAAATTAAGAAAACAGGGTCTGTTGATCCAAAGAAGAGAATAGCCTAGTAAAGGGCAAAACTGGTCTCTTTTGTATCTACTAAAGATTTGTGGGTTTGGAAACCTTAGAAACATGTTGGTTGAAGTTTTTTAAGGTGTGTAGAGGTGGAGGGAACACTTGGTGAATGTAAATCCAAGTTTGGAGTCTTTGGTGGCATTGTGTGCATTTGGGAACACCATTGAAACATAGGGGTTGGGTCCATATTGTGCTTGAATTTGCAAGTTTGTGGTTAGATCCTCCATCCTCTACATCAAATGGTATCAGAGCATCAAAAAGGTCTTTTGGGATTAGATAAGTTGTAGGTTTTGTCATCATAGGAGTCTTTGTCATCCTTAGTGTGCTGGTCCCTTTGTTGAAGCCTTGGCGTGTCTAATTCCTCCTTGTGTGTCCCAGAGTTGAAAGGTACATAAGTGGTGTCCAGAGATTTCTTGGTGAGGAAAGAAAGATAATCAGTGAGTTGGCCCTTGGGAAGGAAGAAAACTTGTTGTGAAAATGCCTCCTAAAAATCAAATGGCTAGAGAACTTGAAGAATTGAGAGAAGAGTTGGCAAGAGAGAAAAGAGAGAGGAGAGAACTTGAAGCATCTAGAGTGAGGGAAGAAAGATAGATGAGAAGAGAGAGTCTAAAGCTTATTGCAAGGATAGAATCCTTAGAAAAGGAGAGGCAAGAACCTAGAGGAGAAGAGGTTAGAGGAAGAAAACATGGAGAGAACCATGAAGAAGAAGAGGTTGGTAATGCAAGGAAAGAGCATGAGACAACAGATGATCCTGAAGAAAGGAGATTTATAAGAATCATTAAGGCAGTACAAGGTAATGGTGGGAAGAACCATATTTATTTGCCAATATATCAGGGTAAAATGGATAGTGAAGAAGTGCTAGGGTGGATAGAGGCCCTTGAGAACTACTTTGATCTTGAAGACATAGAGGCAGATAAGAAGGTAAAAGTAGCAAAAGAAAGACTGAGAGGAACAACACTCACTTGGTGGACTGGTGTTTAGAATGAGAGAGAGGAAAGGTGGCGCAGGGCACCTAACCTATGTGGCAGGGGGGAACAAGTATCTATGTTGTCGGACACCTTGCCACTCCATGAAAGTGAGGATTCAAGTAGATTAGGAAGTTGGAATAAAGGTTTGGTCCATATTTTACAAGTTGGTCTATGTTTTTTAATAAAGGCACATGTAAGGCCCACAAGCATTTTGGTGTGGTTATAAACCAAGTGAGTCCATGGGACCAAAAGGCCTTAGAATAGGGTATTTAGAGTCTAAACAGTATTAGCAAAAAGTGGTTGTTTGTTTGTTTTATGGTTGGGAATGCCTATATGGTTGTTCCAATGGTCATGTAGACCTTTATATATTTCATATGTGATCTCAGTTGAAAGGGGGAGATCAGAGTGTACGGTGGTTTGGAGAAAAAATAATAAATACTTCAAATTTTTGGAAATTTACTAGTAATCGCTTGGCTGTTACACTAGTACGGATCTATATAGAACTTTTATGATTGCTAAGTGTATGAAATAGTTGCAAGGGTGAGTTAGGAAACTTTTGGTTTTGGTTTGACTCAAAAAGGAGTTGGGGTTTATAAGTTATCTACATTTTAGTAGAAGGTGGTCTGAAAAGCCTTGTTTCCTAGACCCTTCCACAAATGCATCCCTAACTTGCATTCCCACGGGTGGCACCCTCTAAAACTGAGGGATATGCAAGTTAGGAGACTAGGCAACATAATACCAGAGGTTGGAGGCCTAGAGAGAAGGGCAACTATTTTTCCAAGTCGGCCCTAGGTCAAGCAAGCCCATGTGCTTGACCAATTTTTGCAAGGTAATTGGTGATAGTCATGGTTGTAGGAACTTCTGATCAGTTTGAGTGGTGGAGTTAGATGCATTGACTATGTTGGAGATTTCCTTAAGTGCTTTGGGTCTTGGGAACCCACCTTGCCCATTCTTCCTTGAAGCCCTAGCCTAACTTGATCAACTAGGCCTAGGTACCAAGAAGCAGTTTGGAGGGTGCTGGAGAAAGATCAGCCCAAAAGCTTTTGGATTCTTAGTAGGTGCCAAGAAGGGTGTTTGGACCTATGGAGAAGTCCCTATGCTATTTAGGGATACTGGGAGAAAAGTGAAAAGAAGCTAATTGGAAGGCTACAAGGTTTGTAGGCCTAGAAGTGCAAAGGTGTGTTGAGAGTTTGGTGGAACCAAACAAATTAATGATTTTGGATTAGAATAGTATGTCCATGATTGTCTCCATTTCTGGTGATAGTTGGTTAGGCTTTTGAAGTGGGATTTCCTTGTTTGGCTTGGAGGTTGAGTATACCCGGAGTGGGTAAGAGGACTTGTGAGAAGTCCTAGAATCCTAAGTTGGATTGTGACAGCCATTTATTAGCTTGTGGAAGCTAGTTGCTACAGACTCTGCGTCAAAAGGGGATTGAATAAGATTTCAGATTGGGAGAGAATGAAGACCATGGTGAGAAATCAATTCTTGCCATCTAATTTAGCAATCCAAATAAAGATAAGAAGGAACAATTTGAAATAGAGGGATATGGATGTCATGTCCTATACTGAGCAATTCCATACCCTGAGTATTAGGGGAGGACTGGAAGATGAAGATGAGAAGGTGGCTAGATACATTAATGGCCTCAAGTACAATATTCAAGATGAAATAGGATTGAATGTACCAAGGACACTTGGAGAATGTTTTCAGTTGGCAATCCGAGCAGAGGAGAAGTTGAAAAGAAAGAATGAGAGGCAAGAAAATTAGAGAGGAGGTGGAACAATGAGAGGAAGAGGTGTAAGAAGTCAGTTTGACACTTCAAACAATCAAGACAAAGATAAAGGAAAAGAGATTACATCTTAGACAAGAGGAAGTTTCAAGGGAGGAAGATTTGGAAGTGGAAGAGGTAATAGTGTTTTCACAGGTAAATGCTTCACATGTGGAGGAGTAGGAAATCAATCCTACACATGCCTTGAGAAAGGTGTGGATTTGAGGAAGGAGGAGAGGAGAGTCACCTTGATCCAAGGAGAAGAGGAAGAAAAGAATTACGATAATGCAGACCCTGAACTTGAAGGAGAATCTTTGATGGTGAGAAGAGGACCACAAATGCAGTAGCAAAAGGAGACCAGACCATCCATTTTTAGGACAAATTGCATGAGGCATGGTAAGATTTGTAAGATGATAATAGACTCTGGTTCCTTTGATGATTTAGTGTCTTATGAAATGGTAAATAAACTAGGATTGAAGAAGTATCCTATTGATAGACCATATAGGGCATCTTCGGTCAGTGATGCACAAAATATTGTTGTAAGGGAGCAAGCAATAGTGGATTTCTCTATAGGAGAATATAAAGATCAAGTTATATGTGATGTCATTCTAATGACATGCTGCCACGTAATCCTTGGAAGGCCTTGGCAAGCCTCAAGGAACACTATTCATTTTGGCTCTTCAAATGTTTATATAGTACACAAAGATGGTGTGAGGTTTAAGCTAAATCCTTTCACTGGTCATGATGAGGAAAGAGTTATTTATTTTGGCAAGAAAGAGTTTGTGGACTTGTAGGAGTAGAGGGAGAGTAAACATGATATGACAGATCTGCCACTGAAGCCATCTCTTTTGGTTATCAAGGATGAGATTGTTCAAGACAAAACTCAGAATTTTGCTTACAAGCAGACAGTGACAGCAAAAGGAGTGATGATAGGAATAGTATGGTGTCCTTTGGTGATGAGAGTGAACAAAGAAGTGAACATATCCATGGAGGATAAGAGCCAGGGTCAGCATGACCTCAGACAACAAGTTATTCAGCCTTTGTCAAGGATAAAACATGACTGTTCACAATCAACAGGCAGTAAGGTTACCATGACAGGTAACAAGGATCCAATGCTTTTTGTTTCTAATGATTTGTATGCAGGTGTGCAGGGTAATACATTGTAGGTGCAAAGTTGCAAACATCCCTCTAGAAGGATGGGAGGAAAGAAGATAGTACCCCTTAACTCTTGGGACAAGAGTTGCTTTGAAGGTGGGGTGTTTGGTGCAGGGGCACCTATTAAATCATTTAAGAGAGCCTTGGTACTAGATGAAGATAGAGGATCAAAGACATCATTGATTGTTAATTGGGATATATTAAAACCAATAATGGAATTATGTAATAAACAATGTACTTTGAAAGACAAAAGTTATAAAAGTCCTAGTAAGGACCTAAGGGCAACATGATGTAAAATGACCAAAAGAGCCATATGGGGTAGTCTTAGGACAGTTTCATACTTAGTTGCATTTAATAAATCCATATGACCAATTTTGAGTCAATGGAATAGTTTAGAAAGTTAGGGAATGCATAAAAACTATAGTTTGAAATTTGAATTTCAAATTCAAACGGTCATATTAGTTTTGGAGGGAAAGTAGTAATTTGGTATTTGTTTGATTAAATAAACCTTTGTAACCAACTTGGTCGGTTGGACAAATGCATATAATCCTATTTAAGTTGTAATGAACATATGCAAGACATGAATCATTATTGGTACGAAAAAAATCACAGAAATTCTATGGAACAACAATCATTCTTTCCTCTGCATCAATAAGAAAAATAAAAAATAAATGATACTTATACATACAATGGGGCTCTCTATGCGAATGGAAATCCTTGATGATCTAGGATGCCGAATCTATATAGGCTCATCACCAGTAGCCACACCCTATATACAATAAAGAATGTAATTAAATGAGATTACCACAAACATTTTACAACAATGCATTGATATTTAATCAATTAGAAAACATCTAATTACCTTTCCTTTGTCAGTGCATGCTGGCTCACCCCTCGCACTTTGTGCCCCCAGGGTAGGTGGTATCTGCAAGATAAAAGAAAGATTAACAACCATATATGCTACAATATCAAATAGAAAAAAAAATGCAAACACAACATAATGTACTGTAGATGTCTCAAGGCCAAATGAAATGGCTGAGAGTGTAGCATCATCTATCTGTTTGAGCTCCTCCTCGGTCATCAACTAAACATGAATGAAGATCACATACATGTAAAAGTCAGTATGGCTTAAAAATTAAAATTACTCTATTATAAAAATTAACTTTAAATCACATATGTCATAACAAAAAAATGTATACAAGTGTGACATTGTTTGCAAGGTTGAGAAATATGGGCACAGTGAGAGAGAGGGATGGAGCAGGTGGGAACTGCAATTCGAATCACGTTGTTTCGAATCTGGAGAAAGGCGGGAGATAGGAGACCACGTCTGCAGGAGGGCATGCAACAAGGCATGTAGCAAGCACAGGGCAGGAAACAGAGGGGAAAGATGAGGATGCCTCAAAGGAAGGGGACCCACGGGTTTTGATGCCCCATCCAGGTGAGAAGATTCCCCCTCCCCCCCATGTGGGCAGTGGGCCGTCTGGGGCATGGGGATGCTGGTCGAATCTATTCAGGATAAAACCATCAGGTAAATCGTCTTTCCCAAAAGTCATTGACAAATCTGATAAGGAGAAAGGTATTTTTTCTCTGGAAATCCCTAGGGAAATTATTGACCACAATATCCTAAGCATGGCAAACACTCTGGTAGGAAAATTTGTAGGGCCAAGACCTAATATTGATGTAGTGAGGACATTTACCAGGAGAAAATGGGACCTTAAAGGGCATGTAGATGTGACTGCTATGGCCAAAGGCTTCATGTCTTTCGAGTTCTCTTGCTCGGAAGATTTTTCTCGTATACTATGTGCTGGGAACTGGTCTTTGGGCAGATCCAACCTAATATTGCAAAAATGGACATCCAACTTGGATTTGAACAATGATTTCCAATCTCAGGTTCTAGTTTGGTTAAGACTTCTGGAACTTCCTTTGGAATATTGGCATGAGGATGTCTTTGATGGCATAGCCAGGACCTTTGGAGAGCTCCTCTCCATTGACCCTGTCACAGCAGCTAAGAAAAGATTGAACTACACAAGAATATGTGTAGGAGTCATCGAAGGCCAGGACATGCCTCAAGTTTTAGAACTACAATCTCGTCTGGGAAACAGATCTCAAAAGATTGACTATGAAAGTGTGCCTTTTGCTTGTTTCCATTGTAAGAAGGCTGGCCACAAGGCTGGATCATGC
Organism: Cupressus sempervirens; assembly: GCA_028749045.1. Classification (NCBI taxonomy): domain Eukaryota; kingdom Viridiplantae; phylum Streptophyta; class Pinopsida; order Cupressales; family Cupressaceae; genus Cupressus; species Cupressus sempervirens. The sequence goes on from CM053784.1 coordinate 342,962,432, forward strand.
CCACTTTTCAAAGGGAAGAGTACGGTGGGAAAGGCTCATCCACAAGGGGGGATAAAAGATTCTCTAGATCCCAAAAAAGAATGGAGGAAAAAAGCATCGCAAGTCAAGGCAAATGGAGAGGCAGAAGGAAAAACAAATACTAATCCTAATGCGCCCCAAGAGGAATCAGGGCCTCCTCGGGCGACTGGAAACGTAGGAGGGGGAGAAGAGAAAGGAGTGAAAGACGATTCAACACCTCTCCCCAATGTGAAGGAATCTGAGAAGAAACCTGAGGAGACAGGTGAAAATATGACTCTTCCCCCTCTGGATTCTCAGGAGGATGACTTGAAACTATCCTTTGTCCCGAACTCCATGGAAGAACTAAAGGAGGGGGAACCCATGTCCCAGGACCCTAACCCGGTGTGTTGTCCCCCCCCTTCAACAGTAAACAGAATCATAGAGAGGCTATCTGCATCGACAATGGAAGATTTGGCGAGAATTGATGCTTGGCTGGACAAAGGACTAGAGGGAGAAGAGAATCCCTGGACGGAAGTCAGGAGTAGAACGAAGAAAAATAGCAGGGACCCTTCTCCGGTATCTCCCCCTTCTACTAGAAGCATGGCCAAGGCTGATCTCGGCCACAAATCTAACCTAGTGGGAAGGAAAAACAAGAATGAAATCAGGAAAGAGGAAGCCAGAAGAAACATTAAGGATGGTACGCAGCGCACCATCCAGAAAGCATGTTCAGTAGTTAAATCATGAAGATCTTATCTTGGAATATTCGTGGACTCAATGGAATCCACAAGCAAGAAGTTATTAGAAATATGATAAGGGACCAAAGGCCTGATGTGTTTCTAATCCAGGAAACTAAAATGAAGAAGGAAAAAATGGAAAATATTAAGTTCAACAATAGCATGAAGGGCATAGCCTCTAACTCTGAAGGAGCGTCTGGAGGACTGCTGTTACTTTTCAATGATAAGTATTTCAATATAGTAGCTGAGTATGATGAAGATAACATTCTTTTCTGCAGAGTTCAACATTTGCACACCAATGATTCCTGATTTTTAGTGAATATTTAAGCCCCCAATAATAAGAGAGATAGAAAAAATTTCTGGACCAAAGTTGGTAATATGGTGCAAGATTGTGACATTAAGAAAGGTATAATCATGGGAGACTTTAACACACCGCTAGAAGATAAAGAGAAAAAGGGAGGTATGCCCCCGGATTGGGAAAGTAAACAAGATCTTTCTAACTTCATAAATAATTTGGCCCTCATGGACGTAGAGCTTAAGGGCGGATCCTTTACCTGGTCAAACAAGAGAAAAGGCCATGATTGCATTTAGGTTAGGTTGGATAGAGCTCTTATATCTTTGGACTAGCTTCAATCCTTCAGCTGCAGACTATCTCTGCTTCCCAGAATTGGTTTGGATCACTCTTCCATTTCTCTTTTAGTTTCCCCTCTGGTACACAGGAGATACCATCCTTTCAGGTTTGAGAAAATGTGGACCTCTCACCCTGCCCTCCTCGATAATATCAAGAAATGGTGGGGGATAGAGGTGGAGGGCTCAGCCATGTTCAGAGTCACCAGAAAACTTAGCAATGTGAAGAGGATGATTAAAATTTGGAACAAGTCTGATTTTGGTCACATCTTCCATGAAAAGAAAGAGTTATTTGATAATCTAACTATTATCCAAGATTGCATTCAGAAGGAAGGTTACACTGAGACCAACAGGGTTTCGGAGCTCAAGACCCTGTCTAAAATTCATAACATTATTAATAAGGACGAAAATTTTTGGAGGCAAAGATCGAGGATCACCTGGCTAAAGGAAGCAGATCGGAACACTAAGTTTTTTCACCTAACCACCCTCAAGCACCGTGCTAGTAACAGGATCTATGGTATCAGAAAGGGGCAGGAGCTGTTAACTGAAGAATCTGCCATCTCAGAAGAAGCTATTTCCTTTTTCTCTAGCCTTCTCTCTGAGGACCCAATGCTTTCCAATTTGGACCAAGAGGATTTGTTGCACTGTATCCCTCAGCTCATTCAACCTATCCATAATAAACAGCTCTGTGCTATTCCTAATGCTTCGGAAGTTAGAGAGGCTCTCTTCTCTCTGCCTGCTGACAAGGCTCCAGGCTCGGACGGTTTTCCCACTTTTTTCTTCCAAAGGTTCTGGCCGGTGATCATGGGAGAGGTTGTTTAGGCTGTCTAGGAATTCTTTGGAGCCAAATCTATTCTCAAGGAGCTAAACTCGACTTTTGTGGTTCTCATTCCTAAATCCCCTGGGGTAGACTCGTTGGACAACTTTAGACCTATTAGTCTGTGCAACTCTCTCTACAAGATCATCTCTAAAGTTCTCACTTTAAGAATGCTCAAGATATTGCCCATGATAATCTCGCAGCAACAATCGGGTTTTTTTCCAGGGAGACAAATTTTGGATTCTATCCAGATGGTGCACGAAGTCATCCACTCTCTTGAGGCATCCAAACGGGAAGGTATGTTTCTCAAACTGGATCTTTCTAAAGCTTGTGACAGGGTGGACTGGTCTCTCCTTGGGAAGGTCCTCTTGACTTTTGGCTTTGATAGTAAAGTTTGCAAAATTATCTCTCAATTGGTGTCCACCTCCTCCTTGGCTGTTCTGGTTAATGGAGTCCCTTCTAATTTTTTCAAACCTTCCAGAGGCCTCAGACAAGGAGACCCCCTTTCACCCATTTTGTTCATCATTTTAGCTGAATGCTTAGGAAGGATTATAGACTGTAGAAAGTGTGAGGCTTGTATCAAAGGGATCCTTCCCTCCTCTAATTGCGTTCCCTTCACTCATCAGCAATTTGTTGACGATACTATCTTGGGGGGGGAAGCTTCTGTCAAAGAGGCCAGAGCCCTGAAGAAGATTCTTGATACTTACTCCAGTGGGACGGGTCAGCTGATTAATTGGAACAAAAGCTCGCTCTTTTTCATCAACACCTTTGAGTTTAGACAAAGAAAAATTGCCAGGATTATGGGTTGTGGGGTAGGCTCTTTCCCCTCTACCTATCTTGGTCTTCCTTTAAGATCCTCACCCCCGGAGTCTTTTTGGAATGGTATTTTGGACAGATTCAACAGGAAGATGGCTGGTTGGAAAGGGGTCTCTCTTAGTCAAGCGGGGAAATGCCTCTTAGTCAAATCTTCTCTTCAAAATCTGCCAATCTACGCCCTGAGCCTCTTTGGAATTTCGGGGAAAATAGCTGAGAGAATGGAAAAAATCCAGAGAGACTTCCTTTGGAATGGTAATGAAGGGAAGAAAAGATATCCTCTTGTTGTTTGGGAGAAGGTTTGCCTCCCTATGAGGTACGGAGGTCTGGGCATTAGAAAGATCACTCACCTCAATAAGGCTCTCCTAGCTAAACAAATATGGTGGATCTTCAGTAGCACCGGTGAATGGAGGGACACCCTGGTAAACAAGTACCTTAGAAGACCCACTCTTCTTTTCACCCTTTTTAATGAAGATATCCCAAAAGGATCGAACATTTGGAATGGGATCATGAAAGCCAGGGACCTAGCTAAGGCCAGGATATCATGAAAATTGGGAAATGGGAAGGACATCCAGTTCTGGTCAGATAGATGGCTTTCCCAAGATCCACTTATCAATAACCCTATTTTTGAGAGATGGATGAAAGCTTGTACTGATCAAATTGGGTCCAAAGTTTGTGATTATTGGAATGGCCAGGAATGGAGTGACCTATCCCTCATCTCTGAGGACTTGACTCCTATAATGCTAATGCTCAATTCCATGATTCCTATCAATTTGGGGGATGAGCTGGTCTGGAGGGATAATCCCAATGGAAGATACTCTGTTGCCTCAGGCTATAATTCCCTTTGGAGCTTAAAAGAGAAGGCCCCTTGGGTGGAGGCTTGGACTCCGGGTCTCACTCCAAAGATCAACATTTTTTACTGGTTGGCTCTTCAAAACAAAATCCTTACTCATGACAATCTCATGAAGCGAGGACATGTTATGCCAAGTAGATGTCCCTTGTGTAAGAATCAGGCTGAGACCGGAAATCACATTTTCATCTTATGTGACTATGCCAGGGAGGTGTGGAATGTCATCACACATGATAATGAAACCCTCTGGTGCAAACCGGATAATCTCATGGATTTTTTCCATCAGTGGAAAGGTCTTTGTAAGATTGCTAGTCGGCAGGATCACTCAGACTGGATTTTACCCCATTTTTGCTGGGGAATTTGGAAGGAAAGGAATAATAGAATATTTAGAGACAGAGAGGAGCCGGCTATAATCCTTGGCAGGAAGGTCTCGAAGAATATAAAGGAAAATCTCCAAGTGCTGAAGGAGGAAGAAGAAGAAGAAGGGGACAAAAAGATAGCTAAAGAAAAAGACAAGAACCTCAAAAGGCAGGATGCTAGCTGGCTTCTCCCCCCAGATGGTTGGTCAAAAGCCAACTTTGATGGGGCTTCTAAGGGTAACCCAGGCCCTTCAGCTTGCGGTGGAATCATAAGAAATAGCTATGGGGAGGGAATAGCTGCCTTTGCTTCCCCGCTGGGAATCCAGACTATTCATCTGGCTAAAGCAAGAGCTGCGAGTAAGGTGGTCAAGTTGGCTTTTGAAGCCGGGATTACTAAACTCTGGCTTGAGGGGGACTCCAAAAACATTATTAATACCATTAATGGTATTTCCCCTCCCTCATGGACGATTGCAAACATAATTGCTGAGACTTGCGCCACTCTCACAAAGTTTGATAAGGTCCACGTCACTCATGTTTACAGAGAGGCAAACCCAGTCGCTGATTGGTTTGCTAATAAAGGGGTTAACGCCACCAATAATCTGTCCTGGCATGCCAGAAAAGATTTTCCGGTGGAGGCAAAGTTGCTCATCGACCAAGATAAAATCTTGGGAAGGACGACTCAAATCCAATGCAATTATGGATAATAAAGATTGCTTAATAAATGGTAAGTGCCATTATTGGCATCGTGATTTGCACCAGCAAAAGGGGTTTCCTCTGACTTTTCGACACGTTCGAAAGGACAATACCATTATTTTCAGAAAGGGGTATACTCACGGGTATCATAAAAGAAACATCACCATTTTTTCGAATGCAAATAACTTGCACAGATCAGAGTTCATGAGAATTGTGGAAGTTGATCAGGTAAACATGACGGGTGAGAGGAGCAAAAAGGAGCCGGTGGGGGAAGTTCAGAAGTGGAAGAACAAGGCCAAAGTTTGGAGAGAGCTGGAAAAGGGTGGGGTTACTAATTTCTTCAAGAAACTTCATGGCTCAGATCCTGAGATCACTAACAGCATGGTGAATTCATGGAATAATGGTAAGGTTAAGGTGAACGAGGTCTACTTTCAAATTACTGAGGATGTGGTTGCTGAAGTCACGGGGATTCCGATGGAGGGGCATAAATTCTTCAGAGACAAGAAGATGTCTTCTAATGCAATCAAGGATTTTGTGAAAAACACTGAAGAGCTGAACAAGCTGGGCAAGAAAGAGACGTTTTTTGTAACGGATACTATAAAGAAGCTCTGGAGGTATGTTCTCTACGCTGTCATTGAATATATAACCCTAGACCCCAGGTTTGATAGGGTTAGGACTCACCATTTTGTGATTCTGAATCATTTTTGACATGGTAGTAAGATCTCCTTCCCGTATTATCTTTTTAACTCGATGAACAAGGCCATTTCTAGTTTTAAAAAGAAAGCTACCGTCAACCCGGCACTGCATGAGGGTCTTCTGCTTCTGATTCATGAGTATTTCCATGCTCAAACCATTAGTAAAAACCCTATCTAGGGGGCGGATGTTGACAAGAGCAGCTCCAGTTTTTCCTCAGATTCTGACGATGTCGAGAGCATCAGCTCTGATGAGGTTTTTGAGCATTTAGGTAAGAGGACTAAAAGCCATAAGAAGGATTACCCCTCTATCAAATTACCCAGCAGAAAGAGCCCTAGAGGTCATACCCCAGCTAAAACTGGCTCTGCTGAGGTGGAGGAGGAAATGGATACTGATGATTCTGACAAGGTTTCGAAGGAGGAGCTGGATGAGGAGAAACTGAGAAAAAGATAGAAGAGGGAGGGAGAGAGCATGGAGCGCTCCAGTAGTCAGGGAAAGGATTCTCTACCCATTCCCCTCTCCCCTATACATCCTCAGCCTCCTTTGGAGGAAAATGATAACTCTGGACAGATTGAGGGGGAAGTGCAAGTTAATAACAGAAGGAAGGCTTGGAAGAACTTCAATGTGAGAACGGCCACTATGGGAATCTACAGAGAGGCGATGAACCCCCAACTCCTGGTGGACGACCTCAAGAAGCCTAGACTCAATGAGCTAATTGACCCGGCTATGGTGGCTATTTCTGATAATGCAAGAGAAACGGGCATGAATCTGTTGAACAATGCCCGCAATAGCATGATCGACAACTTCAGATCAATTAAATGGCTTTTCCATGAGCTTGAGGATGTCAGAGATAGGGTTTCCCAAATGGAAAAAATCAAGAGCAAGACAGGTGCAGAAAGCCAAGGCAACCGGAACAACTGGGAGACTCTGATGGAGAGGAGAGTAAAAAATATTGAGAACTACAATCACAACCTGGCAAGTCAAATGATCTCCCTCCTCGCTTCGATCAATGACAACATCCTCTCTCTCTTGGAAAGTCTCAAAGACAGGAACCAGATGGAGGAAGATGATAAACAGAACAGAGACAAAGATAGGTTGGATGTGGATAAAGCCAAGGATAGCACTATGGAGCAGGATTTGACGAACACCCAGGATCATAAGGAAGAAGAGCAACAAGAGTGCGCCGAAGCTGCCCAGACCATGCTCGAGATAGAGAAGTAGTCTGCTAGGTTGGGTCTCTGTCCTTTGGTTTTTGTGTCTCCTGGCTTTGGCTTTTTGTCTGGTCTCTGTTTTTCTGGTTGGTTCTCTGGCCTTTTTTGTGGGCAGTTGTTTCGGGCTGGGCCTATGGGCTTATTTTCAGCCGTAAGGATTATGTTTTGGCTGGGCATTTTTTCGCTTATTTTCAGCCTTTCTTGTTGTTAAACTTATGGGTTTCAGGACCCCTTAAAACCTATTTACCTTATCAAAAACAAAAAAATGTATACACGTACTGACACCAAAGGAGTCCATGCCTCTGCATTCCCCTCCTCTCTCGCATCAAGGTCTGTAGCCTCTGCACGTGCGTCTGGTGTATCCTCCTCTAATACAAAATGATACTCAGGAAGATCACCTATGGGACCCAAGAAAATATTCTTGCATGTAATGCAAGTGTGAGGCACACAAATGTGTGATGAGCTAGCCGATGATGAATTGGCACCAACATCATCAACATGAGGAGGTAGGACTAACCTAGCCTGAGATATCATTAGGCTACTCAGCCTATGAATGGCTCTGATGGTCTGAGAGCTAGCCTCTGCCATAATATCTGGATGCTGCACTCAAGGAGGGGGGGAGATATTAAGGGGGTGGACAAAAGTGCCAAGTTTCTTCTGCTGGGAAGAGGGTCTATCCTGAGGAGCTCCTAGTCCTAAGCCCATGTTGGGCTTTATGCTCCAATAGTTCACTTTAAGTTTCAACAAAAATTTTGCATATAATTTTCTAAGGAAATAAAATGGTATGTCTAAATTTCCATGTGGAGGGATATCAAAGACCATCCACCAACGATCCCAAAAAATTTCACGTATGGTGGCATTTGTGCACCATTTAATCGATAGTTTGGTTTTTTTTGGGTCAACTAGTATACCCATTTTTGGGTTAACAAAAAGACTAGCCAAATCTTCTTTGGTTATGTTCAGGGCCACAACCTCATCATCAAACATATGGTGCATTTCATCATGCCAACGAAGAGTGGCATTTTTTTGGTTCGTAAGGGTTTCAATGTTATCCACTATGGTGT